>WPIO01000018.1:5475000-5720000 GCA_009760855.2 Cristatella mucedo | reverse complement strand
GACGAAACGTTGCGTGAACGTCTGTTGGCTACCGAATGCTTACCGAAAGTCGCTTGGGCTGTGAGTGCGCTATACAAAACTCTCCGGCGTAAAACCCATATAGTTTGTGGCTCTGCGGAGTTGCAGGCGGAGATGCATTACATTCAGGAAGCATTTTAGAGGCGATGCTCGGAGGCGGGAGCTCCCGGTCAGTTCCGGCGGAGGCAATTCTCGACGACAATTGGAGGCTCTTGCTCACCACAGCGTTGCTAAACGACGAAGCTCTCAGTTCTCAGTTGGTTTGGCCCGGCGGTTAAGGTGTCCGCCCCAATCAAGGTCTGGCCGAAGTCGTGGGCTCGAGCCCCATAGCATGTATACAGCGCCAGAATAGAGATTAAGTTCTGTTTAGGCACTACACAAAGGAATTATATTTATTTTATATTTAGTCAGTTCTCAGTTGGTGGCCGAAGAGCCTTAGCGGTTATCCCCCTCCCTTGCTCCGGCCAATAAGCCGCTCGAATCCGTGACCTGTGTGACGTCGCGAAGTGCGAGCGCATTAACTCATAACTTAGATCAGAGATTGGATAGTCTTTGTGGCTCACTCGCGTAGTCTTTGTGGCTCTGTGAAGTTACAGGCGGAGATACATAAATACATACTCGAGTGAATGATGGTCAAGCAAGATGGGTGTCAAAGCTAAGATACTCTGCTGGAGGTTCGTTTCATTTGCAAGCAAGACAGCAACCCTGCAGCACACTGCCAGGCGTTCACCGGAGTTCCTTGTGACGATGCCAGTGCGACGATGCTAGTTATGCTTGATGGTCATGCTAGTGCTAGCAGCATGTCAGTAGACGTTGTGCAGGAAATCTGGAAGTGAGCTACGCAAAGTTGGACCCACTGAGTAAAAGCTCATGTCCCCAATGATCTTTAGATAAAGCACGCGCACTGAGTAACCAAGTGGCTTGTGAGGACCCGGCGGCTGTAGCTGTTCAGCTTCCAGGCATGAAGGACCCAATTCACTGCGAAGGGCCATAGGTCGTAGGTCGTAGCCCTACCAAATAATGAGTTACAATAGTTCAGTCTGAAGAAAGAGAGAGAAAGAGTGAGAGAGAGAGAGAGAGAGATAGCTAGATAGCTAGATAGATAGATAGAGATAGAGATAGAGATAGAGATAGAGATAGAGATAGAGATAGAGATAGAGATAGAGAGAGAGAGAGAGAGAGAGAGAGAGAGAGAGAGAGAGAGAGAGAGAGAGAGAGAGAGAGAGAGAGAGAGAGATGCAGGGAGTAATACGATTTTCAGCCAGCCACCGGGGTCATCTTTCATCCTGAACTGGGATCAAAGGGGATGACTAAATTTGGAGGTCGCCTACTGAAGAAAATTATTAATCTTAGAAGTGATCGTCGAATGCCTAAATTAACACGTAAATTACAAGAAGTCTATGATGCTTGCACAACGGCACCCGAATTTGCAAAGTCACCTATTTCAGGCTAAAGTTTAGGATTTTCAATAAGGAAGAGTTCGGTAGAATCAATATGATATAATACGTAATAGGAATATATAATAGGAAATATATATTAGGAAATTCATGACCAAGCGGTCTGCAAGGCGAGCCTTTAGTTAATCGATCGCTGCAGGTGATTTGCTGGCTTGAATGACACTTGCAGCTGGATGTCGTCAGCGTGGAAGTGTTAGCCAATCCTGCGGGTCTCAATTGCATTTTCCAAAGGCTCTGGAAAATGTGGCGATCAGCCATAGAAAGATAGAGAACAACTTTATTATTGCTATTATTATTGCTAGCATTATTACAGTGGAGATTTGTAGACGATTTTCTGGATGAGAGTTGACCGCCAAACGACCATTACATTACATTACAAGAGCGTACCCGGGACAAGTGCGAGCAAAACAGCTAGAGAGCTCTTTTTAGACGACCACATAAGCTCCACAATGAAGTCTGCCTACTTTCAGCTACATAACATTGCTAAAATTCGAGCTGCTTAGATAAGGATCCCACATCTAAGTTGGTCCATGCATTTGTGACATCCCGTCTTGACTTAAGTACTTACGTTACGTCTTGACTTACGTAACTCAATGCTTGCTGGCCTACCGGCATGTGCAATCAGGTGATTACAGCTGCTGTAAAACTCCGCAGTTAGGCTTGTCTGTCGTGACGTCGCAGTTGCCACATCACACCACTTCTCGCCAACCTGCACTGGCTACCAGTCAAGCAACGGATCGACTTCAATGTTTTGTCGCTCACTTCAAGGTCACTTTATTCTTTGGCTGCAGCCTATCTCTCAGATCTACTCCCCCACCAGGCCAAGCATCGTACCACCCGCTTTTCGGAATCCAAAAGTTTACCGATACTTTGTACAAACCTCAAATCCTTTTTTAGGACAGCATTTAGTGGGTCCCTGTGATTCTTCCTTCATGTGCTAATGCGTGCTGACACTGTTCTTGCTGCCACTAATTACATTTGCATGCTGACCCTGTGCTTGTCACCCCTAACCATGTTATTCATGTTGTTTAACAAGCGCGATATTACTCACAATTCAATCGAGTTTCCCGTTGCAGAAAATGTAAAGCACCCAGAAAGAGATTAAGTTCTCTGGGGACGCTTTATCAAGTGCATTATTATTATTATTATTATGTAAACTCGCCGGCTTGCGGTGCCTGCGTACGATACAATACAACGGTCGTCATCAGTGCCAAAACTCGCTTGTGGGGGCTTCGCTCTTCGTCGAGCCGCCATCGCACATGCGGACGTAGTACATTTAGACGAACGCTTTCGCTCGACGTGAGAGCGGAAAAGTATGTGTACAGTGCCATGGGCATTTGATAATGCATCAAGCACCTGAGCGGGCTTCAGTCGCCGGGAGCCCTAGTCTGACTCCCATTTCTTCGCGGCTTGGCGTCCCATTACTTGGCGCACATCCGATTTCAATGGAGTTTATCCGACCGTCTGCATTCGACCGATGAGCGCCCGGGCGGCAGCATTGCACTCGAGCGATCTCGAAGCAGCTCTGGAGCCGCTCCGCGTCAGTGCTCTTCGACGCGCCGTAGGGTAAACTGGGTTAAATTTTCATCCGATAATGCGGCACTATCGCTCCACCGCCTGTCCGGGAAATTCTCAGAACGTGAGCGCGGTATTTATTTGGCGACAATGACACAGTAGCGCCGCAGCGTTCCTGCCAGCTATTGCAGCCTGTAGGAGCCGATTTCCATGAAGCGCCGCCGAAGATCGGTGGCGAAAATATTTATTTAACAACGCGTGCGCCCGGAGTACTGCGCAGAAGTCGTAACGAATGCGCCACAGAACGAGCGATGCCGTAAATTTATAAAAGTAAATAACGTCAGCAACGCCTGGGCCGATGCCTCCAACGCATCGGTCGACGGCGCACTTCCGGGCTACCGTTTCTCTCGCCCCGTTCACCCAAGACAAAATAAAAAGTCGCTTTCAAAAATTAGGTAAGCTGCCGCCTGCTTGCAATGGCAATGTGCGGAGCCTTCATTGAAGGAGCTCAATATCAAGCGAACGCTGCTCGCGTCTGGAACGGACGCAAATGTCACCCGGTTATCCCGTGGCGTTCGGTGGGCCAGCGAAAGACCCGCGCACCATCCTTCGTCACTTCGCAAGTGATTCTATCCTTGATTAGTCTCTCTCTCTCTTTCTCTCTCTCTCTCTCTCTCTGAGTAGTGGCTGCAAACGATGTATCTAACGCTGCCGCCCTACTCTAGCCACTAGGGGGCCAGGGAGCGCCGTTGTTTTGTTGTCCACAGCCGGTCGTGCGAAAGTTGACAAAACGCAGAAGAGAAGTCGGGCCGATCCACGCTCCCAAGACGCCCCCGCTCAAAGGTCATCATCCGACGTGTGAGAGACAATGTCGCTGCTCCAGGCCTAGCAGCGGTGGCGCCCTAGCGCACGGCCACGCTCGTCGACCGGACGAGGCGGCGGCTGCGGCGACGACATCGGAGCGTAGAGACAGGCGGCTAATGCTGCTGCTGGATCATCCGGACGCGGACGGTTGGCGCGGCGCCGTGCAGCAGCGGCCGGTAGGGCGTCGAGCTGTCCACGGGCTTCTTCGCCTGGGTGCCAACGCCACCGCCGCCGCCGCCGAGGCGGCCGCCGGGCAGATGCGACTTTCCGGGCCTGCGAGCTGCAACGGGAGAGCCGGTGCGTGCAATGAGGCTATTAAATCAGCCTAGCTTTATTCATATATGCCCTTTCTCTCCTCTATCTCCTCTCGCTGTCTCTCGCTTTCGCTGTCTCCCTCTCTGTATAATAACAGGTCGGTCTGCAAAATCCCTTTCCGAGGAAGCGCTCGCAGCACTCTGCTTGCTTGGCCAAGCTGCGAGGTGGCTAAATCGAGTCAAATTGTCTGCTCTCTGCGGCGATTTATGTTGCCTCGGCAATCGACGAACCAGAATTGTCTCGCGACGACGTGGCAAAGGAAGTGCAGCCTGCGAGCGCTTCTCGCGCGGTAGTCGCCGGGGCGCATCACGAGGGCCGGCTGCGGAAAATGGCCGCCGAGGCGGCGGCCGAATCGCACGGGTGCACTAACCTTCGAGCGGAGGACGCGACGCCACGATCGTCATGGCCGCAGCCGCCGCCGCCGGACTGGCAGGCTTGCTGCCACGACCGCCGCCCGCTTTCCTGAATGACCTCGGCCTTCGAGCCACTGTAAGCCACGGAAAGCTCGTGAGAGACAAGATTTCGATAGACGCCTCTGCGAGGCGTGAGGCGCATGCGCACTAGCATAGCCGGTCGCAGAGTTTCGAAGTGGAGCTCGAGTGCACTCAGCGCTGCGAATTACCGCGGTCCGCTCTAATTTAGCGAAAATAGACAGCGCACGGCAAGAATTTCTAGTGAATATTGTAGCGAAAAGTCATGACAATGTGGCCATCGAATTTCGTGCTATCGGGCTTTCGCAATCTCATGCAAATATGCTGTCAAGAGGCTAGCCGAAACCGCACTCCACCGAAATCCACTGGAGTCCTCCGGAAGTCATTCGAGTGCACCCTAAAAATTTCGCGCAATTGCACAATCGCGATATCGCGTAATCCGTTCCAGTAAAATCGCGGTGGATTGCAAAATCGGCCTTAGCCACTGCATTCGATAGAATGGCGCGACGGAACTTTATGGATGCAGTCGAAAGAAAGCCAATCCAAGCAATCCAAGCTGGATCTGCTCGCAGCTGATTTCTGATGGATTCAAGTGGATTTCGGTGGCAGCGAGCGTCTTCGATGCCCATTTGCGCGAAGTCACGCCAGCGAGGCGTGGCATTTTGCGGATACATCGAAATGACTGTGCGCTGCAATATTCGCGTGGTATTAGAGCTTCGCTTCGCCGAGTTCCGGTCGACTTTCGCTTAATTATAGTGGACCGCCGCCGGCTGCTCGAATTGCAGTAGCTCGTTGCAGCCGTAGCGAGCGGCATGCCGCCCGGAAACCCGTCCGTCCGTCCCCCTCCCAATCAATGTCGTTGGTGAATTAGGGAGTCGCGCCTGAGCGCCTGGACGCATGCTCGCGGACTGACGCAATCGGCGGCCGGCCGGCCGGCCGGCCGGCCGAGCGCGAAGCGGCGCCCACCTCGGCCAGATGGGCGCCGGCCGAGTATTGCCGGCCTGGCGTCCTTGGATTCGGCGACGGCGGCGCGCCGTCGGCGTCTGCCCGAGGTCACCTGGCGGCGGCGGTGGTCGAGCGGAGGCGGCGGAGGAACGCGAGGCACTTCGCGACGGAAGCCGCCGCCGCCGCCGCCTCGAGGGGGCGTGCTCTCCTGCAAGCGAACGCCAGCGAAACGTCGGGGTTTTGACGACGAAGGTCACGCCGACAAAGTGACGGAGAGCGAGCAGCCGGTTCGCCTGCCTGCGTTGCATTGCGCATGTTTTGGTCTGTTAACTTCTTCCTCAGCTCTGCAAGCTAGCGCGACGACCTGTGCAAGCCGCGAATCCTAATGCACAGCGCCTCTGCGAAGCGTGGCCAAGGAGTGGGCGGGAATGTGAGCGGCACTGAGTGAGTGCTTTTTTAAAGCTATCTCTGAAGCCAGGGGTAATTTGGCGCACCCAGGGCGCTCTAGCTATGAACGACAGAGCACGCAGCATAACTCCCGCACGCTCCGGGTGGGCGGGGCCAGCCCCTCCCCGGATGGACACCAGCGAGGCAAACCAGTGCGAAGCCTCGAGCGCGAAGCACGACGTTAGGACAACGACAAGGTCTAAAATAGGATTCATATGAAGGTATAAGCGCCCTGACATTAAAAGCTTACGACTATAGCCTGCCAACATATTTTACTTCGTCTGCACACCAACAGGGTGCGTGCTTATCAATTTACTGTTGACCGAATGGCTTCCTGACCACTCTAGGTCAAGATCAGCACTCGCTGACTTAGCACATACTGCTACGCGCTATCCCTGGCACTCGAAAATAATAATAATGATAATAACAGAAAATTGAAGTAGCGCCCTAATAGAATTAAATCTCTTCCAAGACTCTTTAACGATGTCTAAAAGGAAGCATGTCGATTGCCTGGTACACAGTCGGTGGCAAGGCAGTGCACTCAGCATCCTTTTTTGGCCGCGACGTCGCCGATTAGCCGTGCCATTGCGGCTTTCAGACGAATTCGGCAATGGAAATAATAATAATAATAGTAACAATAATAAAAATAACGCATTTGATATAGCGCCCTCAGAGAACTCGCTCTCTATCTAAGCACTTTACGTTTGCTGCAAAGGAAAGAGAGAAAGATTGAAATGAGAGGAATATGTCTCGCCAGGGTTGAAAGTGGAACGAGGACCTCGAATCTCGTAAACTACGGCAAGTCTAGAGCGCCATAAAAGTTGAAGGCCCCCTCCGACCACTTCACATCAGCTGACGACAGACACGCACGCACGGCTTTTTACAGAGAGAGAGAGAGAGAGAGAGAGAGAGAGAGAGAGAGAGAGAGAGAGAGAGAGAGAGAGAGAGAGAGAGAGAGAGAGGGAGAGGGAGGGAGGGAAAGACAGACAGACAGAGACAGAGACAGAGACAGAGGCAAAGAGAGAGACAGAGACAGAGAGTCCGCCGACCCGCCTCTCCTTGACCTGGCTGTCAAGGAGAGGCGGGTCGGCGGACTCTCTGTCTCTGTCTCCTGGCTGGCCGCTACAGGCAGCCGCCTGACTGGATCCGAGGGAGCGGAGACACCTGCCGGGCTTTTGATAATCGAAGAACTCGATTCTGCTAGAGCTAGTTTGGAGCGCACTCGACCTTCGCCTTCGCATTCGCGCCTTTTTCGCACCTGGAGGCTGGCACCGTTCGGTCGCGCCGCCGCGACGCCGACGAGCCTCGACGGCGGCGGCCAGTCGTCGAATTCGGCGGCGGCTGCTTCGCGAGCCGTCGGTCGCTGCGCCGCCGCCGCTCGGCGATCCTTGGTGGCGTTTTCGCGCAGACCGCCGCCGTCGCCGTCGGCGAAGCCGCCCGGCAGAGGTTGGCCGCGAGTCGGCAGCGGCGGCGGCGGCGGCGGCGTCGGCGCTTCGGAGCGCGCGTCGGCAGTAGTCGCCAGCGACACCGCGTCGCCGGCCGAGCCGACCGAGATGAAGGTGCGGTTCAGATGGCCGTCGCTGATGCTGAGCAGCGGCACGACGACCCGATGCGGCAGCAGAGCGGGGGCTGCCGTCGGCAACGCTGCGTCGTCGTCAGCGTGCGCGGCGGCGGCGGCCGCCGTCGTCGGGACTCCGTCGACCCGAACGACGACGCCATGCTGGTCCTGCCGCAGCTGCTGCTGCTGCCGCCGACGCTTGGCGGCCGCCAGCGCCGCGATGCTTCTCGTCCCCTGCGAGTCGCCGCGATGCGCCGCTCCAGCGAGCTCGTCGCCGAAAGCAGCCGCCGGCGGCTGCTCGCCGACGCCGGCGGCGGCGGCGGCAGCGGCGGCTGCTAGTGACTCGGTGCTGCTGCTGCGCAGGCTCAGCGAGTAGAGCGTCCTCTCCCTGGGCAGCGCGTACAGCCCGGGCAGGGCCGGCGGCAGCGCCAGGCTCGGCGACCTGTGCGTGCCGACCGGAGCGTGACCGCCGCCGCCGCCGCCGCCGCGTCGCAGCTCAAAAGCCGCCGCTGCTGCCGCGTCGTCGCGTCCGTACCGCCTGCAGCGGCGGAGAAAAGCGCGAGCGGCTGCGAGGTGCGCTCGAGAGCGGCGAGGTGCGCCGGAAGCGGCGGCGGCGACGACGACGGCCGGAAGCGGCGGCTCGGCGGAGGCGCGTAGATCGAAAAAGAAAATAGAGCAGCGAGGAGCCGGGCGCCCTTCGTTAAGGCGCCAGGGGGCGCCCTTCGTCGCTGCCGCGAGTTCCTGCTACCGTTGGCTGTAGCACTGCCAAAGGTAGCAGCTAGCCGCGACACCGGGGTTCGGGCATCGCCGCGCTATCGTCGCGTGTTGGCGGCTGAGAGTAGCAGCGCCGTGGCGAGCGCTGCTGCGCTTTGCGGCCTAGTTCTGACTGGACGTGGAAGCCGCGACGCCACGTTTGTAAACGCGCCTTGCTTAACAAAGTAGGCCAAGACGCAGGGGGCTATTGGTACGGCTTACTTTTCCGCTTGGCCACGTTGTTAGAAATCATCCTGCCTTGATGCCGCCTCCACGACAACACTTTGAGTCGTCCAGAAATTAAAGTGATGGTGGCGAGAGCAAAAAAGGGTGAGGGCTGCACCATAGCACCACCGAAGTTTTGCAGTCTTCCAGTCCCGCCGAAAGTTTTCGCTATCATCGCGTTGTACGGACATTAACCCCTCGACATTTCCCCCCCCCCGGAAATTCCCCCCCCCGACATTCCCCCTGGGGTAAGGCATTTCCTCCCTGGGGTATAGGGTCTCGGGTTTAGGGTTTTAGGGTGTAGGGTTTCGAGTTTAGGGCTTAGGATTTAAGATTTAGGGCTGGCTGCGCCTCTGCCGCCTGAATCCGCCCTTATTCATATTCCGCCCTTTAATTAGTGCATATTAGGGCTATCGAGATTTCTTGAGATAGAATTATACTCAGTAGACCTCTGAGGCTTCGCGCTCATTTGCTGGAACGCGCGGCACGCTGTAGTGCGCCCGTTTTGAAGGCTGCCAGGCGGCGTCGGAAAGAGCGATCGGAACCGAACTCCCGCGGAACCGAACTACATGGGTCGCCGACGCCGCTACCGCCGTTGCAACCGCCGCCGCCGCAACCACCGCCGCCGCTCGCTCCATTAGAAACCATACTACCAACCCATCCATCCTTCCAATTATTTTGAGTTGATTTTATTTCAACGGAGTGTGAACTTCATTTGATCATGTACCGTATTTTTCCGCAAATAAGACACACCAAAATATAAGACACCGTATTTAAGACGCTGGTTTTGACGATTTGTGTAAACAATATTTTACATATTTTACACCCACATAAAAGACGCACCCTGGGTGCGGGTTACTTAACTATTTGTATGGTATACGCGAAAGTACGATATATATATATATATCTGTATCCTTAGTAATACATTCATCAACATAGGGGGAAATATCCTACGCCGTGGGGAAATGTACGGGGGGGGAAATGTCCGGGGGAGAAACGTTCGGGGGGGGGGAGAGAATGTTCTACAACCGTCATCGCTGCGGCGGGCGTTCCGAACGTCCGGGGGGATAATGCCTCCTGCACGCCGTCGCGCGAGCAGCGGATGCGCCCAGGCCAACACCTCGGGCGCACTCCTTGCTCGCCGCGAGCGGAAGCGACGCCCTCTGAGACAGCGGCGATTCACACAGCGATTCAATCGCGCGGACTCTGGTTTTGCTTAATCTTTTTTCGGGTCAACTTCTTGGCTCGTGCTCGTGCCCCGCATTTATACGGTTCTTCTTGCTTCTGTCCTACTTTCGTCTCCCTTCACTCTTTTGTGCCTACGTCACCAAGACCATGGTGCGGTCCAAGACTTATTAAAGACCGAATGAAGACTAAGAAGCCGACCACGTCCATACTTCCTGGCGGCCCAGACGGAGGGGAGGCCGACCAATCGCAGGAGCCGTCAAAGGCGCGCCCTCTTCGTTGTCGTCCGCATTGCATTGCAAAGCAAGGCATGGCGGACGAGGAGACCGGCGCCATAGTCGATGCATCCCGCGACAGTCCCCGTTTGTCGGAAACTGCGAACTCTTCGCATAGAAGTCAGACCATGAGGCGGCGGCCAGCAAAAGAAAGGCAATCGCGGAAGGTTTGAATCCGACGGAAGACGCATCGCGGGCGGCCATTTCCTCCCTCCACAATGATAGCCTTTTTCTCACCACCATTCTGGAGGATGGAGCCAGTAGGAGGCAAAATGGAGGGCAGCCTGACCGAGCAGACTTCCCTGCATTAGACTGGAGGAGGAGGCAGAAGAAGCGGGACAGACAGAAGCAGACGTCGCACAGCGGAGGGCGGACAGCGTGAATGGCGGCGGCGGCGGCGGCGGCGGCTTGACGCACTTTCCGCGCGACCGTCAGCGTCTCGCGATTGGCAATCGACGAGCTAACGTCGGCCGCCGGCGGGGACGCGAGAGCGCGGCGCTTTCAACTCAGTAGAATGGACTCACTGACATGAAAGTGCTGTCATAAAATGTCGGCACACATGCCTGCGCGACTTTTCGCGGCCGCTTTGCGAGGTGAGCGCAAGCCCTGCCGCGCGGAGCCGCTTACCGGAGATCTTCATCGGCGGCGGCGGCGGCGGCGGCAGTTCGGGTTTCGAGGCTTTCCGAAACGCGCCTACGGTAGGCGTGCCCTCCGCCGGGAGCGTTCGGTGGCAGATCGCGCGGCTGACCACGCCGCTGGTATCGGAGCCATCGCTCTTCCTCCGCTTCGTTGGCCTTGACCCGACCGTCGCCGCCATGCCTCGTCCATGCGAGGCTGGCGCTAGGGACCAGAGACCTGCCCGCAGGCTGATCCTAAAAGTGAAGCCGGAATGAATAAATCAGCTGGTGCCTGCCTAGCTGTTTGCAACTCTGCTAGCAATGATAGCAGAGGCATCATTTTCTGGTCTCAGTCCAACGGCGGACGACAGCCGGCCATTGGGCATTTTAAAATGATGACTGCAGTGTCGGAGCGCAACGGCTCACACGTCCGTTCAGACAGTCAGCGATTTCGCCGAGCAACGGCTGCAATGGCCGCTCTCGCAGGACAGCTCTCCTGTGTAGGAGGGCTGTAAGACCGCCGCGAACGTGCTACGGCGCCGCTGGGTCGGCACCCGGTTGCTTCCGAGGGCGCGTACGCATTTGGACGAGAAAACGCCAGGATTTGGTTAGAGCACGTGACGGGTCATTTAAAGCCAAGGCTTTAGACCAAGCGCGGGGGAGCATTTGAAGCGTCCACAGTCTCGTCATGAGCGCCAGATCTGTGGATGAATAGCTGAACCAGGAACCACTGAGATTTCGTAGCCTCATCGGAAAATGTTCTGCTCTCAGTCCAACGGCAGACGGCGGCTCGGTAGTTTAGGCAGTAGCCGGTAGCCTTTCAACCCGTCTTCCCTGCATGCCACGCCTCTGTAGACTCTGTCTTGCAATTGGAATTTGGAGCTACTGTCAAGCTACCCGGAAGTACTGGCTGGATTGCAGCCAGCCGGGCCGCAGAGCTTCGCTTAAGGGCTCTCAATTTTGCAAACCGGAAACCACCAGTTCGAGTGCTATTTTGTTAGGCAATTCCATTGCCCGATACAAGCGGTCTCTACGGCTTAAAAAAGCGACGACGTCAACGGCAGCCGCGTGGGGCAACGGCAGCCGCATTGGGCACGTGACGCTCGTCTCTCACCGCCGGCCGCGCGTACCTTGCTTGATGCCGGAGCCTGGGCTAGAGGCGGAAGTCTCAGAGTGGACGGCGCCAGCAGCTGCTGCTGCGGCTGCTGCTGCTGAAGCAGCAGCAGCTGCTGCTGCGACCGGATGCTGGTCAGACTGCCGCCGCCGCCGGGGCTCCTCTCGGCCGTCGTCAGGCCGGTCCTCGGCGGCAAGGCCGCGTAGGCCTCGTAGGCACTCTCCAGCTCCACTGGGACGGGCACGTTGTGATCTGCGAGGACGAAGCGATCAATCAAGCGAACACTCATCCAAGCAGCGGGATCGCGCGGGCACTTGACAGTCGAGGCTGCAGCCGAAGCCGATCGCCTGGAGCACAGAGTATTTAAGAAGTGCCACGTGACACAAAACCAACAAAGACGGCCCCGAAAGTGCTGCCGAGTGCCTCGTGTCCGCACGCGAAGAAATTTGAGAGTCGGCCGCAGTAACGATGCATCGTATTTTCAAAGTTTATAAGTACTCTTTTCGTGTTCGTCCTACCAAGGTGGGGACAGTCGAGATAAATGGCACTCCAACTGGCATTACTTCCAAAACACGGTCCAAATACAAATCTGCCCTCAAGCTGATTCAAACGCGTAGTTGAAACGGCAGCCAAATTTACGCAGCTCGAAGGAACGCGAAGGATTTCGTAGCAAGAAAGAAACCACCGTCTTGCCATCCTCGGAATTCGTACCTGATATTTCCAAAACCATATGTATGAGTTAAAGCAACACAGCAAGCCAGTAAAGTGGGCGTGGACAATTTTGGCCTCCGCTATGGCTCTCCCAAAGAATACTTTGCATATATTAAAATAACAACACATGTTCAGATTAAATCGCTCTCCACTTTCCCAAATTAGTATCTGGAAAAAATTACGCATAAGGCTGCTTTCTCACGAAGGCTAAAAAATAGTAACTAATCCATCTGATCAACAAATGGGTCAGCAATCAACAACTGGGCGCCGCGACATACTGCTTGAACACGAAACCGGCTTTTTATAGAATCGAACGGCTGACGAGCTTTGTTGTGCCTTGCGGTATTGGCTCACGGAGCGCCCTGATCTCGCCGTATCCGCGGCTCAACAACAATGGCGTCCTTTCTACCGCCGCCGGCGAGACGTGCGCATGGCAAAGCAGCGTGCGGCTGGCGCCAGCCGCCGGCCGCCGGCCAATAATCGATACCTCGAATCAGCTGCTTCTGCTGAGCAATTATCTCGTCTGCCAGCACGCGGTGGCTCCGGTAGTGGCCGGCGAGCGACTCCTGTCTCGCGCGCTCCGCCTCCTTCGAGTAGAGCTCCGACTGGACCTTGGCGCTGTCGATTTCCAGCTCGTGGACGCGAAGCAGCAGCCCGACGATCTCTCGCTGCTCGTCCGACGACGCGTACTTTGGAAGGCTCTGAAACGGTCGACAGCAACTGCGGTCAATGGCGACAGAGATCGCACGCTACGACTCACATGCTCGCACTCGTCAAACCAGCTCGCCGCGAGTCGGCGTTGCGGTGCCTCTCTCTCTCTCTCTCTGGCGATTCGGAGTGCCGCTCAGCTCAAATCAAGTGCGAGCCGCAGCACGAGCCAGAAAAGGGGCGTGCTCGTGCGCGGGCGAGCGCGTCTCGCGAGCGCGCTCGCTGGGGCTAGCGAAAGTAGGCGGTTGAGTAAGAGGTACCGGTGCCCGCTATTCCCGACCGAGGTCGCGAGTTCGAATCCTATGGTGGGCAATCCTTTTTTGGCAATTGCTAGCGGTGGCAATAGCCATATAGGCTCTTTCGCTGCTATACAAATGAGGTTGTCAAATCAGCTAAAATAAGCCTGCTCCGCAGCAATACATTCGACGGAGAATCACTTCTATTTGGAACATTCTGATTCAGGGGACTGACGTTGGAGCTCACGGGACACGGAGTCAAACAAATAAGGCTCATAAATCTGCTAATAGTTTTTTCAGACGTGCTCGAGCAAGCTTGCGCTGGCGTGTACAGACAGAGCTCGGGTAGTGCGATCAGCTTCCGGCAGTCGTGCGAGTGGCAGCGACTCCATTTTACTCGTGAGGTCAACTGGTCCTGGCTAACCCCGTGACTGCCCTTAGACTGCCGGGGCATGGCCCTTCAGAGAGCTCCTATGATTGACTGGCACTTTATTGCACGGTCAGCGCCTCGCCCTCGCCTCAGGCTGCTATTTATTATTTATTTTATTATTATATTATTATTATATATATTATACTATATTATATATAAATAAATAAATATATATTTATTTATTATTTATTATATTATTGCACGGTCAGCGCCTCGCCCTCGCCTCAGGCTGCTACCCCTGCGTCGCCCACCGCGAGAACCCCTCGCAGGGGGGGTGGGGAGCGACAGGGGCCCTTCGCTGGTACCTCCTCGAGCACAGCCGCCTTCTGACGCACGATGGCCAGCTCCTTGGTCACGCCGACTCGCTTCTTCTCCATCTGATACAGCTCGCCGGCGAGCACGGCCAGCTCCTGCCGAGCGGCCTTCACCTCCTCCGGCTCTTCGCTGTCGTCGGGCGGCGTGCCGCCGCTCACCTCCATGCCCTTGTCGCTCTCGTGGCGCTACAACGACGGCTAGACGACTCGTCCTGCCAAGGAAGGCCGACGCAGCGACATCGGGCGCAGACGCATCTCATTTGGTTTCATTTAAAAGACCGCTTAACCAATAGCCGACAAGCGTTGACACGCTACATTACGAGTCGCAGCAGGCGCAGCGGGGCGATCGCAGAAAAAACGCAAAGCACAATTCATGCCAGGCTGGCGCTACAGTTTGAGCCGGTTCGGTCTGGTCTAGCCCGGTCCGGTCCGGTCCGCCGCGAGCAGCGACTGCCAAGTACTCGAGGAGAGCATCGCTCTGCGGGTGAGGCAACGGCGTGGATTTTAAAAATGCATACGTGCATAATTCATTGGTTTTGCGCCCTGAGAGAACTTACCCGTGGCGGTCAAACGTGAACACTTTACCCATTGACAAGACCAGAATCGCGTGGGTGCGTGCGTGCGTGCTCGCGTGCGTGAGCACGTGAGTGCGAGCGTGCTAGTGAGATGCTTGCGCAATAGCCTGGCGTGTTCGCGCAGGAGACAGCGCGGCTGCGGCGGCGGCGGCGGTGGCTACCTGCTTGGCCGCCGCAGCCGAGCACTCGGCTTCCCAATCGGCGATTGTCGCCTGGTGCCGGTCGACCTCGAGCGCCGCCTCGACCGAAGCGTTCTGCAGCTGCATGAGGCTCCGGCGCAGTTCCACGAGCTCCTTGAATGCGAGCACCATCTGCTCCTTGACCTTGAAGAACTCGTGAGCGTGCGCCGTTCGCATCACCTGCCGGCGGCCGAGGACGAGACGACGACAAGAGTGAGAGGCGACCGCCGCAGGCGCACTAGCCGCAAGCTAGCCTCGTTCTCGTCCTAGCCTCGTTCTCATCTTCCTGTCGCAGCTGAGCGACGCGGGGCGATCGAAAAAGACTGAAGTGCGGCTTTGTCGAATTGCTCAAAAAAGTTGACCGACATGCTCGAAGAGGCTGGCAGGCAAGCGAAAACTGCTCAAATACTATTCATAATGACGAAACAAAATTTTCTCGTGACCCAAAGAGTGCTAAAGCTGCAAAGGAGGCTCTCTCTCTCTCTCGATGCAATCGACATCTCGGCACGGCAACGGTCTGCCAGCTAAACAGCTAACCAGCTAGCCAGCTAGCCAGCTAGCCAGCTAGCCAGCTAGCCAGCTAGCCAGCTAGCCAGCTAGCCAGCTAGCCAGCTAGCCAGCTAGCCAGCTAGCCAGCTAGCCAGCTAGCCAGCTAGCCAGCTAGCTAGCCAGCTAGCCAGCTAGCCAGCTAGCCAGCTAGCCAGCTAGCCAGCTAGCCAGCTAGCCAGCTAGCCAGCTAGCCAGCTAGCCAGCTAGCCAGCTAGCCAGCTAGCCAGCTAGCCAGCTAGCCAGCGAGCCGCCCGCCCACGTAGGGTCGCCGCACCGCGCGCGCTTCGTGGCGCACATTTCGCTGACGCGGCGCACATTCCTACATTGGGTAAAAAGGGGAAGGAAGGCCAGGTAATAGTCCGACGCGGAACGACGCGCCCGGCCAAGGGGACGGCGGCGGCGGCGGCGGCGAAGGCGAACCAAGAGCGCTGAGTGGGGTAGGAGGGGCGTGGCGGCTCACCTCGTCCTGGACGGCCACGATGTTGGGCGCAGCTGGCCGCAGTGTCAGGGGAGCCGCGACGGCGAGCTTGGCGTGCAGGCGCGCGATCTCGTCCTTCAGCTCGGCAATGATCGTCGTGTACTGCGTCACGTGGTAGGACACGTCCTCAACGTTTCTGCGAATCTGCAAAAGCGTGCTCTGCCTCTGCGTGCTCTGCCTCGGCGTGCTCTGCCTGGCGCAGCCGATGCAAAGGTCGCGCCGAGGCAAACTCGAGCCCTTCCGTGCTTCGGAGCTGGAAGCGTGCTGGCAGGCGTCGCCTGCTGCTGGTGCTTCTCGCTACTGCACACATCGACGAGTCAGAACGCACTGCAGCAGAGCAGCCGGCGCCCAAGGGCTGGACGAGGGCTGCACGAGGGCGTGAAAAGGGAGCAGCCCACCGGACTGCAAGCCTCTTGAGCCAGGCCGGCAAGTCCCCCAATAGCGCTGCCCACTACGATCGACCGGATTGCGCAAGGTCAAGGCCCTCATCTGTCAAAGTTGCCTCCCCCCCTGAAAATCATGTTCCAGCAGAGACTGATGGCTTCGAGAGGCACGCGTGCAGCCAGGCCTTTTGCTGGATTTTTGGGGAGGGGCGGCGGCGGCGGCAGCGGTGAGGGGAGGGGAATGGCTCGCGAATACTTTCTTCCTGCCCCCCCCCCCTGTACACGCAGCATGGGCAGCTAGAACAGTCGCTCGGCGGGCGTTGGGCGATGGTTGGAGGGCGGCAGCGGGCGGCGAACCTTGTTCTTGATGCGCTTGGCGCGGTCGGCGTATACGAGCGTGTTCCTTGACTCCTCGAAATGCATGCTGGCCGGCGCCACGTGAGCTATCATAACAGTTCGACAGTTGCCGCCCAAGGCGTCCTTGAGGAGTCGCGTGAGCTTACTGTCGCGGTAGTTGACGTACTTGTAGCTGGCCGCACCGCCCTTCATTTCGCCTGCGAGCAGCAGCAACAGTCTTTTCTGCGCACGATCGATCGAGAGGCTTCCGCGTACCCAGAGCGATAGTTTGCCAGCAGAGCAGTAAGATGGCCACACTCATAAAATAAGCGCGTCCCGACTAAAGGTAGAAAGTTATTGCAAAGCAACAGGAGCATATATATGAGGAAGAGAGAGAGAGAGAGAGAGAGAGAGAGAGAGAGAGAGAAAGAAACGGAGTGGAGAGAAAGGTAGAGTTAGCCATAGAGATTAATAAATATAGAGATTAATATAGAGATTAATAAAGATAGAGATAAATATGGAGACCAGGTGAAAGACAGATACAAAGGCAGAGACATAGATAAAGATAAATATGGATAACAAGAGAGATTTAGACAAAGACAGAGATAAAGACAGAGATAGGGATGGAGATAAGAATTTTGGTAAATAGAAATAGAAATAGAGATACAGACAGAGGCAAAACCAAACATAAAGATAGACAACGAGATTGAGGTAGAGATAATGATAGGATAGAGATAGTGATGTAGAGGCAGAGACAGAGAGAAAGAGAGCGAGAGAGCGAGAGAGAGAGAGAGAGAGTGGAAGATAAAAAGAGTGGAAGGAGAGAGAAGATGAAGAGATGAGAGGAGTAGAGCAAAGGCGAGCAGAGGCGCTGCGATGGAAGGAGAGTAGAGTAAAGACGAAAAGCACGGAGGGGATCGAAGACGAGGGGAGCAGAGATGCAGGAAGCTTTTGGCCAGCACTGCAGCGAAGAGAGGAGGTAGAGCCGATGAGAGGAGATGAGGATGAGGAGGAGGAGGAGGAGGAGGAGGGCGGGTACTTACACAAAGAGCTGAGTGCAGGCGAAGTGAGAGGGAAGAGAGAGCGACGGAAAGCAAAGAGGTGAAGGCAAAGGTCGCGGTCGCTGACGACGGCGGCAGCGCGCGGCCCGCGTCCGCTCGCCGCCGCTCGCTCGCTGTGCCGACGCTTACTGAGAGCGTTGATGCAGTTGCCCAGGGCGAGCAGCGAGCGGTTGATGTGAGCGCCTTCGACCATGCGCTTTCCCCGATTCTGCGTGTTGGCCGCGCGCTCGGAGCCGGCCAGATCGACGAGGAAGAGGCGACCGACGCGCATCTGGTCGTGCACGCTGGGCCCGGCCGCCGCCGCGCCGCCGACGCCGCCGCGCTGGTGGGCGGCCGGCGGTCCGACACGGCTGCGCTGCTTGACCGTCACTTGGAGCACGGCGTGCGACCGCGACGACGTCTTGTTGGCTTTGGTGGGCTCCTGCGTCCTCTCTCGGTTGCCGCGCTGCAGCAGCTCCATGATCTGCGGGAGCGCGAGCGCTGGACGTCGGGGCTCACGTGACGCGCAGGGGCTCACGCGAGCTCACGCGCCATTGGGCTGAGCGAGTCTGACTGAGACCTCTGCCGCCCATGCGGCGGCGGCCGCCGCTGCGTCTGCGAGAGCGGTCTCGGAAAGCGGAATCGGAAAGCGAGCCTCACAGCGAGTCAAGAAAGTGAGCCCTCTCGCCATAGAAAGCAGCGGCGCGGGCGGTCGATGGCGTCCGAGCGCGGTGGCGCCGCGCAGCGGCGGCTGCCTTACCTCGGCCGTGGACGTCGTCGATATCTCCGAGAGGCCGCTCACTTGCACTCCTCCCTTCGCGTCCTCTCTCATTTCCAGGTAGCCCGACGCAGGGTTCAGCAGGTCGCGCACCATCTCGTTGTAGATCTGAAGTAGAAGAGGCATTGCGCAATGCCATGCGGAGCAGGTTCGCCTGTAGCTTCCGTTTAAATGTCGTCAAGCCAGGGAAATGTCGGTCACGAGAGAGTTGAGAGAGAGAGAGAGAGCCTTGTGAGCGAAATAAGACGACTAACTGATAGTACGGCCAGTTGACAAGTATACAGGCCGTAGGCTGTACAGCTTGCTGAACAGACGTGAAGCTGAACAATCCTTTCTCCCTTTTCCTCCCGAAAAATCGTGAGTAAAAAGAATACAATCTCGGAGTGAAATCTCCAGCGCCATGCGCGTCGTACTGTCCGCGGCTTGGCATTATTTAGACGGGCGCAGTCGCAGCGAATTTCAAGCCCCTTGGCCCAATTAATAATAATGATTAAAGTTATAACGAATCTTTTTTTGCAGCACGTTAAGAGAAGTATATCTCTTTCTGGTTGGTTTGCTTACGTATAAAGGAAGCATGCCAACTGATAATTTATAGTCAGATGCATGACCTGTTTTGCTCATAGTCACAAAACGGAAGATTCGCAGAGACGAAACGAACACTGTGCAGATCATGTGTATTTTTAGTTTATGTCGAATGAATAATTGTAAAAAATTTCGGCGATGTCGTCACGTCCGTCGACAGGGGGTTCCACGCATTTTTTAATAGGAACTTAAGCCAAAATCTCCAAAAACTGATCCTAGCCAGGGCGCAGCTAAGCTAAAATAGTCAGAAGGGCGTGCGAGGGCTCTGGAGGGTGAGCGAGTAGTTCAGCAGTTTAAGCCTGATCAGTCGTCTGAGTGGATGGGCCCTAGAAGTAGTCGCATGACCTTGAAGTCGACGAGCTGAGAAATAGGAACCAGAGCCGGAGAGAAGTGGCAGTGGTGGCGACATTCGCAACGGACAAGCCTGTCACGTGACGGATGAGCCTAGCTAACAAGATCTGCAAAACCCGTAGGTTGGCTTCATGCACAAGCATGAAGCCAACCTGTATGGAGATATAAGTACAGAAGTTTGTATCTCAGAAGTATGTAACTCATAGAAGCATGCATCTAGCATTGAGTCTTTTCAATTGCTAATTGTCAATAGGTTCACCTGTAGCTACTAGATTGGTCTTGTCATCAGTCAACTTAAGAAAGCTAATAGCCTTCCTAGAGTGAGTGCTTGCAATGCAAGCTGGAAGAATGTTAAAGGAGCGAAATACCGGAGGAATTAAGGCATGAAGGATAAAAGCAAAAGTTAAGCCGGGTGTCGTGTGCGTAGATATGAAGGGTCATATTGTTTCACGTTATGACACTGGCGCGATGGTATCGTGGAATGTCTACATAGGAACGTTTAGGCGATCCCCGGAGAACTCCTTACTTCAAAGGCACAAGCAAGTATTATCACGCTGCTATAGAATCTGAGACATCCAACTTCGCAGGTCATGCAGTCCTCTGTGTGTCATGCAGAAAACCTTGGGCAACATATTTTTACAACATTCGACAGTTACGACCTTTCGTTGGACTGTTAAGCTACGAGATACGTTTATTAGCTATGCTCATTCTGGGTGTGGGGAGCATTCGAGCCAAGATTGATGTAGCCGAGCTCGCTTGGTGAACACGTGTGTCATGAGTGCAGTCAGTAACTCATATAGTGAATGTAATGCCTGTTCCGTATTGCATCAGCCTCTGTAACTCCGAAAAGCCACAAGAATTAGGCGGATGCTACGCACGAGAGTTTTCTGTAGCGCACTCAGACCTTCATTCTGTACCCGCGAGGTAGCCAGGAGACTTCATCTTGCGCAACACAGATAAGTTAGTTGATTAAGAGGGCAGTCTTGGTAGTGACTAGCATTGAATTAGAAGCTCCGTACATCTGGATAGGATGTGTGCAACATATACGTCGTAGCTTAAGAATTTTAAAATGTGAATTCCACAGTCCAAGACATTTGGAGCAAAAGCTTCTACCGCAAAGGTCTTTAAGCGTAGGATTAGAAGAGCTTATTTATTGTCCACTGAGAATTCGGGGGTCGATGAGGCTGAAACTAGGTCAAAAGTTCAGCGAGGTATGATAAAGCCAAGCCCTGGCAAGCATTATGGGTTCATGATAGAATTTTGCTCTCTATCCTGTTGATTGACTCGCCTTTGCGACTCCGTCGGCTAAGAAGGCACATGGCTGAGCCCCTGGGGCTTGGTGACTAACCTTGCAGCCGTATTCGTCACCGGCTGCAGATGCTTTAGCATTCGTTCGGTAGCCCAGCAAAAAATGAATTGCATTGGTCCCGCCTAGACAAAAGCGGGAGCTAGCGAGAAATTTTAGCAAGACACAGTGGTAGACAGTCCCTAATCTTCGTCAGGCATCGAACGTGGTGGCTAGCTGTAGAATCGGTCTTCTTGACGAGGCTTTGAAACTGTACGCAGTAATCAAATAGGACACCTAGAGCACACGAGACCATGGAGTCGCCGATGTTAACAGCACAGTCTTGTAGACCAGTCGCACGCTCGGGTTGTCCTTAAAGAAAGGTGCATCGTATACTACCACGGTGTCAGCAGTCAACTTGCACCGGGTAGATCGCACAATGCGCTAAATGCACTTAAATGCACTCCGATGAACTCCGCGCCAGACAGCCAGCCAAGCCCATAAGTGATCGTAGGCAACTGTCTTGCTTGAACGCCACCCGATTTTCCCCCACATTCCGCAGCACTCGCTCACTCCTCGCTCGATGGTTGTCCGAGCAGCCTCGCTTTCGATTAGCGCCCGCTGGAACGACGTTACACTGGCCACAAGGAAAATGCACTCCGGTCTACAGTGGGGAGCGGCGATCGATCGAGAAGCGATCGTTAGCTCACTCACATAATGCAGCAGTCCTATTCCAGATACGAACTCGCATGACTCATGCTCAGTGCGTGCACCGCGAGGCCCTGGCAACGACAGTGCAGGACTCGAGAGTGCACGATGTCGTCTCGCTGTAGGGCGAAAGCCACGCCGACGGAAGCGCCGCCGCAAGGAAGCACACGCAGCCGACGGAACGCTGCGGCACAAATCCACACACCTGCGAAGGCATCAAAAGTGCATTTCAACTGCGCCCACTCTCACTCAGGCCTGAATGCTATAGCCAACTCGCCCTCGCTCAGGCACGCTCTGGCCGACTGTACAGCCGATTCTTATTATCAATCTTCCCGTAGCTTCATCAATAGCGAGATCGCGTACAGACATCAAATTGCATGCGCACAAATCAAGGCCAAAAGTCAGTGGCCGGTCCACAAGCAGACATAAAATGGCCATAACATGTATGTATGTATGTATGTATGTATGTATGTATGTATGTATGTATGTATGTATGTATGTATGTATGTATGTATGTATGTATGCATGCATGTATGTATGTATGTATGTATGTATGTATGTATGTATGTATGTATGTATGTATGTATGTATGTATGTATGTATGTATGTATGTATGCATGCATGTATGCCTGTATGTATGTATGTATCTCCGTCTATAACTCCACAAAGCCACAAAGACTATGTGGATGTTTTGTATAGTATAGCACACACACAGCCTAAACGGCTTTCGGTACGCATTCGGTAGCATAAGTAAATATCAGCTGATTTAGCAGTCTCATTTGCATAGCGGCAGAGGAGCCTTAACGGCTATCACCGCCGCTTGCAGTTGGGAATATAGAATCTCCTGTTACAGGATTCGAAACCACGACCTCACTTGGGCTATCGCATGAACACTCACTCCAAGCATGCATGGGCTACCACCCAATGATTGCTGCTGCAATCGGGTAGCCAGGCTGTAATCTGTACAAAGTTGTACTCGAAAGCTGGCTGACGAGTTAGGCTAGGGGCAAGTTCGCAACACAGTCGGACTCAGCTATACATATAAATACGATCTATGCATTTAAAATCTAGTTTCAACTAATGCTGACCTGATAGCGAGCCAGAAAGCTTTCGCTTCTAAAGATCTAAGGATCCTTATAAGGATTGTAAAAAACCAAATTTATTGCCTGAAGATGTGTAGTCGCTCATTAAATACCCAAGGTACGACTAGTACAAGAAGGGAGTTTTCTTACTAGCAAAACATAATGATAATAATGTCATTTGTGTACACAAACCCATGAGAACAAAATCTTGACCAAGACACTTCACAGCTCGTTTACAGACCCAACAAGTCCCTGAATGTTCACGCTCGTACAATGCAGGTAGCTGCGAAACTGTTGGTTTTCAAAGATTCCCTCGTCACGAGACCTATGGAGTGGACCTTGACAGTATGGTCAGGGGTCAAGCATTAAAGCCATTGCTGTACGTAATGATTGTTCTTTTGCTGCTGCCCCAAGCTCAACTTCAAAGACTCTATTTGCTTTCGTGATGAGAAAAGAGTCTGGATAAAGCAGCACTTATGATTGATATGTATATATATATTTATATATAGGATATGTATATATCAAGTGCATTATCAAATATATATATAATAATTTTGTATAGCACCATAAGATAACTTAATATCTATTCAGGTGCTTCACATATCCACGGGAATCAAGCCCATGACCTTGGCCATCAAATACATTTACCTTGAATTTAGTCGGGGAGAGGACCTTAACCACTTGGCTAAATCAGCGCTACCCCCTTTCTGCTTGCTAGGTTGTTTTGGCTATTTACGAAAGTCAAATTTACTAAAGAGAGTTATATTAGCATAGTATGCAAGGTGCTAACCGGTTCATACGCTCGTTTCTAGAATTACTTCCGATAGAGTCGCTATCTGTATCCCGGTATCATATTTCGTCAAGTCTAGCCTGGTGCTGGCTTGGCTCATGTTCATCGTCATCGCAGTGACACCGGCAGCCATCTGGTGCTAGTTGGCAAGGCGGCCGAACAGCAGAAGACACTAGACGGATCCAGACAAGTTTGTATAGGAAATGCCCACGAATCTTTTGCCGAACAAACCTGATCACGCGCACAGATTACAGCAGGCCTATTCGATACCAGAGGCTGGGCTGCAATGTGCACTCGGCTAAATGCCGTGTGTGTTTGGGCTCGTGTTTTCGCTAACGCTGGAAACGTGCTGCTCCCTCCCCCCCTCTCTGCCTCTGTTTCTGTATCTCTCCCCCGTCCTTGTCTCTCTCTCTCTCTCCCCCGTCCTTGTCTCTCTCTCTCTCTCTCTCTCTGTGTCTCTCTGTCTCTGTCTCTGTATCTCTGTCTCTCTGTCTGTCTGTCTCTGTCTCTGTCTCTCTCTCTCTCTCTGTCTGTCTCTCTGTCTGTCTCTCTCTGTCTCTCTCTGTCTCTCTCTCTCTCTCTCTCTCTCTCTCTCTCTCTCTCTCTCTCTCTCTCTCTCTCTCTCTCTCTCTCTCTCTCTCTCTGTGTCTCTGTCTCTCTGTGTCTCTTTCTCTCTGTCTCTGTCTCTCTCTCTATATATATACATACATATATATATCTGCGAAGCAGCTACCGGCTGCATCAGTGCGTGTGTGCAATTGGTAAGAGCGATCGTTGTACGTGCGTGCGTGCGTGCAATTGGTTTACACGATCGGTGACTTGTGCCTGCCAATGGCCGCGGCAGGCAGGCAGAAGCATGCAGCTGCCTGCCTGCCGGTGGCGACAGAGCCCTCACCTCTAGGTATGACATGGAAACCTGGTGCAACGTGTCCTCCTCCTTCTCCTGTACCACCGTGAACAGATCGTTGAGCGCTCGGACGTAGATGCCCGGCTCTCTCTCGGTGCCGAGCATCGTGTGCGTCTTTCCGGCGCCTGCAACCGCGGTCGCACACCACTTAGCGGGTGGCCAGCTGAGACGCACGGCGAGCCGGCCATGACACCAGCTCAGCCGCGTCGCGAGAGGCGGAGCACGCTCGCCACTCGGATCGGTTCCACACGCAGCAGCTAAGACAGCGTGCAAGAGAGGAGCAGTGCTGGGGGCGGCGGAAGCTGGCGACCCGACGACCCGAGAAAGCTCACCCGTCGCGCCGTAGGCGAACACCGTGCCGTTGTAGCCGCCGATCACGCTGTCGATGAGAAAGCGAGTGGTCGCCTGGTACACTTCCTCCTGCAATGAAACACCAGCCAAGCGCTTAGACGAGCTCACATCGGTGGCGAGAGCGGCACCACCGCCGTCGCGCAGTCACCGTGGGAAGCTGCCTCGATGCACTAGCAACGAAACTCGGTGCGCTTAGGCCAGGTCCAAATGCAATGCAAACCGCAGCCTCAGACTTTCGAAGGCTCTTGGCACGCGATTAGTTCTCGTAAGGGAAACTGGGCGCCGATAGTGCTCCTGGCGGCCGAAGGCGAGCCGTGGCCACTCCTGCTCACTAAGCGAAGACACTCTCGTAGGACCGTATCGGCCAGGCGACAGGCGTGCGAGTGCGACGGGGGCGCCTGTCTTGCTTACCAGCCCCACCCCTTGCTGCCCTGGCCGCTACGGTGCCATCCCACCAGGATTGTCGGTGGCTTCATTGGCCATCGGCCATCCTCATTGTCGTCTCGAACGCCGACATTGATAGAAGAGGTTGCTGAGCCAAAAAGTTGGGCATCGACAAGCGGCTCAAGTGGGGGGGGGGGTCGCGGAGATCTATCGAGGAAGCTGCAGAGCCAAGAAATTGGGTCTCGGGATGGGGCTGCCGGCGGAAGGAGGTTTGGAAGATCGATAGAGGAGGCTGCAGAGCCAAGACATTGGGCCTCGGTAGGGGCTCTCGGGGGGGGGGAGGAAGTTCAATGAGATCGATCGAGGAGGCTGCAGAGCCGAGAAATTGGGCCTCGGAAGTGGCCGGCCATTCGGGGTCGGCTATTGCTCTGCGGGCGTTCGTGGAGCGATGGGGCAAGGTTACTGGAAGCAGCTGGGTGTGCGGCCACAGTGAACGGATGAGCCCCATACAATCCGCTCGACGGGGGAAGGCCAGTAAACTGCTCGACTAGACAGCCGAGCAGCCCTGGCGAGCCAATCCACTCTTGGCAATTCAACGGTCGCGCTCGGCCGCCCGGTGACCTGCGCCCGTGCCAGCCGTGCATACAAGCAGGCTACCGAGCTGACCCCTTCGTTGGCCCCTTTGAGGGCATCGCGCTGGCTTTGGTTAACAGCCGATCGAACCAAGGGGCAGCGATGCACGCCTCCGATTGTCGCTTTCTGTCAGAGTGGGAGAGCTCTGTCGCTCGGTGGAGGTAAGGTGAAGCTTACCTGCGCCTAAGCAACGACGAGGTGGCACCGTCTCGGGCATTTATCGGGTGCTGCAGTGCGGAACGCAGCCATTTTGACATGAGAGTTTTCAACAAAAGAGACGCGAGTTTCTTTTTTCAAAGTAAAGCGAGGATATTGAAAACTCAATTCCTGCTACCTGCCTGCTTCTTAAGGCTCAGCCTTTTCACCACTCCCCATTTCTTCTATATAATTCACTTCATTAATATTTACCACTGTGACCATTCCTAGTTTAAAACAACTCATTAAATATGCATGCGATATATATATATATATATATATATATATATATGTGTGTGAAGCAAATGAGGATTGTGTGAGGAGAAGGTGGGTTTTCAGCTTGTTTTTAGCTAGCCGATACAATGGGTGCCGTGTTGTCAGTCGAGATGGTGGGTTTCAGGCTTTGAGGCCTAAGCAACTAAAAAAACGGTCTCCAGAAGATTTGGAGTGTTCTAGAGACTCACCTAATGACTAGATCTTGTTGAGAGAGTGGTAAGACGAGAGGATATGTCAGCTTGGAAAAGCGGGCGAGAGAATGGTAATACCTAAATGAGAGTGACAGGACCGTGAAACGCTGCTTAGGAGGGGGGGGGGGAAGGGAGGGCAGTGCACCGGATGGGCGGTGCTGTGGCGCTATAGCTATGACGTTCACGGTTGGCTGCTGCTGAGCTTGGCATAAACTCGTTAGCGTCTCGTTTCGGCACAGAAGCGAAGAGCCTGCCACGGATGCACTTACAGGAGCCGGCTGAGCAGTATCGCCGGACACGCACTGGCTGACCGCCTGCAGGAGGACAACACAGCGAGGTGGCGGTGGATGCGTCGCGCATCGGGTAAGCAGCGTCGTTGACGCTCTCATTGGCGCGCTCCAGCAGTGCGAGCGAGTGCATCGGCTTTTAGGGTTCGTCGAGCACGAACTGAGGAGGATGAAGTCGCACTGCCAGCGGGGCGCGTCTCACAACAAGCTCGGCAACAATGTCTTATCCAGTCGGGCGTGCCGCGGCCGGGAATCGAGCACTAAGTTGATGAGTCAACGAGCCACCTGTCAGGTCGTGGTCACCCAGCGGTCGGCTCCGATCTCGCGGCGGTCATCGCCGCCCTCGTCGACCTCGCGAAAACAGCGAACGTCGTGAGGCCAAACAAATAGCGACGTCCTCAGCGACGTCCTCAGCGACGTCCGAAATACGCTCAGGTGTCTGGCTCGCGTGCCCGCTAAGACGGACCCATTGTAGGGCGCCGAGGTAAACACAAACGAGCGCTTGCCGATTATCCCTCTGCCCGAGACCATCGATTGCTGGCCCTACTGGCAGGTTGAGGCGATGGCACCGTCCGCATTTCGGACGCGTCCGATTGCATCCAGATGCGCGACTGAGTTCGAGCACCGGCCGCTCGGTAAGAGATGGGATGGGAACTGAAGTGCCGTAGGAGGGGAGCAGGGTGGCCCCTGCGTGGCCCCCCGACGTAGTCGCCGCCGGCACCTCGCACAGCATGGCCACCGACGCCTCATGCCGTCAGAGGCCAGGTCTCACCTGCCGATGACGTACGTGCACCAGCCAGGTTCGTGATTCCAAGAGCTTCTCATTCAAGTCACGCGGGCACACACACACACACACACACACACACACACACACACACACACACACACAAAGACACACACACAAAGACACACAAAGACACACACACACAGACACACAAAGACACACACACACACACACACACACACACACACACACACACACACAAGCATTATAGCAAAGCAGCAATATGGGTCACGATGGGGATGGTCGCACAAGCAAATCTCCGTTTCATAGTGTGCCCACCCATCAGATGATATGCAGCTAATGGTTTTCGGAGACTTGGAAGGAAGGGCAAGATTGGTTGTCTATTTTCAAGTGAGTCTGCAACAAAGTCTTGTGCTCCTAAGAGTGATTGAAACAGGTACGGTGAACCGGGATGGCCCACTCTAGGTAAAGCGGTTGCTTTGCACGACCTCGTGGTCCCGATGTCGCGGGTTCGAATCCTGCGGTGAGCGATCCTTTATCGCCACTGCAAGCGGTCGTGATAGCCGTAAAGGCTCTTCTGTCGCTATACAAAAAGAGGCTGTTAAATCAGCTGGTAGTTAATTTAATTTAACAGGTAGACGATGACAGCCGACTTCTAGTCATCCGCAATTCTTCGTGGAGATGTAATTTCATTGTACTTTTATTTGCACTCTTTATGTTTTTAGCTCCCATGTGCGATATAAACCGAAATAATTGCCGTGCAATGGTTGGAAAAACTCATCGAAAGTCACCGCAGAAAGGAGATGCCCTCTGCTGTTCGCAACAATTAGCTGTGGTCACGACAAACGGCACTGGCAAAACGCAGTTCAAGCACAAGAACAAGAGAGAGACAAGTTCACTGGGAAAACTGGACGGCGCAGATGCGTCTTTAGCTGACATTTAAAGGATGCTAGAGCAATGTAGGCAGTGAAAAAGCTAGACGAGCTTTTTCACTGCCCGATGATGCGCAAAGATGGTTCGCAAAAAGCTAGACTTTTCTAGAAGTCTCCAGAAGTCTTTGGGGCTTTCGATGGTGCGCAAGAACTGCCCACACCGACCACCAAAGATTTCAACTTTGTACGTGGAACGGAGAGAAAACTGGAAGCTAAAGAGCGAGTAAGATGGGCCGCACAGCAAGGCCTGTACGCGAGCGAGCGAGTGAGTTGACCTGCGTCGACCCGTGTCCCATACTTTCGAGCGCAGAGAATTCTGGCAAGGCATCGTGAGACTGAGGCGACGGGCGATGGGCACGCTAGGGGGACCTTCGACCTTCGCTTTGTCATTCGTCGAGACTCACCTGTGTGCTGACGTCGTCAAAGACCCGATGGAAGAGGTAGCGCTTCTCTCGAGACCTATTGGCTCGTAGTATGTCGTCCGGGTCGTCGCTGGGATCCAAGAGGACTGCCATCTGAAAGACGACGCATCGCGCATCGATCAGAGATACGCGAGGGGCTCGCTGGCGAGCGAGCCCCTCGCGAGAGCGAGAACGTGAAGAACGCTACTCGAAAACGGCAAAGGGCTTGCTGCGGCCGAGAGCGTCGTCCCTGACGAGATCGAAACAGCGAATTAGTGAGGCGACTTAATGCAACCCGAGCTCGTAATAGTCAGATAAATAGAGAAACACCGTTGACCACCTACAATCTGCCTCTCCTTGACCTCCTACAATCTGCCTCTCATTGACCTCCTACAATCTGCCTCTCATTGACCTCCTACAATCTGCTTCTCCTTGATCATTCTAATCTGCATCTCCTTGATCATTCTAATCTGCTTCTCCTTGATCATTCTAATCTGCGGCTGCGCCGACCATGCTTTTTGGGTCGCTGACTTTAAAAAACCCATCTCCAGACAAAACAAAGATCTCGGCCATGCTGATCCTTTCGAGCCAGCGCTTCGATCGGCGCGTCCTCGCTCGTATAAAGATCCGCTCGTATAAAGATCCGCACGTCGCCTAAAGATCCGCTGTTCATTCTCCCATCTTGACGTCCATTGCCGTCTCTGCTACCTCGCCTCGCTCTCTAACGCTCTAACTCCCTTCTTCCTCTCTCTCTCTCTCTCTCTCTCTCTCTCTCTCTCTCTCTCTCTCTCTCTCTCTCTCTCTCTCTCTCTCTCTCTTATTCACTCTCCCTCATATTCTGCATTTCCTAACGACTTCCCACCCCGTCTCTGTCCACCTCTGCTACTTCTCTGTCTCTTTCCTCCCACCCCGTCTCTGTCCACCTCTGCTACTTCTCTGTCTCTTTCCTCTCACCCCCTCTCTGTCCACATCTGCTACTTCTCTGTCTCCTTCCTCTCACCCCCTCTCTGTCCACCTCTGCTTCTTCTCTGTCTCCTTCCTCTCTCGCTCTGCTTCCTCGCTTAAACCCCGTTGTAATGTCTCTCACTCTGACACCCAACCCTTTTCTCCATCGTCTCTCTCCCCGGCGCCTCTCTCCGCTTGCTTTTCACCATTTCACCTTTCCGCCTGCCTCTCGGTCTTGCCCTCGAGACTGAATGCTCCAGGAATGGTTGCAGTGCAGTGCAGTGGTGTGCGAGCGATCCTCGCTTCGTTTGGCCGCTTCACTTTCCCGTCAGTTTAGTCTACATCGCCTCTAGTCTGCTACTTTGCCGTTCTTACGCGTACCGTTGAATTCGCACGCCGACGCACAGCTAGCTTTACGCCCGCATCAATGAAAATGAGCACGCGCGTGCGCAGCAACGCCACCCGACGTTGCCCGACAGGCTTCGGCTCGCAGCGAAACGCGTCACGCATTCCGAACGCTTCCGACGGAAAGGCTGCTGGGGCTGCTGGCGATTCGAGCGCGGCCGCTCTGGCCCCGGATCAGCTTTCCACGCGTTGTCTCCTGCCGCGTCGCCGGCGGCGGCGGCTGTCCGTGGTGGTGCAGCCACGCATGCGCCACGCACTGCTTTAGTTTGCCTACGCAAACTGTGTGCTAATAACAGAATCCGCCGTTGTTCCCGCCGCCGCCATCGCCAAGCCCGATAGCAATGCAAACATGCGACGCTCAGATCCGATGGCCCGTGCTCAATGCAGCCGAGCCTCGTCGCGAGCTACTGGAAGCAGAGCTCTGGGCCGCCGGTCGGAGTAGACCTGCTGCGAAGAAGCAACTGAGCTCCGCACCCGCAGCCCGAGCAGCAGAGCCGAGCGGATGCGACGAGCTCTACCGCAACCGCAGTGTCCTTCTCTCAGGATGTGAGCCCCACCTATTCTATGCCCTACCGCTGGCCGGGGGGGGCCGGCGACGGTGCGCGAGGCTCCTTGGCTCGCTGAGACACGGTCGCTCGTTGAGCCGCGTCTCTCTTCCCTAAGTGGGACCCGCAGCAGAGCCCCCACCCCTCGCGCGTGGCCTAACAAAGGCGCGCCGCTACGGGCCGCACAAAGCCGCGCGCGCTCGCCATTAGCGGGCGTCTGCTCGAGCGAGCGCCGCCGAGCACGCGCCCGACCCGTCTGTCTCGGCCGCGCGCGCCGCCTCGCTACCGCTCGCTCGGACGCTGCTGCGCCGGCTGCGTAGCGGACGTTGCTCAGCCCCGGCGCCGTCTGAAGCTGATGTCGTCTGCAGCTGTCGTCTGCAGCCGTCGTCTGCTACCGGCACGAGCGGTGCGGTCCAGCGCGGCGGCTGCATTCGCACCGCCGCGTCCTAAACGACTCGCCGACTCGCGTGCCCGTTGCCACCCATGCCGCCCGTTGCACGCGAGAAGCCGCCGGAGCGCGCGAGGACCTTCACCGCCGCACCTCTCTACTCCTAGCCCAGTCGCCACCTCGCGGCTGAATTCGGTTGTCTGTCTGTCTGTCCGTGCCCAGTCGGCGGCTGCAGCAGCAGCAGCAGCACCGACGGCGGCGGCTGCGGCTGCGGAGTGCGCTTTAGCCGTCGTCCAAATCGTCTGCCTGCCGGCCTAGCAAGACTTGCGACCGACGAGCGAGCTAGTGGCGCGTCGGCGGGCGCGAAAGGGGAGCCTCGAAGTGGGCGTTACGTCGCGCGACGATCGACGGTCGGCGGCCAGCGGCGGCGGTCACTCGAAGCACTCGGTCGCGCGCGTCCGTCCGCGAGACTCGCGGCCGCTGCCACTACTGACCTGATCGTCGACCTTGTACGCCACTTGCGTGCCGCCGGACACTAGCTCCGCCTCGTTGAACGGGCGGATTCGGACGGCGACCTGCGCGCGCGCGGCGCGGCGCGGCGCGGCGAGTGAGCGCACGTCGAGCAGCTTGCCGCCCGCGACTGCGTCCATCGCGAGCTGGCGCGCGCGCGCGCGCGCGGTACAGAGAGCCGCGTCGCGGGCGCCGCCCCAGGGGAAGCGCCCGAGCGGGACCGGAAGCCGAGCCGATCGGCGATCGCTGATCGCTCACCGTCAGAGGGTGCTCCCCTCCGCCTCCTTTCATCCTGAGGCGCTGCGCCGGCTGCGAGACGCGAGGCTACATGTCGGCGGCGTGCGAGCGGAAGCCGGGGCGCCACCGGCTAGCCCTCCTCCACGGAGGCGTCGACGCGAAGTCGCGCGCCGTCGGGCGCAGGCGACTATCGATCCGAACGCTGGCAACACCCAGCGGGTTTGCGGCGGATGCGACGGCCCAACCGCACACCATAACACTGTGGCTGTCCGCGGCAGCAACAGCGTCGCGCCGAGCTCGGAGCGCGGCGCGCCAGGAACTGAAGCTGGGCGTCTCTTGAGTCTGCCGGCGTCCGGCGTACACTGCTAGTCTAGCTGCGGCCAACGCTGCTACGACCAGGCCCGCTCCGACGCCAGCATCGCCGCGCAGAGGCGCGGCGCGGCGAATGCGCGCGCATGAATACAGCTTAAGCCGCCGCGATTGCGGTGACAGCCCGTCCGTCGATCCTTGGCGATCGGATTCCATTAGGCGGCGAGGCCGTTCGCTTCAAGCGGCTGTTTCGAAGGCGCGAACGAGAGAACGTCACAATGTTAGACACAGAGAGCCTAACGTCGGTCGCGAAAGGTTAAACATAGCGCAAGAAGCATTTCAAGCCTGAGCCAAGCGACGCCGAACCGCGGCGCCCGGACGCGAATAGGTGGCTGCGGCAGCGGTGGCGGCGGAGTAAGATTTCCTGCGGCACAAGGAGCAGCCGCGAGGCGTACGGGTATTTTAAGGGGGCTGGAGGGGCGGGCGGGCGGAGGCCAAAATCACATGCGGCCAGCGGTCGCGCTTTCGTGATGCCACCCGAAGGCGCAGCCGCGAGAGCTGGTTGATTCACGAATTCTCAACCGCTCGCGCGCACTTTTGGGCCCAAAATGTCGTCGCTCTTCTCCCGAGGACGGCAACGCAACGCGTCGAAGTCGATACGTACGTCGTCGAGAGTGGGCTCGAGGCGAGTCGAGAGTCTCGACTCGTCGCTCGAGGCGAGTCGAGAGCGACGCGCGGCGAAAGCAAATGCTTCCGGCGATCTAGCCGCACCGTCAGCTGCGGCGGCGGCGGCGGCGGCTGGCTCCGGGCGAGACCAACGGAAGCTGCACCTAAGCCGCCGCCGCGGGCCAAGATGTCCGCGGTTGCACTCGCGAGCGCGGCCGTCGGCCGTAGTCGGAGAGCCGGCCAATTGGCCTGCGATGAAGCACAGCTCGGTGGCGGCGCAACGGCGCTAGCGGCCGCCGCCGCGCGGCGAAAGACGGCTCGCGACGGCAGCTCCAGCGGTGGGCACCGGCGGGACCGTCACCGAGGTTGCCCACTCGATAGGGCCACCTGCGCCATCCGGGGTTCAACCAGGCCGGGATTGCGCCGCGTGGAGTCTTCCGCTGACCTTTACTTAGAAGAAGTGCAGCGTAAGGTAGATACGCAGTATGGCGACTGTCGCGCGGCAGTGCTAGAGGGCATTTGTCGGTAAATGCTTTTTCATTGTCGTAATTGATATATGAGCTATGTAAGGTAAACTTGCTAGGTAAGTTCTGCAGGATACTGCGAGAAGGATCACAACGCATTGTGATCCTTGTCATCATGCGATCATGTGATCGCCTGGAAATGCTCGCGTCTTGGTTCTCCTTTCACAAATATTCCATCTCTCCAGTACTCACTGACTCTCTCCTAAGCAAGACTGAGGAGTAACGCTGCTAAAAAACCAGCTACTTTTCTTTTAGAAAGACGGGCCCTTAAGCTGGCTTAAGCTTAGGATGGGCAAAAAACTATAAGACCTTTACTAGCAAGCCATATTTAATCAAAATGTAAGCAAGCTTTTAACGGCACTGACTGCGAACGGTGCATCCCTTTGAGAGTCTGATTTTAATCGCGAGAGCAATGAGTCTCCTAGAATTAAGAGTGCTCCAGCCCATAGGTAAGAAAACGCTGCGATCCCGCTCGGCTCTCTCTAGTTTGCGGTAGGCTGTCGGCCGAAGTGAAATCTCTCGGCTCGCTGTCACTTTTTCTGGTCGAGACGATGCTCATTGAAGCACGCCAGACAGCGGCTCCGCAGGCAGCGCGTGGCGGCACGTGATGCACAAACGCAGCTGCTCGCGGCGCTTCCGCTGCGGCACTTCCGCAGCAGCAGCACTTCCGCTCAGTTGGCCCAGCCGCGTGCAACTGTTTCGCTGCACAGTTGGCGAACGAGTCGGCAAGGTTAAGTAAAAGTGTGTGGATAAAAAAGCTCGCTGTTGCTTTCAAAAACTGCAGAGAGGCAGAGGGCTGACACAGAGTTATCTCGATATATATATATATATATATATATATATATTTATAGCGAATGGTTATAGTGGTAATACTGATGATTAATGTATTACTAGGTTGGGAGTTCATCCCTGCGATGACAACATCCTTCCTAGAATGCTGTCCCCCGATTCCTGACTGAACCTCAATGTCTACATTTAAGCAGGTCACTAGTGATCTCGTCCTGAAATTTGTTTCCCAATCAAAGAAGACAACAAGTCCTCTGAACCCTATTCCCACTGTCCTGCTCCTATATTGCATTGATCTGCTGCTGCCATGCATAACTGACATCATTGATATGTCATTAGTCTCAGGTCATGTCCCAGTACCTTTCAAAAAAGCTGCAGTCAGGCCACTTCTCAAGAAAGCGACACTAGACCAAGAGAACTTAAGCAACAACCGCCCAGTCTCCCTTCTACAATTCCTATCAAAGGCACTGGAACGGGTCGTAGCGGACCAGCGGAACTCATATATTGAAACTTCAAACCTTGCTAGTAAGTTCCAGTCTGGCTGTAGAGCTAATCACTCTACAGAATCAGCTTTGCTTGGGTGTACTAGGACCTACTGAGGAATACAGACATGGGTAGAGTTTCTCTGCTTGTTTTGCTCGATCTTTCGGCAGCTTTTGATACTATCGAGCACCAAGTTCTTCTAGAGCGCCTCTCATCTCGCCTGGGCATCACCAACACTGCTCTGCAATGATTCAGGTTCTATCTCAGTGGGAGACTCCAGAGTATTGATGTGAATGGACAACGAACACCCGAGGTACCTCAAAAATATGGGGTACCTCAGGGCTCCGTGCTAGGTCCGGTTCTTTTCACGGTTTATATTCTGTCTCTTGCTGATGTGATTGCCAATTTAAGCATAATCTAGGCTTTAACTTCTATGAGGACGACACTCAGTTGTACCTTTGCTTGGATCCCTCCCAGCCTTCGAGCACCTCGAATTCTCTCGACTCTCTTCGAGCACTTCTCGTTAGACGATCATATCAGCTCCACAGTCAAATCTGCCTATTTTCAGCTTCATAACATTGCTAAAATCCGGGCTTGCTTAGATAAAGATACCACGTCCAGGATGGTCCATGCATTCGTGACATCCCGTCTCGACTCCTGCAACTCACTGCTCGCTGGCCTACCGGCATGTGCGATCAGGTGATTGCAGCTGGTGCAAAACTCTGCAGCTAGGCTTGTCTGTCGTGAGCGTCGCAGTTGCCACATTACTCCACTTCTAGCCGACCTGCACTGGCTACCAGTCAAGCAACGGAATGACTTCAAGGTTTTGTCGCTCACTTTTAGGTCCCTTCATTCTATGGCTCCAGCCTATCTCTTCAACATACTCCCCCATCAGGCCAAGCTTCGAACCACCCGCTTTTCGGAATCCAAAAGTCTACAAATACCCCGTACAAACCTCAAATCCTTTGGAGACGTGCATTTAGTTCGTATGCTCCCGAAGCCTGGAACTCCCTCCCGACCTGCGTCAGAAGATCCCCTGACCTGACCACATTTAAAAAGAATTTAAAAACACACCTATTTATGACAGCATTCAGTGGGTCCCTATGATTCGTCCTTGATGTGCTTATGCGTGCTGACTCTGTGCATGCTGCCACTAACCACATTTACATGCTGACCCTGTGCATGTCACCCATAACCATGTTATTTATTTTGTTTGTTTATCAAGCATTATTTTACTCACACTTCCCTTTGCAGCAAATGTAAAGCGCCTAGAGAGAGATTAAGTTCTCTGAGGGCGCTTTATCAAGTGCATTATCATTATTATTAACTCACTTGCTGCAAGTATTGATGACATCCGCATATAGATGGCAGGAAGTTTTTTTAAACTGAGCGACGATAAAACTAACTAATTAGTTATGGGCAAACCCAGTGTGATTCAGAAATTGGAAAGGCTGACGATCAAAATTGGCTCTGCCAGCATATTTCTTGTTGAATCAGCTCGAAATTTAGGTGTCATGTTCCAAAGTGACAACTCGTTACACGATCACATCAGCTCCACAGTTAAGTCTACCTTCTTTCAGACATATAACATTGTTAAAATTTGGGGTTGTTTAGATGAGGGTACCACGTCTAAGTTGGTATATGCATTTGTGACATCCCGTCTTGACTTCGGTAACTCACTGCTTGCTGGCCTACTAGCATATGCAATCAGGCGATTACAGCTGGTGCAAAACTCCGCAGCTAGGCTTGTCTGTCGTAAGCGTCGCAGTTGCCACATCACACCACTTCTCGCGACCTGCACTGGCTACCAGTCAAGCAACGGATTGAATTCAAGGTTTTGTCGCTCACTTTTAGGTCACTTCATTCTTTGGCTCCAGCTTATCTCTCAGATATGCTCCTCCATCAGGCCAAGCTTCGTACCACCCGCTTTTCGGAATCCAACAGTCTACCAAGACCACGTACAAACCTCAAAGTCTTTGGAGACCGTGCATTTAGCTCGTATGCTCCCAACGAGTGGAACTCACTCCCGGCTTGCGTCAGAACATCCCCTGACTTGACCACATTTTAAAAGAACTTAAAAACACCCACCTATTTAGGACAGCATTTAGTGGGTCCCTGTGATTTGTACTTGATGTGCTTAGGCGTGCTGACTCTGTGCATGCTGCCACTAACATCACTTGCATGCTGACCGTATGCATGTCACCCCCAACCATGTTAATCACGTTGTTTATGAAGCATGATATTAATCACGATTCAATAGCATTTTGCTTTGCAGGAAATTTAAAGCGCCTAGAAATAGATTGGGTTCTCTGAGGGCGCTTTACCAATTGCATTATTATTATTATTTTAGATGTATAACGCTCCAAGACACATCCTTTCCAGAGGGCCTGAGCTGCTACTTCCATGCTACTCACTACCTGAACTGCTCTCCTGACGCTGGTACGCTTTCCAATTTCTCTTTGTTGTGGGAGATGAAGTCAGTTGGCTACCGAATGCATACCGAAAGCCGCTTAGGCTGTGAGTTAGCTATACACAACTCCCCTGTGTAACACCCACATTATCTTTGTGGCTTTGTGGAGTTGCGAACGGAGATATATTACATTACGTAGGAGAACTAGATATCTAAATAACTACATAACTAAATCACAATCAAACCCACTTCTTATTTCAAGCAAAAAATATTGTTACACAGATATAGAAAAAACCTGTCAGATAAAATGGGCCGGGCGAGCCCAGATCTCCTGCAGCATCTGCACGCAATATGGGTCTTCTGTTCTAAAGTGACATTTCACCAGACGACCAAGTTAGCTCTAAATTCAAGTCTGCTTAACTTTCAGCTACGTAACCTTGAGGAAATTTGGTCTTTCTGAGACAGGGATACCACAATAAAGTCGGTCTGTGCATATGGTAGATCCCGTGTTGACTTCTGAAACTCGCTGCTCGCAGGTCTTCCGGCAGGTGTGATAAGGCGCTTATAGTTTATGCAAAACTCGGAAAACTACTGCCACACGACACCACTTCTCACCGACCAACAATGCCTCCGTATCAAGCACCGTACTCAATTCTAGGTTTTGACACTCACTTTTAGGTCAGTCCATTCTGTTGCTCCGGCTTTCCTACCCGAAATGCTTCCTAAGCAGGGAACTCTTCACACCGCCCACTTTTCATCATACCAATTAAAATAATAATAATAGCAATAATGCATTAGTATAGCGCTCTCAGAAAACCTAATCTCTTTTTACTCTTCTAGCTCAAGTCATTCGGCTTCGCCTCTGACCAACCTCAAATGCGTTGGAGACTGCATCTATAGTTCGTGTGCTTCCAAAGTCTGTAGGTCACTCCCTACTGTCGTCATCACAAGCTTTACTAATCGGTCTGCCTGTATGGTACTTCGTGTGGTGTTGCGCGATGATACTGCGCATGTTATCACTAACCATTGACATGCTTTCTTTGCAGCATTTATAGAGAGCTTAGAGAATTTTTTAGTTCTCTGAGGGTGATATTAAAAAGTCTTTTTATTGTTAGTATATTTATCATCGCTATTTTTATCCTCCCGACCCTGCTCGAACATTTCTATTAATGAGATGCATAGACGTGTTTCTGCACACTACACAAAATATTGTAAATATACCCCTGCTACCGGTGAAATCACTTCCTCTCTGGAAATACCTTTTTTTAAGCCGCCCATTAAAACTGACCCAAGATCGTGAGAATCTGGGAGCTTTCGTCCAGTCTTTCTTTTGTCGTTCTTATTCAAGACTTTTTAATGAGGGTGGCTCTCACCAGATAAAAGATCACATACGCCCACCCGATCTTTTTCGCATGATGCAATCGCAATTTGAGGCTAATCATTCCACGTAAGCTGTACTGATTAACGGGTTAGCACCATACGACCTTCTAATCTGACCTGCTGATCCACTTGATGTACGGATCCACGATGCCGATCCAGACGTAGAGCCACTATTGTATCTCCACAATCTCTCCGAAGCATTTCACGCTATCGACCTGAGCACCAGATCTGGAGCTGGAGTACCTCTCGACTCGCTCGTGAATTTCTGCACACTGCTAAACTGGGTTAGATCCTGCTAGAGTAAGGGATACCTGAGTGCAGAAGCAAGTGACCCCACCAGCCCTCCAGATGGAACCATCCAGGTGTGGGGGGTCTCAGGATTTAGTCTTCGGCCACCTTCTATCCATTGTTTATACTCTCCCTCTGGCAACCCCAGATACAGACTCGGCTTTCATTTCTAATAACGCTACGCTATACCCATCATTTTACCCTTACTTTGACCTATCTACTATATCCTTTAACATATCTAACCTTCGCTCCTCACCTAGCTTACTTGGCTTCTTTTTGGAGACTAAATCCACGACATTCGCACGTGGATAGCCAATGACTTCCATAAGGTTGAAGATGAAAATAACCTAATAGTTATAGGCCGGTGTCACCCTCAAATTTCAAGACCTCATCCTCATCTTTATCCTCATCATCATCCTCAAGATTGACTTATCTGGCGGCACTCCTGTGGCAATATGGCCGAAATCTGGACCACGCTGTTCCAAAGCGGCACAAGTAAGTTGCACAAGCTCACCGACTCCGCTTTCCGCAAGTCGGCCGGAGTTCTGGTCGGTGACCCTAGCAGCAGTCAGGACCGTCCTGATGTGCAGAAAGGTGTGCGACAGCCCAGCCTCTCATCTCGCGGGCATCACTGGCACTGCTCTGCAGTGGTTCAGGTCCTATCTCAGTGGGAGACTCCAGAGTGTTGATGTGAATGGACAAAGATCATCTGAAGTACCTCTAAAATATGGAGTACCTCAGGGCTCTGTGCTAGGTCCGGTCCTTTTCATCGTCTATACTCTCCCTCTCGCTGATGTGATTGCCAAGCACAATCTAGGCTTTCACTTCTATGCGGATGACACTCATCGCCTTCGGCACCTCAAATTCTCTCAACTCACTTATATTGATGACATCCGATCATGGATGCCAGTAAATTTTCTAAAACTAAACGATGATTTGTCACGGTGTCATATTCCAAAGCGACCTCGTACCACGTCCAAGTTGGTCCATGCATCTAGTTTATTGCGACTCCTAATAGTCCGTACTCTCGGCGGGTGCAACTCTCCGACCAAGATCAAGGGGGTACGGACACTTCCCCACGGACATTTCCCCTTGGAAATTTCCCCCGGACATCCCCTGGGGTAGGATATTTATCCCCTGGGGTATAGGGTTTAGGTTTAAGAGTTTAGAGTTTAGGGTTTTAGGATTTAGGGTTTAGCGTTTAGTGTTTAGGATTCATGGTTTAGGATTTAGGATTTAGGCCGGGCTGCGCCTCCGCCGCCTAAATCCGCCCCCGCTCGTATTCCGAACTTTAATTAGCCCGTACTAGGGCGCAACGAGATCTCGTGAGAGTGAGTTTTTCTCAGTAGATCTCCAGGCTTCGAACTCATTTGCAGAAACGTGCGGCACGCCGTAGCGCGTGCCCGCTTTGACGCGTACGAACACGTGCCTGGCGGCGTCGGAAAGAGCGAGCGGGACCGAACTCCAGCAAGAGCGAACTGCGCGGCTGCCGCCGACGCCGCTGCCGCCGACGCCGCTACCGCCGCCGTCGCTGCAACTGACGCCGCCGCTGCAGTCGCAGCTGCCGCCGCCGCGTCTCGCTTCATTAGGTACCATTCTTCCAATCCACCCAGCCTTCCAATTATACTGAGTTAATTTTATTTCATTAGAGCGTGAACCTCATTTGATCACGCATATAAATATCCGTATTCTTAGTTATACATTCATCAACATAAGGGGGAAATGCCCTAGGGTCCGCCAGGCGGAAACGTCCCGGGGGGGGGGGAAATGTCCGACAGCCTGTCAAGGTAACAGTTCGACACTCAGCAGCTCGTCTAGTCTGCCGCCATCGGTGCAGCTGCCGCGTCGCCCGACTTCAATCCGAGCTTCACTGGCTCTCTATCAAGCGTCGAAACGATTTAACATCCTCTCACTGGCTTGAAGGTTGCTTCATTCACCGACCCCTGTCTACCGATCCGACGGCATTATTCCTCCTCTTCCTCATCATCGTCAGACCTACGCTCTCCGCCTTCCGGCCGTCAAACCGTTTCCTCGCCCTCGAAGTCTTGAATATTTTTCCGATTGGGCCTACGGTTCATATTCACGTCTGTTACTCACTTCCGCTTCTCTCCTCACCTGCATGGACTTGGCGACAGCTAAGAATTCATCCGTGCTCCAGTAATCGAGCTAATAATGCCGAGCTGGTTTGATGCAGCGGTTAAGGTGCTCGCCCCGACCAAGGTCTGGCAGAGGTCACGGGCTCGAGCCCCGAGGCATATGTGAAGCGCCTGAATAGTGATTAAGTTCTCTTATGGCGGTATACAAATAAATTATATATTATATATTATATATATAATGACAACGATTGGTCGTTTGCGAAGTGCCCTCGGAGAACTTAATCTCTACCCACTCTGGCGCATTACAACTCGCTGCCAACTCGAGACAGCGAGTCTTTTTGTTTCCTCGCGCTTTGCCTGCTTAACTGAGCTCGAATCAGTCGATCTTGCTAATCAGGGGGCGCTGATCTTATTGATGTCACTAAAAGCGGCCCTGGGCGTCTTTTTGTGTGCTCTTTTGCATACTGATCAAAGCAAGATATCGCGCAATTCATTCATTAGCCGTTGATTTCTGTATCTCTTGCAGCCAGCTGTACAGCTACTGGATAGATACAGATTTAATACTCCTAGGGTGCTATGTGAACGATCCTCTCTTTTATTTATCAGCGCTGTTTTGTGCCTCGCAGTTAACATTGGTGTGACTAAGGTGATCGCTTACCCTGACGCGTCTGCCTTAGCGGGGACTCGCTGTAACGAGGCTCGCCAGCACTCGTCCTGGATTGCACTCATCGTCGGGGAATGGTCGCGAAATGAGCTACCGCAGGTCGCTAGCGCTCGCTCCTCGCCTCGCCGCGCTCATCTCCTGGCCTCGTTCTGGCCGCACCAAATGGCTGACGTCGGATGTTATCAGTGATTTTTCTTTTATACAGCGCGACCACTCGCCGACAGCGCTCTTCTTGCAAGACTTCCGAGTAGGTGCGGCAGCTCGACCCCTGTTGCATGTGGCTCCATTCGATCGGAGCGCGCGCCGATCGAAACACGCGCCGATCGCCGCTGAGGCGTAGCATCCGCGAACCTCCTTCGAAGTGCGGAGGCGTCTCGAAGGAGGTTCGCGGCTTGCTGACTCTGCTTTTCTGTGCAGAGCTATCCGATGCTCACTCAATCTCTTATATATATCTCTATAATCTCTCTCTCTCTCTTTCTCTCTCTCTCTCTCTCTCTCTCTCTCTCTCTATCTATCTCTATATATATATATATATATATATATATATATATATATATATATATATATATATATATATATATATATATCTCACTCTACCCCCTCTCTCTCTCTCTCTCACTATGCTGTCTCTCTCTCTCGCTCTCTTCCCCCTCTCTTCTCTCTCTCCCTCTCGCGTTATATCCACTCTTTGTCTATCTTCTTTGCCTCCCTCCTATCGTGTTTCCTTCCCTCTCTCTCTCTCTCTCCCTCTCGCTCTCTATCTTTCTCTAGTTCTCTCTCTCTCTCTCTCTCTCTCTCTCTCTCTCGCTCTCTCTCTTTCTCTAGTTCTCTCTCGCTCTCTCTTTTTATGGCTAAGCGTCGGGTGTGCCTTGCAATAATAGGCTGCGCCACCTGGCGCTCTGCTGAGCAGCAATCTGCGCAGCGCAACTGCACTGCTGCCGCCGCGGCTATCGCGAGCTCTCGGCCGTGGCGCGGCGAGTGCCTGGATGAGGCGCCGCCGATCTCGGCGAAGAAGGCTAATGACGAGCTCCAGCATTTGCGGAATCTGAATGGTACACACGACAGGCGCCAGTAGCGGCAAGAGGTCAATTTACGGCAGCAATGGATCGCAAATTGCAAGTGTTATCATTCACTCGCTCTCTGTGCAAGTGCCGGGGGCAATATCGAGCGGCTTTCTCGACGTTAACGGGAGAGAGCGAGAGCGAGCGAGCGAACGGACCTCTCTATTTGTCCTGGCCTATACGGAACTGAGAGAATAACCGTTACTCCGGAAAGAGTGCCTTGCGAGTGTCGACCGACTTGCGGAAGAAACGAGGCGAGCGCCGGAGGCGAGCACTTGACGCGCGTCTGACGAACGCTCGCTGCCGCAGGCGTGGCCAGAACCGAGTCTTGGAGAGAGCGCTCTTGACCTTGCGATGAGCAGCCAATCGCAGAGACCGAAAAGCACCCGACGATCCGCTTCATGTCGGCCGCGAGGCGATTTCTACGCGGGAGCGCTAAAGCGCTAGGCGAGGCTCCTCTCTCTGCCTGCATTTGGAGAGTGCGAGTCGGGCGCGCCGGCGCCAGCCACATGCCACGCTATCAGCAGCCATTTCTATGTTTCGATGTGCAATCTTAATCTCCGGCCCCTCACGCTTTATATACGGCTTTCCGATTTTCGCGCACGGAGCTTCAACACTGCTGGTCTGAACATGTGCTGCATTAGTCACATTTATAGCATAAGTAATACCATATAGCTCTCGACATCCTCGAGATTGGCAATAGAGTTTTCAAGCCACTTGTCGTCATAAGCGTACTCAAGCTCCAGCCACGTAGAAGTCTCGAGGTCATCCTCGACCGACTGCTTGTTGACGGCTACAATTACGGTAGAAACTCGTAAAATTTGCTTCACACATTGGCTGACTTCTTCTTTCAGGGGGGACGTGCAAACTCTCGAGTTCAAACGCCGTTATACGCAGCTCTCAGACGCTCCCGTGCTTGAGCGCTCTTTGTACTAAGCAATCACTCTGAATTCGCGTAAGCTCTGTGCAATACTGATTCGCAGTGTGGCTAATGCTATTCTCCTAGATATGCACAATAATTCGAAGTATCGCGCGATTTTTCTTTTGGATTAAAAATTTTTGCAGAGCCAGGAGCTACTTCCTCGTTGATGCGATCAATACTGAGGTGAGCGCATACTTTAATCCGGCGACCGCGTTGGGTGTCAGCGTTCTGGTTAGATGCGCTCCAACACGGTCGCAGGCAATGAGACTTGCACCAGATGACTGCTACGGGTAAATTATCTTGTTACTCCTCCGGCACCAATTTCAAGTTCGCGTGAGCCTCACTTATTTGGCTAGCCCCACACCTCGTGCAAAGTGTAGAGACGTGTTGCTCGCTATACGCCAACGGAAGCAGCTTAGCGCACGATATCCTCCTGCCGCCGGCAGCTCTAACAGCAGCGTCGACGCTAGGAACAGCGCGAAGAACACACGAATTCGAGTTGCTAGCAGCGTGCTTACGTAGATTGGAAATACCGCCGTGAGCGTGGACGTTTGCATTAAGCATTTTTGCATCCTGCTCCGTTCGCGGTGAGCGCGGGCACTATGGCGCGTGTGCCTATTGCACGAGATTGCACTTGATTGTACGAGATTGTACAAGCCACTCTGTGGTCTTCGAGCCGATTTCCGACGATGCTTGGTGCGATTCCCGTTGTTCCATCGTATCATCGCGAATAGAGTTATACTTATTTTTTTCGTGCGATTCAATCACTTCCCCTCTTTGCTTCCCGCCCTCTTCGGCCGACAGCTTCATTAACAATTCACTAACATAAATTAGACGCTGGTCACGGAAATGGGTGGTAATGAAAGTTATTCAAGCAACGTATGCGATTTGGGGCTGTATACGTTCGACAACTACAGTACAATAACTAACAATAAAAATAAAAATTAATTAATAGATAACCAATAATCTTAATAATTTATTATTATTAATCATTAATAATTAACAGCTTCATTAATAGCAACATTACGTCGGGCATGGACCCCGATTGGGAGCAGCACGATATCGCCGAATTGGAGGGCAGTTCAATATCGCCTGCTGACTTGGCACAGTGGTTAAGGTGCTCGCCCCGACCAAGATCTGGCCGAGGTCGTGGGCTCGAGCCCCGTGTCATGCGTGCAGCGCCTGAGTAGAGATTAAGTTCACTCAGGATATTATAAAAATGAATTGAAATAATGGCGGCCCAGGGTCATCTCTCTACGATAGTTGAGTTGAATAGTCGACAGATTACTCTTTTTGTTAGTTTAGCGTAGGATCAGAGGACGTGTCATTAAGCCGAGCATTCCATCTTAAATCTAAGCAGCGAAAGTCTTTGGCCAAGTCCCGCACGTTTTTTGTGAGTACCATACTCAAACTGGCTCAGCACCGGCTTTTAAATTTGAAACGATTGATGTTGGCCCTGTTTCTCATCTACTAAAAAGCCCGAGCCAGTCTCTCTATTTTTTCTTCTATCTCTGCCTGTAACTCCACAAAGCCACAAAGACTAGGTGGGTATTAGGCAGGAGTGTTTTTTGTACTGCGAACTCAAATCCAAAGCGACCTTCGGTAAACATTCGGTTGCCAACAGAAAAAACAAAGAAAACGTGAGAAGAATAGCTGAGTCAGGAAACCAGTTGAGGTAGTGAGTTGCATGCAAGTAGCAGGTCACGACGGCTGTAAAGGATGTGCCATAGTCGGCAGAAGGAGAGTAGTTGTCGATGCATAAGAAACGTGGAAGTGAGTTCCACATTCTAGGGCCAACAGAGCAAAACTTTCTGTCGCCAACTGTCTTTAAGCGGAGGAATGGGACAGCTAATCTATTGTCCACACACCTGAGGGCGCGAAGAGGCTAAAACCGGTGCAGCAGTTCAGCTAGGTACGAAGGAGCCAAGCCGTGGTGGGCCTTGTGGGTCAGCGTAAGAACTTTGCTCTGTATCCGTCGCTCAACCGGCATCCATCCTAGCTCTTTCAGTAAAGGAGACGCGTGTGATTCTTTGCTCGCCGTTGCGCATCGGATACTACCGCGGCAGGCACCGCAGACACATCCTGTCGCAGACACATTCGGTCGCATGTCGAATGTTCGTTTCTCTGCTGTCTGCGTCTGTCCGTTCGATTTCGCACGCCTCTCTCTGCACGCCTTCAGCAGCAGCAGCGCTAGCTGCCGGTCTGTCTCTGCGGCTGTCTGCTCTTCACCACTGCTTATTCCGGCCGCGGTAGCATTCAATAGAACACATGATAGAATAGACCAATAGAAGGCTGCGACGTGAGGATAAGCGAGAAATTACTTGGAGATGGCGGCGGTGGCATTCAACAGCTGCCGCCGACGACTGATAACGGGAGGCCGCCGGGAGACAGGCGGGCACGCTTAGATGCGTCTACGTCTCCGCTCGACGGCCAGCGGCAGATAGCAGTATGCCGATCCAGCCAGCTAGCCAGCGAGGAGAGCCGTTGCTCCACTCCAGCATCATGGCGCCGACTCGCATCGGCGACCGACTCGGAGGATTTCCAGAGGCCAGCAACTCGATTGACGTTGCCGCAGGCGCCGCCGCGCGCGGGCCACGCGAGCCATAAACCGTATGTCCGAGGACGGACGTGCGAGTTTCTTACGAGCGGATAGTGCGAAGGCCTCGACTGCGAGCTGCGAACTCGGCCGCTGACTACCGAGTTGAGAACCGCATTTCGAAATAGCCACGATAAGCCGAGGCTGCACGCATGCATGAGAAGCACGCACGATGCTATGACTATGCTAATGAGATTACTGAGCGACTTACGACCCGAGCCGCCCAACCCATCGACCCTTGCAGCTGAACCGTCGAAGCCGCGACCCGTTGCCACAACCTCCGGATGCTTCCACTGCTTGTCTTTGCCATCTGCCTGCGCAAAGCAAAGGGTAGCAGGACAAAATGGGAGAGAGAGCGCTGACGTCGCCTTCGCTCCCCGACAGGGATTTAAGGACCACCTTTTCCAGGAGACATCCCCTCACAGCTAGAGCAGGGCACATTACCGCTTGCTCTCCGTTGGGTCCACCCTGCCGACTTGCCCAGTCAGCTCATTGGCGCGAGCGCCCGGCCGCACGCTCGCTCTTTGAGCCACTGTCCGCCGCCGGTCGGTCGGTTAGTCTTAGCGCTGAGCGCGAGCTGCAGTGCGCTTTTAAAGAGTCTTTTGGAAGTCATCCGCTCGGTGTCGCTCGCAATATGCAGGCAGACGACGCTTTGTCGCGCTTCCTCCTAGCTAGTACGGCGATGCCTGTCGTCGCTGCACTGATCGTCGCATGTCGAGCGCGTTTTGGTCACGCTCGGCCGCGTTGGTCGCCAACGTCAGGTTTGAACGCGTAGCTTGCAGTAGACCGCTACCGGTGGAGGTCGCCGCGCGAATTGCGCTGAACAGGAGGCGCATCGGCCGGTCAGCGATAAGCGATCTTGCGCGGATGCAGCGCGCGCAGGCATTTCAAAAGCGACTCGCTCGCTCGGCGCAGAGCTTCGTCGCGGCGGGCCGCGTACTCTCGGCCGCCGGTCTCTGAACTCTGCCCTCGGACCCTCGACGAGGGATCAAATGCGGTTATCGCGCTTGCGCCGCGGTTCGCATGCCTCTTTGAAGGCGGGCTGCCAAAGTCAAATAGTAGCTGATTAGTAAACGGTCTCTTTCGCGTAGGCGGCATAAGAGCCTTGACGGCTTTCACCACCGCTTGCGGTCGTCAACTAACGATCGCCCACTGCAGGATTCGAACCCACGACTTTGGTCGCGAAGAGCGTGCACCATACCTCCTAAGCGGATGCGCACACCCAGACAAGCAGATCGATCCCGGCCAACCGATAGAAGTTAGCGGTGATATATGTGCGATACACGACTCGAGTTTGGCACCCTCGGCAGGCGGCTCCGCGGCCATGGAAACTGCCATCCCCTGTACCCCCACCCCGCAGACGGCCGAGTAAGATGCGAACTGATCTGTGCGATTCTAAAGCCACGTGCTTATCGCTTTCTTTTTGTTTCGTAAGATTGAGTCTTTTGGCTACCATCTTCGCAAAATAGGGCGCCCAGGCTTGCAGTGGGATACCACTTGACAATCTCGATTTTGTCTTAATGCCTCAGAAACCGCGTGCAATCCTCTCTCTCTCTCTCCCTCTCTCTCTCTCTCCATCTCTCTCTCCCTCTCTCCCCCCCTCTCTCTCTATATCCCTCTCTCTCTATCTCTCTCTCTCTCTCTCTCTCTCTCTCTAGCTCCCTCTCTCTCTCTCTCTCTCTCTCGCTATCTTTCCCTCTCTCTGCCTGCGATACCTGGAACCACCAATTTCCACTACGGCTGCTTTCCCCGATACTTGATTTAAAGGTATATAGTAAAGTGCCCAGAACAAATCTAGCTCTCAAAGGAGCTATGCAGGTATCAGAAAGCTACAGCTTTAGGCCGCCAGGGAACGACGTAGGCTCGAAATCAGCAGGAAATGCATCTTACGCAGAACGACATTAGGCCTGACTGTTTCGCTGGTCTGATGCTCCAGATTGATCCGGACGGACGCCGCGACGGACGTCGGATTTATTTTTCCTGCATCCTTTAAGAGCAAAGCAGGAAAGCACTTTCCCATTTTTTTCATGTGCGAAGAAAATCAAATCGCCGAATCGTTCTCATTAATCGCTTCTGGTCGCGTTCTGCACTGCGGCGGCTTGGATGCTGAATGTGGCTAAGGACGACATTTTAGTTGCAAAAGCGTACATAACATGCCGGCAGAGTTGCGATGCCAGCGCTCGGTCGGCGTCATCGTTGAGCGAAGCGCCGAACAATCACACAGCCGTGCTGCTGCAATAGTGGCACACGCTTTATGTTAACAGTGCTGGCTACTAGTTAATGTAACCAAACCGCAGGCAGGCGCGTGTAATATCTGCCCGGCAAGACGCAGCTTATCCTATGTCTAACGGCTATGCAATGCTTAGTCACGGCCAACAGGGCAAGACGCTAACAATAAAACTACGAAAGCCAAAGTGAGCAATCTCAGATCTACCATAGTTGCAGCTAAATGACGCGGCTTTCTAGATTTTCCTCGCTTGTACCAAAAAATGAAAAAATGCGGCCGCTATAAGCTAGTCTGTGCAGGCCGACCTCGACTCAGGTGATGGTTGGACGGCGGCAGCGAATCGAAACCAAGGCCGAAAGCAGTGAGACAAGGAACACTGTCTCCCGAGCTCCCTCCGAGGCTGACGCCAGTAAGCTTACGAGAGAGAGAGAGAGAGAGAGAGAGAGAGAGAGAGAGAGAGAGAGAGAGAGAGAGAGAGAGAGAGAGAGAGAGACCAAGAGAGAGAGGCAGAGAGAGATAGAGACAGACAGAGAGGCAGAGGGAGAGAGAGAGAGAGAGAGAGAGAGAGAGAGAGAGAGAGAGAGAGAGAGGCGGCAGCAGCTCGGTGGGTCGTCGCCAGCCGCGTCGCCGCCGACGACTCCGGAAGGAGACGCCGCCGCCAAGCCTGTTTCCGCCGGCGGCCGCGCCACGCGCGCCTCTCGGAGGTCGGCCGGTCGCTGGAGGTCAGTCGCTGCCGTGGTCTGCGTCGTCTGCCGTGCCGCTTTGAGGCCAGCGGCGGCGGCGGCAGACGACGAATGTGCCTCGGGCGAGCTCGTCCGCTCACGGACAGGCGAGCAGCATCCGTCGCTCTCTACCTGCGAGCGCGCAGGGATGGCAAGGCCACTTGAGCCTTGCGCCTCGCGGGCGCTCAAGCGGCGGCGGCCGCCGACTGACGGAAGCGAGCGCGTCAGGAGAGTTCGCGCGCCCTCCGAGCGAGTCCTCCCTCCCGGGGCACCCGGCGCGCCGCAGCCGCCCGACGCGTGCGCCGCAGCGAGCGCGCGTCTCTTGAGCGGCGATCGGCGAGTGCCGCGAGCAGCGACGAAAAAGAAGCGAGAGCTCGCTCGCTCGCTTGTCCGCCGCCGCCGCCTTCGGCCAGGCCAGGCTCGCCGGGCGCGTGCGAGCGCACGCACCGCCAGCCGCTCGTCGTAGGCTGCTAGGGCAAGGACGTGCGATTCAGGCGGTGCATCCGTCGGTGGACGCAGTCCATGGCGTGCCTCAGGCAGTCGCAGTACGCTAGCGTGCACGACGGACAGCGGCGGCGGCATTGGCCGGCATTGGCCAGGCGGCGTCTGCAAGACACGGCGCGCGCGCGAGCTTGCGTGCGTGCGCGAGCGAGCGAGCGGAAGCCACGACGACGCGTATGAACGGTGCGGCGGCGCGCGTGCGTCGGCGAGAAGGCGGTTCGAGAAGATGCTCGCTTAACGCGCAAGCAAATGTAAAGCGCCTAGGAACAGATTGAGTTCTCTGAGGGCGATTTATCAAGTGCATAACTATTCTTATATTAATATTATTCTTAACGCTGCCAGCCGCTTCGCCGCCGCACAGGTTTGGCCCGGTGGTCAAAATGTGCTCGTCTTTAACGACCGAGGCAAAGTCTAGGCGAATGCATTTTAAGACGAAGGCCGTAGGCTCAAAACCTGCGGCACATGTTAAGCGCCTGGATGGAGATTAAATTCTTTAGGGGTGCTATACAAATAGGCTTAAATTACATATTTCTTTCATTACCGAGGGGAAGGGTGAAACTCGCGAGCTCGCCGCCTGCGAAACGACGCGAGAAATGGCAAGTGCACGCCAACGCAACGTCTCGCTTGTTTTCAAACTGCGACTATGGGCGAGGGTGGCGTTAATCCCATTCAAGCCTCGCACCAGGGGGGGGGGGCAGGCGCCCGCCAGGTCGCGGAACGCTGACGTCACGGATCGTTCGGAACGACCTCATCGCTTTCTCTTTGTTGCGTAAGATTTAATCTTTTGACTAGCGTATTCGCACAGCGAGCCGCCGAGGCTTTGAGTGGGCCATCTCTGGACAATCTCTAGAGTGAGTATTGTGTCTCAGTGGCTTTGCGTAGCTGACTGCGGAGATACGTACACCGCGATACATACATTTACACGTTCGCATTCCTAAAAAGTTAACCTGCACCCGTGCACATACGGCGCTATTTGCACGCTAACGAATCCCATTTGTTTTGAAGCAGCAATTTCTGCTTGCATTCAGCCCCCAAGCCTAGATCAACATTGGTGGCGGCGGCGGAGGCGTAGCTCTCTGTTGTTGTGACGACCGCCCTTGGCTACTTCCGCTTGCACACTCGCCATTATTGACATGACGACTTGTGAAAGCGGCTAAGTGGCTGACGCTACAGCCTCAGCATCAGCTGCAATCCTTTGCAAGCGGAAGCAGAGGTGACCTGCTCTCTAAAAAGCTGCACAAGCTGAAGCAGAAGCAGAAGCAATCCGTGCTCTAAGCTGTGCAAGCGGAAGCAGACGCTAGCGGCGCTCTAAAAGCTGTGCAAGCGGAGGCAGAGGCGACTTGTGGGAGCGGACAATGACGAGCGTCGCCACCGTCGGCCAGCGGCAGCACCGCGCTGTTCGCACAGCGCGGCGCTGCCCGCGCGCGCACCTGCGTATCCTGGCCAGCTCCAGCTCACGCTCAACGTAGGCCAGCGAGTCGAGATCTCGCTGCTGCACTCGCCTCCTCTCAGTAACTTCGTCGGCCTGCAGCAGATAAGTCCGATCGGTGAAGCCTCTATCCCGCGGCACGGCCACGGCGCAGGTCCCGCGCGAGAGTGCGCAAGAGTTCACGAGATCGAGCGAGCGCTGCAACGCCCTGCGCTGCACGCGACGCCGGCTCAGTGCGATGCCACAATGCATTCGCTCGCAACCGTCTCGGAACCGCAACGGCGCGAAGCCAGAGAGGAGGTGGTGGCGGCGGCAGTTCGCTTCCGCCATCGCCGGCGGCAGCCCGGACGAGGAAGTGCTTCGGTGCACTGCAGACCGCAGACGTACGAACGAACGGGGACGCCGATGGCGTGTCTCTGCGCCTGTGACTAGAAAATCCAGGTGCACAAAGAGCGCGTTTTAGAGCACTCCAAAGTTTATGAAGGGGGCGATTGTTCGAATTTGCGATCTATCTATGCAATTTGGAATGCAAGTGAGTACGACTTACGCTAACCGTAGTCGACCGCTGGTATGGGAGAGCCCCCTCAATTTGCATGCACAAATAATAGTCACAAAATTCACCCTTAAAGCTAAAATAAAAATAATTTTGAAATTGAATCTAGCATTTCGCTGAGAGGCCGCACAAATAGTGTCTATGTGAGTTTGATCATATACTTACTAAAGAATATTCGGAATATTTTTCTCATTTTAAAAAGATTTTGCTGCACTACGAACGAATTGCAAATGTTGCTCGTGAGTAGGAATGGCTCAACAGATACGTCAGCGAGCACGATCGGGCTTTCCAGAGTCGAGTCCTCGCGGCATATTACCCAGCGCCGAACTTTCAACGACCGATCGAACGAGCGACTAAGCAGCAAATTGCAGGCGAACCGAGCTTAGCGGTCGATCTCCGGTAGATCGCCAGAAAGAATCTCGTACAATCGCAAGGCATTTTCCCCAATCGAAACCGGTTACGCACGGCCGAGGTAAACCGGCGCACTAAACGTCCGCGAGGCCCGTTTAGCGACGCCAAACGCCCGCCGCTCGACGCCTGACGCGACGCCGGCTGTTTCTTCGGAGATGCTGCCCGCTGGTCCGCAGCACCCCGAACGGCGCATGTGCGCATTTCGCCGCTGGCGACGAGGCGCTGGCTGGGCGCGCCGAGGCTCCATACTTACGTCGAGAGAAGGCGTCGGCGATGCCGCGCGCGACCCGGGCGCTCGCCTTCCGTCGGCGGAGACCGCGCTCACGTTCGCCGAGCCGTACCTGTCGCGTCGCGCGGCGCGGATCGCATGGGCAGAGCGGGACGACGGCGCCGCACCGCGCACGCGTTGGGCGACGGACGAGCGTGTGCCGCCGCGAGCGCGGCGTTCCTTGCTAGGGCGAGACTCGGCCGCGGCTCGCCCGCCTCCCGGCCCGCGACAAACGACGCGTGAAAGTTCGCCGGCGTCACCGTACGGCCGCACCGTCCTCGTGCCATTGCGTAAGCGCCACGTCGTCGCGTCAGCGCCACGTCTGGCCTCACCTGTCCTTAAACGGCCGCCTCAGCACGACCGGGCTGACTGGACGATATGGAGGAGACGGAATGTACGGCGCGCTCGGCGGGGCGGACCACGTGCGAGAATGGAGGCGCCGGCTCGCGCGGTCGTCCGAGGCATCCATTTCGCCGTTCAGTGACTCGCTGTCAGAATCTACAGCAGCCGAACCAGCACGTGCCCAACAGGAGGCAGCCTCGCGCAGCCGAAAATCGGCACTCAACGAGCCCGAAAAAAGCCTATCGGTGAGAGAGAGAGCTTCGTAGGTCTTAGCCACTAGCCACGTGGTCATTTTATACCGGCCCTCACGGCTTCCTCTCTCGTGTTACCGCACTGGCGCGATTCTCTCACTCGTCTCTTTAAATAAAGGAAAATAAAATAAATATAATCCATATGCATAGCGCCCTAGAAGAAGTTAGTCTTGTTGTTTATTGAGCATGGGACAACTAACCATGCGATCGCACTTCCTTAGTAGCAAATGTAAAGTACCTAGAAATAGATTTAGTTTTCTGAGGGCGCTATATCACATGTATTATTTTTATTAATATTATCATTGATAATAATAATAATAATAGTAACAATAATTCACTTGATAAGCGCCCTCAGAGAACTTAATCTCTCTCTTTAGGCGCTTTACATTTGCTGCAAAGTGAAATGCAATTGAATGGAAGTAAAATCATGCTTGAAAAACAAACAAAATGAATAATATGGTTAGGGGTGACATACACAGGGTCAGCATGCGAATGTGGTTAGCATGCACAGTGTCAGCACGCATAAGCACATCAAGGACGAATCACAGGGACCCGCTAAATGCTGTCCTAAATAGGTGTGTTTTCAGGTTCCTTTTAAATGTGGTCAGGTCAGGGGATGTTCTGACGCAGGTCGGGAGGAAGTTCCAGGCTTTGGGAGCATACGAACTAAATGCACGGTCTCAACTAAAAAGAATTTAGGGTTTGTACGAGGTATTTGTAGACTGTTGGATTCCGAAAAGCGGGTGGTACGATGCTTGGCCTGATGGGGTAGTATATCTGAAAGATAAGCTGGAGCCATAGAATGAAGGGACCTAAAAGTGAGCGACAAAACCTTGAAGTCAGTCCGTTGCTTGACTGGTAGCCAGTGCACGTCGGCGAGAAGTGGAGTAATGTGGCAACTGCGACGCTCACGACAGACAAGTCTAGCTACCGAGTTTTGCACCAGCTGCAATCGCCTGATCGTACATGCTGGTAGGCCAGTAAGCACATTATTCACATGTGCCACAGGGCTCGAGCCCATTACCTCGAGCGGCAAATATATTCACCTTGACCTTGGTCAAGGCGAGCACCTGAACCACTCTTTCTCCTTTTCTGACCTCTCTCTCTCTCTCTCTCTCTCTCTCTCTCTCTCTCTCTCTCTCTCTCTCTCCCTCTCTCTCTCTTTCCCTCTCTCTCTCCCTCTCTCGCTCTCACACTTTCTGTCCGTCTCTCTACGCCTGTTCGTCCCACTGAATTCAAATGGCCGTCGATCACGTGGGGGCGCTTCCTTTCTCCGTCGCTGCTGTAGGACGCTCGTTGAAATCCGCAAGGTCGCAGTTCACGCGAAGCGAAGGCCAAGCGGCTAGTGGCATTTTTTCTTACCTACTGAGAGTCACTGTACTATTACTGAAGATGTAGCTGGCTCAGCAAACGAATAGCACCATAAAGCTCGAAAGAAGATCTCGCGTGACAATCATTCGCCCCGAAAGAGGCCTCGAAGGCTGGGCATAAGACGTAGCTACACTTCTAGCATCTACCCGGGCAGCAGCTCAAGTGGTCTCAGGCTGCTCCCGGCGGCGGAGGCAGGGGAGGAGGTTAGGATTGCGTTAGGTTAGGTTAGGCGGCTTAAGGTCCGGATCGGCGTAGCAGCGGCAGTAGCAGCAGCGACGGTTACCGACGAGCGAGCTGGGATCGAGAACTGCTCGCTCGGGCCGTTACAGCGAGCCCAGCTAACATTTAACCGTCAATGAGCGATCGTCGCCGGCTTGTGACCTTCACCTCCCCTCCCCCCCCGCCATGTGCTCGCTCGCTCGCTCGGTTTGGGCGCATCGGGCCCAGCGATCCGGCAGACGACGGCGGCATTAGCGAAACGCGCCGCGCGAGCTTAGAGCTCGCGAACGAAGCTCAGCCGCGCGAAGCCGCCCGTCCGAGACATCCGAGGCGAGGACCCAAAGCGGAAACGACGGACGGACGCTAGGCAGGAGTAGCTGGCGGGCGAGAAGCGCTCGACAGCTGACAGCTGACAGCTTGATCTCGACTGCTGCTGCTGCTGCGCTCTTCGTTGCTGCTGCTGCTGCGGTCGCAGAGAGCGCTGCAGCAGGTTTAGCGGGAGCGAAGCGAAGCGCCGCCAAGTCCCGACACGATGACGTCAGCAGCTTCGCCTGCACGGCTCGTAGTCAGACAGTGCGGTTGATAATTGGAAAGCGATTAATTATTGGAACGCGGTTAACTATGGACCGCCGCCTATTTGTGAGAGAGCGGGGCTTAGTCTGAGGCCACTCTACCGCTGGACCTTGCCACTGGGCAACATAAAAAAACTTCAACCTCTCTGCCTCTACTTTGCTAATCGCCCTCCCCCTCCTTTAGTGTCTCTCTCTCTCTCACATATAAGCAATTCCAAATTGAGTTACAGGTGCGAGATCTATTTCTGTTACACATGCCATATTTTGTATGCACTTAATGAGTTGGCTACAGACTCCCCTTTTTGGACAGGTGTAACGGCGTGTGCGGCACGCCCTCGAGGTGCCTTCGGCTCGCAGCAGCGCGAGCTCGCCGGAAATGAGGCCGGAAATGAGGCCACGCACCGAGCTGAGGCTCCAATGGTGGGCAAAGAGCTGGACAGTGGGCAAAGAGCCCGCTCAGGGACGATCGACTTCGAGGTGCCTGGCAGCCGGGCCCCACGCCTCCGTATACCTTCGCCTGCACCGGCAGCCTCTCCAAATGAGACGGAAGCACCAAGTTCTTGTATCGCGTGGATACTGTAGAGAATTACGGGTCACAGTGAGGCATATTTATAATTTATATAACGAGTTGAATGGCCCTTCCGGGCGACTGCCGTCGGCAAGAAGGTCGGGGGGCCTGACGAGAGGAAGGAACTACTTTCTTCCTGCGGCGAGCACAGCATTATTATTTTTGTATTATGGCGCTGGGCAACAGATCCACAGGGTAGCTAGTATACTCTTGCTGAGCACCTGTGCGTCTGTCTCCAGAGGGAGGGGAAAAAGTCTTGATGTATGATTATTTTTTATTTTTTACTATTTTATTATTGACATTATACTGAAGGGAGCTAGAGGCGATCCGGCAGGCACCTTCTTGCGGCACTCCGATTACGAGAGGGTCTGTTAAGAGAGATAACAAAAAGGAGAGATGGAGAGAGACAGACATAGAGAGACAGACAAAGAGTTAGTTAGCGAAACGAAGAGACAGAGAGACAGATATAGAGACAAACAGAGAGACAGACAGAGAGACAGGCAGAGAGACAGGCATAGAGACAGGCAGAGAGAGAGAGAGAGAGAGAGAGAGAGAGAGAGAGAGAGAGAGAGTGAGAAAGAGAGAAAGATAGAGAGAGAGAGAGAGAGGGCTAAAGCTTTGTTCGGAGCCCTCTGGGTTTTCAATTGTACAAGTTTATATTTTACAATAGCTCTGTGACCATCCGGTTAATCTGGCGTGACCTACCGATGCCAGTTGTAGCTGCTCGCCAAACGCCTCGCCGCGAACGCCACATACGTCGCTTCTCCAGCCTCCATTTACAACCACAGCATAGGGATCAACGCAGCACAACGTCAACAGCTGCGAAAGCCACTCGCTAAGTGCTTGCAACTGCGGCTACCTGCTGACGATCCATAGGCTTCATACAATTCGTCAGGCCATGCCTTGAGCACTCAAATTAAATCATAAAATAACCCCTATCTATAATTACAGCCTAGCTAAAATAGGTTGCTGCTTCTATTAAACCCGCACGTAACCAATAGAACACTAAATTGAACCATTTAATCACGCTTCCTTTACAGCATGCGTAAAGTGCCTAGAGATAAATTAGGTTCTCCGAGGTTGATATAATAATGCATTATTATTATTCTTATTATTAATTTTATTAAAGCATTAGCAAAATCCGTCTACTAAGGCTTGACGACATCGAAATTTCCAGCAACTTTCCGGTCACGCCCACTTAGGGTCACGGTTTACCCTCCTTCCTCTACAGCAGTGGTTCTCAACTTTCCTAATGCTGCGACCCTTTAATGCAGTTCGTCATATTGTGGCGACCACCAACCATAAAACTGTTGTGCTCAAAATGTGGAAATTCGCGTTTTCCTATGGTCTTAGGCGACCCCTGTGAAGGGGTCGTTTGACCCCCACCGGGGTCGTGACCCAAAGGTTGAGAGCCGCTGCTCTCCAGCATAGGTAGAGGGACTAAAACAAGATTTAGTTATCTGAGGGTACAATAGACATGTCTTATAATGCTATTATTTCTATAAAAAAAATTCTGGCTGCGGGCCTGCTGCTGCTGCTGCCGAGCACGCTAAATTAGCCAGCTGCCTTACCTTCCGACGGAGTGAAGCACAGCTCATCCCCAGTCTCGTATCCGGACAAGTTTGCTGCTGAAGGCGGCGGCTCCCGGCGCACCTGCAGCACACAGGCAAAGGTGCATGTGCCGCAGCCGTGCACAGAGGAGGCGCTGGCGCTTGAGTAGCTCTTCAAGACTGGCACGTACGAATATGTAATAGACTTCCTTCGAATTCCACCGGCCCCTCCCTGCGTCCAATAGAGGCGCGGCTAGACATTTTTAAAGGGATCGAACCTACTCGACTTGGCTTGGAGCTGATCGCATGAGCTGCCGAGTTGACCGAGGCCCGCGTGACCACTTGGCTTAAGGGAGGCTGCAGTCGCCTGCCTTCATCGCGGACTGCGATCACACTGGAGGTAAGGAGCCAGCTCATGACGACCGAGGTCGTGGGTTTGAATCGTGCATTGGGCAATCCCTTATTAGAAACTGCCATCGGTTGTGATAGCCGTTAAGGCCCCTTTGTCACTATACAATGGAGGCTGTTAAATCAGCCAAAAATTAGTTTTTGCTTAATTTGCCGCACATCATGACCCAAATCGTCGTTTAGATATGGGTAGTCAGGAATTTCCCACCAAGCATCGCGTTTCTTATGCTCATGCAAAATTTCACGTTGAAACTGCCTTTCGCTCGGCCAATTTCTGTTCGCCACTGCCTCAAATGGAGAACATTAAAGATGGCGCCGCCGAATAGCCACAGCATTGAGAACGAACTTGACAAGCAAGTGAATGGCAGCTGACCGTCTCATCGCAGAAAGCTGCGTAATTTAAAAAGGCGAGCTTTACTTATGTTCAGGCCAGGGTGAAATGCTTCGGCAATGGCCAGTGGAAGGTAAAATCCAGTGCAAGTTATTTCTGATGGACTTTGACCTTTGGCTCTTAGGTGTTATTGCTGAGCTTTGCTGAAGCAGCTCGCTGCCAGAGATTGACTGTGAGTGAGTGCGAATAAACGACCCAGACGACTTAGAGCAATCTGGTGCAAGCTAGGCTGGCTACTCGCCAGTGTGCGACCCAGTTGACAAAGACAAGGCTTTAAGAGTCGCTCTTCTCAGCGAAGTTAGAGAATCGCTGCCACAGTAGAGACCTTCGCTATATTATTTACCCCTGGGTCTGGGCCGGACGCGCCCACGCTGTGGCCGGCAGTCACTAATGACCCGCATGTGTGCAGACGAGGTACTTCGTGGATGGATGCAGGCAGCCGATAGCGGAGCCACCAGGGCCAACCAAATTAGAGCCGACTTGAGACGGAGAATTGAGTTGAGCTCGGGTTTCTTATCGTCCATACTTGCTGATTTCACAGCCTCTTTTGTATAACAACCAAGAGAGCCTTTACGGCTATAACCACCTTTAGCAGTGGCAATAAAGGGTCGCCGAGCGCAGGATTCGAACCCATGACCTCGGGACCGAGGTCGTGAAAAGCAGCCACTTTACATAGTGAGCCATCGTGCTTACCAATTGCAATGAAGCACTTTCTTTCGGCTGGCTCTATGCTCGAAGGCCTCTGCCAGACACCAATTGAGGGGCAAGTAATAAACTGCCCCTGGGTCTTCACCCAGGAGGTAAGGTGATCGCTCTCACCGACCCAGGTCGTGGGTTCGAGTCCAGTAGTGGGCGATTCTTTATTGCCTACCGAAAGCTGAGGTGAAAGCCACAGAGGCTCTTCAGCCGCTATATCAACGAGGCTTATAAATCAGCTGTGTGAGCTGTTTTATTGCTAGAGCTCGATGCTAATTGCCCGAGCGAATCGGCCAATCAACCAATCGCAGTGGGCACTACTCAGAGTGCCCCTGTCGGGGGTAAGTCCGGCAGTATTGGGAGTTATCCCCCAAAATGGCCGCCAATAGGGGGAGTTGTCCCTCCAAAAGCATGTTTATAAAATATTGTACGAAGACCAGTAAACTGATTGGCATGAAAATTGGCACGAAGAACACTGGTAGCATTACCTATCGTTTGATGTATAATAGCTGCTGTTTTATTGCTAGAGCTCGATGCTAATTGCCCGAGCGAATCGGCCAATCAACCAATCGCAGTGGGCACTACTCAGAGTGCCCCTGTCTTAACCCTGCAAACCCAAGTTTTCCCTTCGGCTTCCCTTCACGAGATTGCTTCACGGCTTCGCGATGCTCAACGTTAACGAGGTGCAAACTTAGTGATCGCAGAGTTGAACAGAGAGATTAATGTAAAGGATCACATAAGTCCTCCAGGAGAGTTAAGAAGGTGGTGGGGAGGAGAGCTGAATAAGCAGCAGCAGCGTGCAAAGGGTCTCTTCTCAACTGCCAAATACAAATGTATATTGCTAATAATAATAGTAAGAAATTTGTATAGCGCCATCAGAGAACTGAATCTCTTTCTAGGCACTTTATTTTTAATATAACCACCAGCCGATAAAACGAGAGCTCCAAGAGCATGCGACGGGGGCCATCTCAGCACTGTGACACGGGTGGAGAATTTAACGTGCAGGTAGATCGGCGGCTGATCGAGCTCAGATCTCACTTATGAGATTTCACTTATCCTATTGAAGATCCTACGTGACTTTCACCTGCGCCGATCTGCGACCTGCTGCAATCTTTGAGCGATACAGAATTTCGCAGGCGCGGGACTCGAACCCACTATCAGGACCAGGAAGCTCGAGAACCACAGCACTGGACTAGAACCCAGCGGTAAAACACCGTATTTGACTTCCTTTCGGCGTTCAATTTCTAGTGCCGCACACAGATCTAGTGTCAGCCAGATATAGACACAGTCACAGAGAAAGAGAGGCAAAGAGAAAGAGAGACAGACAGACAGAAAGAGACATTGAGAGAGAGAGAGAGAGAGAAAGGAGAGAGAGAGAGAGAGAGAGAGAGAGAGAGAGAGAGAAAGGGGAGAGAGAGAGAGACCGAGGGATAGACAGGGAGAAACAGAAAAAGAGAGAGAGGGAAGTAAAGGGAGGGAGAGTGAAGAGAGAGACTGTAGAGGAGAGAGAGAGAGAGAGAGAGAGAGAGAGAGAGAGAGAGAGAGAGAGAGAGAGAGAGAGCGAGAGAGAGAGAGAGAAAAAGAGGGAGAGAGAATCCAACATAAAGACTGCCAGTCGTGCATGTGCACGTGTGTACACGTGACTGCTCGGACGTTCGCGAGCGAATCTGCGACGTCCTCACTGCCCTCCGGAGAGCCAGCGGTGCTAACTAACCATGGCCGAGTGACGATGACGCCCGTGCTCGGTTGAAGGGTGAAGGTAGGTGTGACCCCAGTATTGCCGTCCAGTGTGTCGCTTGTACACATTGCAGACGGAGCACGTACCCTCGCTGTGCTGGTGCGAACAGTACAGGCAGTCACCTGTCAAAGGTAAAGAGCAGCTGAAGCAACAGGAGGGACAAAGCGTTGGCACGAGCGCTGGCGGCCTGTACTCTGCTGCCAACTTAGCCGGTGCTCCGATAAAAAGAATCCAAAGCCGCCCTTGTGCCCTCGCACGCATGCGCGCACGACTGCACGAAAGCCCCACGACGGAACCAGCTGAGATGACGTCGGCAACTGACAGCGACACCAGTCGACAACGGACAGAGACGCCGTCGTCTGCCAGAGCTGCGTGCAGCCTGCTCGACAATCTCCCGGCGATCGAAGCAGCCTTGCTGCCGCCTCGCTCGACAAGCATCAACCCGGGTCGGCAGCCGAAAACGAGGCACAGAGTAAAGGTCTCCTTCCGGGTCCCTCCCTCTCCCGATGGTCGATAGCTTCGAGCAAGTTCAAAGTTTAGCCATTTTCGACACTGCATCTCGGGCTCGGCCTCTGAACGAGCTCGCTACCAATGATACGTGCTGATTGACGAGTGTAGCAGCAGCAGCAGCAGCAGCAGCAGCAGCAGCAGCAGCAGCAGCAGCAGGGCCGAAACACCGATGCTTCGGGGCCGAGCGGGCAAACACCGTACGCTTCGATACTTCGGACCAGCTGAGCTCTAGCTTGTGAGGATGTGATGCCACCGCCAGGGAGCGCAGCATGCCTCGCAAGCATTCTTCGAACGAGAGGAGGCCCCCCTGCACATCCACTCGGCAGCCGCCATGCTGCAGCAGAGCAGCGCTCTGTCGCCTCGGTAGGAGGGAGTTGTAGAGAAAGCCAGCTCACCTTGCCAGCGGCTGCCGCTGCTGGCTCTCGGAGCAGAGGGACTTCGCACCGAGAGACGGCTGCTGAGTCGGGTCGGCGACGGGAATCTCCGCGGCGATGACGCCGAGCCGGGCGTCCGTTGCGTCAGGCTGCCTTCGACCTGAGCAGACGGCACCGAGGCAGGCATCGTAGAACGATGGGGCCACAAGAGCCGGCACATACCCAGCACGGTTAGCGGCCATCTGCCAGCCGGTCTGATCGCTGCATCAGCTTGGGCTGATGGTCAGATTCATAAGAAAACAGGAGGGGAAATGAACAGCTCGATGCTGTATAATTAATTAATTTATTTATTTAAAAATTATAATTATATATATATATATATATATATATTATAATCTTATTATATATAATTTATAGATTCCTCATTCTTTTATTTATATATTCATTTACTAAGTATTATCTCAATGCATCCAGCATCCAGCATTAGTCACTGCAGTCTGAAGCTAGTTTAGGATCGGTCCCTGCTCGGTTTCTTGCACTTACGTCTCAGAGAACCGTGGTCCTGCTGCATGCCGAAAACTGCCAGAGCTCGGGAAAGAAACATTCTATGACAGCAAATGTTGGCAAACAGCACAGGTCACACGTCGTTCAAGTAGTCACAGGTCAGACATCGTTCGGGCAACGTAGTGTAATTTTGCATCTGTGTATAATCACATCGTAAGAGCTTATAGTAGAAAAAGTGCATTAAGGAACTTTGCATGCCAGCCAGACAAGAAACGGTGACCTCTGACCTGTAAAGCTTACCAAAGCCAATTGACCACATTTAAAAGAAACTTAAAAACATACCTATTTAGGACAGCATTTAGTGGGTCCTTGTGATTCGTCCTCGATGTTCTTATGCGTGCTGACACTGTTCATGCTGCCACTAACCACATTTGCATGCTAACCCAGTGCATGTAACCCCTAACTATGTTATTCATTTTGTTTGTTTTTCAAGCATGATTTTACTTACTATTCTATTGCGTATCACTTTGCAGCAAATGTAAAGCGCCTAGAAAGAGATTAAGTTCTCCGAGGGCGCTTTATCAAGTGCAATATTATTATTATTATTATTAATTGAGTTTATGCTTTTTTGTTATTCTGCCACAGGCACTCTCATACCGGTCAACTCTCAGGATTACCACCAAGTAATGATAAGTCACGCTTTTAGCTTCTAGCTCTCCCTATGATAGGAAGGCTAGTGTGCTGACTTTCAAAACTCCCTAACAATTCACCTTCACCTTGGATTGATACTATCGACCACCAAGCTTTTCTCGGGCGCCTTTTCTGTCGCCTGGGCATCGCTGGTGCTGGGCTGCACTGGTTTAGGTCCAGTCTCAGTGGGTGACTACAGATTGTTGGTCTAAAAGAACACAGGTCAGCAAATGTGAAGTGCCTAGAGAGAGATTGAGGTCTCTGAAGTCGCTTTATCAAGTGTTTTTACTATTATAAGATCCTCCATGGAACCATTTACGTCGTATCTCAGGGCTCTGTGCTTGGTCAGCCTTTTTCAAAATTTCTACTATTCTCTTGCCGATGTGATAGCCAAGCACAACCTAGGCTTCCACTTCTATGCAGATGACACTAAGCTGTACCTTGCTTCGATCCCTCTCAGCCCTCCAGTGCATCGAATTCTCTCAATTCCCTTGCTACGTGTATTGCTGACATCCACACATGAATGGCAGCAGTTTTTCTCAAACTAAATGCTGATTAAACCAACTTACTTGGGTTGGGCAAACCAAATGTCATTCATAAATTGGAAAGCTTAAAACTCAAAATTGGCTCTGCCAGCACATCTCCTGCAGCATCTTTAACACCCATATAGTCATTATGGCTTTGTGGAGTTATAGGTGGAGATACATTACATTACATCTGTACCGAATATGATTATCCTGTTCCAAAGTAACCTATTACTAGACGACCACATTAGCTCCACAGTCAAGCCTGCCAAGCTACGTAACATTTAAAAAATGTGGGCATGCTCAGACAGGGATACTACATCTAAACTAGACCATGCATTTGCGACATTGTGTCCCTACTTCTGTAACTCACTGCTTGCTGGTCTACCGAAACACCTATGCGATTGCAGCTGGTGCAAAACTCTGCAGCTAGGCTTGTCTGTCGTGAGCGTCGCAGTTGCCACATTACTCCCCTTCTCGCCGACCTGCACTGGTTACCAGTCAAGCAACGGATTGACTTCAAGGTTTTGTCGCTCACTTTTAGGTCTCTTCATTCTATGGCTCCAGCCTATCTTTCAGAGATACTACCCCATCAGGCAAAGCATCGTACCACTCGCTTTTCGGAATCCAACAGTCTAGAAATACCTCGTACAAACCTTAAATCCTTTGGAGACCGTGCATTTAGCTCGTATGCTCCCACAGCCTGGAACTCCCTCCCGACCTGCATCAGAACATCCCCTGACCTGACCACATTTAAAAGAAACTTAAAAACATACCTATTTAGGACAGCATTTAGTGGGTCCTTGTGATTCGTCCTCGATGTGCTTATGCGTGCTGACACTGTTCATGCTGCCACTAACCACATTTGCATGCTGACCCAGTGCATGTAACCCCTAACCATGTTATTCATTTTGTTTGTTTTTCAAGCATGATTTTACTTACTATTCTATTGCGTATCACTTTGCAGCAAATGTAAAGCGCCTAGAAAGAGATTAAGTTCTCTGAGGGCGCTTTATCAAGTGCAATATTATTATTATTATTATTATTATTATTATTTAGGACAGCATTTAGTGGGTCCCTGTGATTTGTCCTTGATGTGCTTATGCATGCTGACTGTGCATGCTGCTACTAACCACATTTGCATGCTGACCCTGTGCATGTCACCCCTAACCATGTTATTCATTTTGTTTGTTTATGAAGCATGATATTACTCACTATTCGTTGCATTTCCCTTTGCAGCAAATGTAAAGTGCCTAGAGAGAGAGAGAGAGAGAGAGAGATTAAGTTCTCTGAGGGTGCTTTATCAAGTGCATTATTATTATTATTACCTGTGCAATGGGGCGCTTGCAACTGGTGCAAAACTCTGCAGCCAGGTTTGTCTGTCGTGAGCATCGCAGTTGCCACATCACACAACTTCTCGCCGACCTGCACTGGCTCTAGTCAAGCAAAACATCGAATTCAAGGTTCTGTCACATACTTTTAGGTCCATTCATTCTGTGGCTCCAGCCTATCTATCAGAACTACTCCCAAACCAGCTTAGGCATCATACCACCCACTTTTCTATCTCAAATCGATATCAAATATTTGATATCTTCAAATTTATATCAAATATTTGAACCCCGTACAAACCCCAAATCCTTTGGAGACCGTGCTTTCAGGTCATTTGCTCCAAAAGTGTGGAATTCTCTCCCGACATACGTATCACGACATCAACTAACGTGATGACATAAAAAAAGCTACTCGAGCACACCTGTTTCACGAAACGTTTGGTGGATCCTTGTGATTCGTCCTTTGTTTGCTTATTCGTGCTGAAGCTGAGAATTTTACCATTAACCATAATTACATGCTGACAAAGTCCATGTCACCTCTAACCATATTATGCTTGTTAACATTGTGGATGTTACCGCTAACCATTTGATCGTGCTTCCTTTACAGCATCTGTTAAGTGTTACGCTGGCTCGGCATCTACTCCTTGGCACTGGCCATACTGGGCGTCAGAGCTAATTTGCATATCGAATATAGCCGACAGTGCAATCGGGTTCATCCTTGAGGCTTACCTATGACTGGCTCACCGATTACGCTATCAAGTCACGAGGCATCCTTCTCGTCGTCGTGGACATTCTAGCCACGGCACGATGTGGGGTAGAGAGTGAAGGTCGGCCACCCCAGCCAGCCAGGCGGCAGGGCGGTCTGCCATGCGTCTAACTACTCCTGCGCTTGGTAACAGAAGAGTTCGGTTACCTTGCGAATGACAAAGTCCGGGTACTCTCGAGGACTGTCGCCGAGGGACAGATCGGTGAGATTGAGCTTTGCTGGGGACGGAGACCTGGAACGACGATAGACTGACGAGACAGTCTGCTGCTGGTAGCCTTTGTCTGCTTCCACTTCATCCGGGTACACAAAAGATCTGCAAGTACAGCGAAAGTGCTCGCTATGTACAGCGCGAGCGGGAGGGTAGGCAGAGCGATCGGACCGATTCCAAGAGTCCAAGTCGGTCAGCGAACACCCGTCGGGAAATCAGTGATGCGAGCGCGAGGGCTATCGCTAGTTGACTGCACACTGGAGGAGCCGAAACAAAACAGTCCTGATTGCAGAGCTTCTCTCGCCTCGAGCTCCTCCTCCCTCGTATTCTCCTCCCTCGTATTCTCCTGGCGTGCGAGGAGCTCGCGTTGAACAATAGTGCGCCTAGAGTGGCTGCCGCCGCCACCAGAGCTTGCTTCAATAATTCACCCAGCACATTATGCTCGCACCCTGAGCTCTCGCTCACGCAACGCGAAGGGAGCTCCCGAGAAAGCAGACGGCGCCTCAGGAGAGGGCGTCGCAGAATAGCAGATGTCCGGCCATCTGGTCTCTGCGAAGTCGCCGTGCGCAATTGGTTAGATCGAGCCGCCAGTGAAAAGCGAAAGGCAGAGGCAGAGGCCGCCGGGTGCTCCCAGGCACCGCGACGACAAGGTGTCAGCTAGCAAAGTCGTGTACCGACCGACCAAAGTAGTAAACGCAGCATAACACCCAATGCCCACTATCGTAGCCTCCCTTCAGCATTGCACCCGACTCTTGAGCGGTGCTGGAGAGATGCTCGGCTTCAGGGCTCTGCCTGTAGTTCGGAGGCTCGGTGGCTCGAGGCAACGGCGATGCGGACATTCAGGGAGCACTCGCTTTGCTGCACGTAACACGAAACGGCACATGCGCGAAACGCAATAAACAGGGTGCATGCAACACGACGAGCACTGATGACGCGTACGTCATCGGTCCGGACTCGATCCAGCCGCTTCGATAACAACCGGAAGCCGATTAACCGAGATCGAACGGCAACGACGGACCGGAAGCCGGTTAATGCAGCAGCGGGTGCTGCATACTGAGAAAACCTGCGCCTCCTCGGCGATCTATTAGTCGGCGACACCTTAGAAGGCAGCGCGGTAGCGACACGCCTACGAGACTGGGATCTGCTCCTCCTCGGAGCAGTCGTGCTACAACGACGAGCGTTTTTTCATGACGCGACGTATGTATGACTCCGATATTAACCTGCCAGGCAACGCGTTTATGTAATGTCCCCCGGCAAATACACCGAGTAAAGTGATATTTAAATACGGAGTACAATGTAGCAATAATATTAGTATTATAGCAATTGTGTAGCACCCTAAGGGAACTAAATGTCTTTCCGGGCACTTTAAATGTACTAAAAAGGAAGTTCGACAACTTAGTCCTGGCGTGATATGCCTTGATGGCGCCAGTCAATAGTGGGCTACAGGCTTTGGGAGCATAATAGTTCAAGGGCGATCTCCAGAGGATTTGTGGTTCACTAGTAATCCAGCTAATCTACTAGTTTTAAAGGACCGTGTGGTTCGATGGGAAGCGTGATGAGTACGTTTTTCAGATATATAAACTGGAGCAAGAGAATGATGGGACATACGAATGAGAGGCAAAACCTTGAAGTTGCTACCTTACTTAATCACGAGCCAGTACAGGGCTGTGCGAATTGGTGTAATAGGGCAGTCGTGATGATAATAATAAAAGTAGTAATAAAACATTTTTGTAGTGCTGCTAAGAGAAAAATAATTGTATTCTATGCACTTCACGTTGGGTGGGTAGCATTTTAACTGAAAATGTAATAAATTGTGCACATTTCTGACCAGCATAGTCGAGTAAAGGATATTTCACGTGGACTGAGAAAATGATGTGAGTAGCAGGTAAGCTTTTTAGTTCCCTTTAAATATAAATCAGCAGATTCGCGAGATCAGTCAGCAGTGAGCTCCAGATTTTGAGAGCATTCAAACTGAAGGCACTCACTGGCTTCAACAGATGTTAAGCAATTTAAGTTCCTTAGCGATGGAGCACACTTCCTACATGTTGCAGCAAGGTGCAAACTGACACTAGCTAGCACAGGAATAATCTGAGGCAAAATTATTTTGCAGCCCTGATGAGGCAATAGCCTAAGAAAAAGTAGCAGGGTGAAGAGGCAGATCAGCATAATACCGTGCAAAATCCAGTCAGGATTCATTCCTTACAAGCACCAAGGTTTGTGTTACGAAATTGTTGAATAGGTAGTGGCTCTGGTGTAATCTGTTCAGTTAAAATGCAAACGTTGACCAAACATTCTCAGCGGTCATCGCCACTAAGCCGGACGGAAAAAAGGTCGAGTCTTGTCTGGCTCAAAATTTGAGCATGCACCCTTCAACGCCGGATGCTACTGTGCCAGCCACTGTGCCACTGTGCCAGCCATATGAGTGCTTGGAGCTGCAGGAGACTGACTCGAGCCCACGACCTGGTGTGCAGCACAAGCCCCTCCTTCACGCGATTGGACACATAAACGTGGCACTAGCTAGGTAAGGCATTGCAGTAAATACAGAACAAAGAAACTTGTATCAATACATGCTCATGCATGCACCAATTGGAAGCATGCGGTCGTGCTAGTGTCCATGAGCCTGTATACGCCAACGCATGCATGCAGCACACGCATTGCATGCAGCACTTGCCTGGCTCTCATCTTGCCTCCCGTTGGCTGCGAATTCTGTAAAACGCAAAGGCTCGTCGTTGTGTCTTAACTCACTGAAACTGGCTGCCAGCCAATCTGCCAAAAGATCAGCGCCCGCAGCACTTTCTCACCTGTCCAGCAGCCTGGCTCTCCACGAAGGCCTCTTTGTAGTGGCTGTGCGGCCTCGGGACGATGGTCTCCACCACGACAGCTCTCGTGCTGAACTCTATCTTTGGTGCGATACCCTAAAACGACGACGAGCAGAATGCAGCCTGACGCCTATTGGCAGCAAAGCCACGATCTCGGCCTTTTCCCGTGATGCAGCCAGCTGTTCGTAGCCAAAACGAGGGCCGCCAGCGATGCACCCGAACGAAATAAACGTGACGATGGGATTTCCAGCCGGCAAGAGTGACGGCAGAGCAAACGGCTGCTCTCGCAATCGGTTGTTTCATCTTTTGTTCTCAGGAGCAGCATCGGCCTTTACCTTGGCCGACCAGAGCCGGCATGCACACTAACTTGCAGCCACAGAAAGCACACGGCCACTGCTGCATGTCGTTACAAAGTGCATCCGTGGAGAGATTGTAAAAGCTCGGCTTTGCAATAAGCAGACGAGTCGCTGTTCGCCAAGGCTCACGACAGCAGAGCTTGGATAGCATGGCAGTTGCTGGCCGAGCGAGCGCTCGCTACTGCGGCGGCCAAGCTGCTGCAAGCTCGGTGATAGTGCTGCCACCTGTCGGCAGATCCAAGTGGGGCAGCGCAGCAGCCGGAAAACCACATCGGCAGTTATTCTCACCGGGAAGCCGGGCTCTCGCTCCATGAGCGTCTCTCGTGCCATGCAGCTGTAGGTCGGTGACAGTTGTGGGCACGGGTAGAGGAAGTCGCGGGCGCAGTCCTCAAACGAGGCTAGCAGCTCGGCGCCGGTGCTCGCGCCGTCGCACAGCTGCACGAGTTCGAACAGCACGGCCTCGGCTGAGAAAGGAAGAAGGAGAAGACGTAAGCATATAGATAAATACATGCAAACACACACATACAACAAATGAACACACACATAAATACACACACACACACACACACACACACACATGGAAAAACCCATCTCTGCACATACAAACACACACACACACACACACACACAAACACGCACACACACATACACGTGCACATACCCATACATACACACACACACACACACACACACACACACACACACATCTGTACAATAGTAATAATAGTGCACTTGATAAAGTGCCCTCAGAGAACTCAATCTCTTTCTAGGTGCTTCACATCTGCTGGGCAGATGTACGTATACGTAGAGAAAGTCGGCAAGTCACTGTGGGTGCCTGCCTGGCAGCTTGCTGCTACTAGTGGCAGATGATCATCGACTGGCACCAGTGCATGCCTGCATCACATCGCAGTATCAGCTCATATCTGGTCGTGACAGCTTTCGCTGTCTATCCCCCCTGCAAATGGACTTGCTGATCTGGTTTGGCCCAGTGGTTAAGGTGCTCATCCCGACTAAGGTCTGGCCTAGGCTGCGGGCTTGAGCCCTGAGGCACACGTGAAGCCCCTGAATAGAGATTAAGTTCTCTTATGGCTCTATACAAATACATTATATTGTTTTATTTCACTGTTTTTCCTAAGCAGTTATACCTGGATGTAGCAATACCAGCAGACTATTTAGAAAAGGCAGTGGGTGAATTGCTATTTGTTTTTAATGGTGCTGAACTCTGCTTAGATTCGACCAATCACAGAAACATGCTAGCATGCCGGACCGTGTTGCTCCTCTTGAAGGATCGAATTAGATCAAAGAAGAAGGAGACTGAGATAAAGAGGGGGTGGGAGAGAGAGACAGAGAGGTAAAGAGACTAAACAAACCAAGCACCGGCAGACGTGACCAATGATAATTACTTACTCACTGGTTGAGCCAAGAGACAACATATCGATCCATATGCATGTGAGATACTGGCAGCAGCTGCAGCAGCAGAGGTGGCGGCAGCAGTGCCAACAGCAGAAGCTGAAGGCAGTAGCAAACTCAGGCTATAGCCACAGTATAGGACACATAAATGACCTTAGAGGACAAAGAAATGTTCTCAAAAATGCTACTACTGAATGGTGATAAAAACCAGCGTGTTAGGTATGGGCAAACCAAGTGTGATTCTGAAACTGGAAATGTAATTTTCACAATCGTTCCTCTCAGCATGTAATGCAATGTAATGTATCTCAGTCAGTAACTCCACAAAGTCATAAAGACCATGTGGGTACTACGCAGGAGAGTTTTGTATAACACACTCACAGCCTAAGCAGCTTTCGGTACGCATTCGGTAGCCAACAGACTTCGTCTCATGCAACAAAGAGAAAGTGGGAAGCATAGCAGAGTCAGGAGAGCAGTTGAGGTAGTGAGTAGCATAGAAGTAGCAGTTCAGGACCGCTGAAAAAGATGTGCCATAGTCGGCAGTTGGAGAGTAGTTGTCGTTGCGTCTGATGCACCTGCACGAAATCTAGGTGTCAGGTTTCTAAGTGACCTTTCATTAGACGACCACATTAGCTCCACAGGCAAGTCTGCCTACTTTCAGCCACAATAAATCGCTAAAATTTGGGCTTGCAAAGACAGGGATACTACGTCTAAATTGGTCCCTGAATTTGTGACAATCCGTCTCGACTTCTGTAACTCACTGCTTGCCGGTCAACCAGCCTGTACAATCAGGCGTTTCCGGTTGGTGCAAAACTATGCTGCTAGGGTCATCTGTCGTGAGCGTCACAATTGCCACATCATACCACTTCTTGCCGACTTGCACTGGCTCCCAATCAAGCAACACAGCGACTTCAAGGTTCGGTCACTCACTTTTAGGTCGCTCCGTTCTTTGGCTTCAGCCTACCTATCAGACCAAATACCCCATTATGCTAATAATAATAATAATGCACTTGATAAAGCTCCCTCAGAGAACTCAATCTCTTTCTAGGTGCTTTAGATTTGCTGCAAAGGGAAACGCGAATCAATGGTGAGTAGTATCATGCTTCATAAACAACGTGAATAACATGGTTAGGGGTGACATGCACAGGGTCAACAGGCAAGTGTGGTTAGTGGCAGCATGCACAGTGTCAGCACGCATAAGCACATCAAGGACAAATCACAGAGGCCCACTATATGCTGTCCTAAATAGGTGTGTCTTTTAAGTTCTTTTTAAATGTGCTCAAGTCAGGGGGTGTTGTGACGCAAGTCGGGATTGAGTTCCAAGCTTAGGGAGCATACGAACTAAATGCATGGTCTCCAAAGTATTTGAGGTTTGTACGAGGTATTGGTAAACTGTTGGATTCCAAAAAGCGGGTGGTACTATGCTTGTCCTGGTGGGGGAGTAGATATAAGAGATAGGCTGGAGCTAAGCATCGTACCTGCCCGCATTTCTGAAACTACTTGCTTATTAACAACTCGTACGAACCTTAAATCTTTTGGAGACTGTACCTTTAGCTGGTATGCTCCCAAAAACCTGGAGCTCACCGTCTTGCATTACTACATCCTCCGACCTGTCGACATTTAAAAAATAGATAACAACGCACCTATTAATTGCAGTATTTAGTGGGTCCATGTCATTCGTTCCTTGTGCGTTTATGCCTGCTGACCCCGTGCATGTCACCTACAACCATGTTATGCTTGCTGTCATTGAGCACGCTACCACTAGCCATTCGACCATGCTTCCTTTGCAGCATATGTTAAGTCCCTAGGAAGTGACTAAATTATCTGAGGGGCTACAAATAAGTATTATTAATGTTATTATTATCTCAGCTGCTGACCAGACTGACAGTAGGGAAGATATATTGGCAAGTAGAGAAATTATATCGAGTACGTTTCAAAACAAGGCTAAAAAGAAAAAAATGCCCGCCAAACTAATGGGGATAAAAAACAGATAATAAAGGATATGAGGGAGGCATAAGGAATATGAGATAGAGCACGGACGAGCACTCAGTATTTTAATAGTGTGCAGCGATACTGCAGACTGCCAATTGCAAGATTCTAGGCAGGACAAGAGTGAGATTGATACAACTGAGTGAATTAGTTAATAAGGACCTATACGCCACTATAGGACCCTGTGAGCTACCTGCCTGCTTGCCTGCCTGCTTTAGGATCATTGAGGTATGCTGTCTTTTGATAAGGAAAAAGCCAGCCGTCACGGCTTGCTCAGTAGCTCATTGGCTGGAAGCAGTTACGAGTAAAATGCAACAACTGATGGCTACCCGACGAATACAACCGGATATTTGCCGCCTGCTAAACAGCTCCGAAGAGGGCAAAGAAGTCGAAAAAGTAAAAAACTGCAGGCTAGTAACCAGCAGTGCATGCTCTGCAGCGTACAGTGCTTGACGACGCAGGTGACGGTAACGATAGCGATGTTAAGAATTGCGACTACGGTAACGCGACCCAAGTTTCATAGCGAAGCATGCATTGGAGCCATAAACAGAGGATTTTTAAGCAAAGCCGCTGCAGGCGGAACCTCAATCTTCATCAGAAGTGGACAAACGCTGGAAAGCCGAAAAAACATTTAAATGATTTAACAGCCTAATTTGTATAGGGTGCAGAAGAGCCTTAATGGCTTTCAGCACCACTTGCAGTTGGCAATAAAAGATCGCTTACTCCAAGATTCGAACCCACAACCTCGGTATTGAAGGGCGATCACCTCAATCCTGGTCTATCACAGCCAAGTACCAAAGAAGCACGACAGCCTTTGCCTGCACGCCTCTTCGGCGTCAGTGCAAGGTCCAGTCCCAAGGGTCTGTCGTAAGGGTCTTCGGCCCCTTAATCGGCACTGGCGTGCACATATAGCAACTTCGCAAGCACATGCCACAATTTAAAAGGGGCGTGGCTTTGACAAGTCAATGCAATGTGCTCAGGGCTCGGCCTGAAGCTCGAGAGAGACTTAGCCCGTGCTTTTATGCAATGTATTGTAATCACAAAGCCACACAGACAAAATGGGTTGTTACACAGCAGTGTTTTCTATAGTGCACTCTCAAACGACATTCGGTATCCATTCGTTGGCCAACAGATTTCATCTCACACAGCAAAGAGAAAGTTAGAAGCATAGCTGGGTTAGCAGGGCAGTCAAAGAAGTGAGGAACATGGAATAAGCATGCAGAACGTTAGCAGCTCTTACATTCGAGAAGCGCTGCGACTTCGGATGGATCGACAGCAGAGTAGAATATCTGGAAAGCAAACAAGAGCAGCGTCAGCAGCAGCTGATGAAGTCTGAGTAAAACAGCAAAGTAAAACAGTAAAGCAGCTGCTACATCACGTGAGTGTGACACCACTAGTAGCACATACAGCTATTTCACACAAAATGCAAAGACAGATTTGATTTCGCAGCTCGCCTCTCATAAAAGCAAAAAACGGAGGGGCAAACTACAGCATAACCATACCTCTTTAGTGCACGGTTCAGGGTTCAATGCTAATAAAGGACATATCAAAACAGGTACCGCGAAGCACTAATAATTGATCGTCGTAGCTGGATTAAGATGATCTTGTCTGGATATAGACTTGGGCAATAATTGTACTGCATTTCAATTTGGCAATTAAATCGAAAGACAGCGATTTGGATTTCTTAAATATTTGTGCATCCATTTTGGAACTAACGCTGCCGGGTATGCTGTTCATCCAAGTCAATCTGCATAAGTTTATACTCTTTCTAGAACTTTCACCTATCGCAATACTGGGCAGGCATTGTTGTGGGAGATAAAAGCATACCTAGCAAAAAACGTAAAGCCAGGACAGGTCAAACTGAGCAGCCGCTGCTGCATAGCCGCTCACCTTCTCAAATTTGAAACTCTGCTGGAATGCAAGTGGAAAAACAGGTTCCGCGAGTTGAGTCCTTCGGTAATGACCGAAAAGAGAAATGCTCATATACACTTCGTTGTTGCTGTACAGCCAGACGCCCGGACAAGAGACCTGGAAGAGGATGAGATGCTCAGAGTCTCACCGGCAGCCACCAGCAGACAGACCGATCTTGCATCGGCCGTTTAAACAAAGTCACCATAGAAAGTCACTCCACTGCAGTCTGGCAAGTGGCAGCAGCAGCAGTGGTGGCAGCAGCGATGGCAGGAACAACAGCAGCAGCAGCAGCAGCTTGAAAGGAGCAGAGGCAGGAGCAGAGGCAGGAGCAGAGGCAGGAGCAGAGGCAGGAGCAGAGGCAGGAGCAGAGGCAGGAGCAGAGGCAGGAGCAGAGGCAGGAGCAGAGGCAGGAGCAGAGGCAGGAGCAGAGGCAGGAGCAGAGGCAGGAGCAGAGGCAGGAGCAGAGGCAGGAGCAGAGGCAGGAGCAGAGGCAGCAGCAGCTTGAAAGGAGCAGAGGCAGGAGCAGAGGCAGGAGCAGAGGCAGGAGCAGAGGCAGGAGCAGAGGCAGGAGCAGAGGCAGGAGCAGAGGCAGGAGCAGAGGCAGGAGCAGAGGCAGGAGCAGAGGCAGGAGCAGAGGCAGGAGCAGAGGCAGGAGCAGAGGCAGGAGCAGAGGCAGGAGCAGAGGCAGGAGCAGAGGCAGGAGCAGAGGCAGGAGCAGAGGCAGGAGCAGAGGCAGGAGCAGAGGCAGGAGCAGAGGCAGGAGCAGAGGCAGGAGCAGAGGCAGGAGCAGAGGCAGGAGGAGCATGAGTAGGGACAGTGAAGGATCGCTCTCTGCAAGGCTCAAATCCACGACCCGGTTAACAGTATTTGCTACATGAAAGTGCAACTGCACTATGCATGCATCCGACAGGCTGCATGCATAGTGCAGCTACTGATTGCGTTTAATATGGTAGAAGCAAAGAACGTCTTAGCACAACTAGCCTTGGCGTGGTAAACTGGTTAGGTAGCACGATTCACACCTAGAAGAATTTATTCCCATCGAGTTTCTCTCTCTGTGTCTGTCTCTCTGTCTCTGTCTCTGTCTCTGTCTCTGTCTGTCTGTCTGTCTGTCTGTCTGTCTGTCTGTCTGTCTGTCTGTCTGTCTCTCTGTCTGTCTCTCTCTCTCTCTCTCTCTCTCTCTCTCTCTCTCTCTCTCTCCCTTGCCCTATCTCTCTCGCTCTCTCTTTCTCTCTCAGTGCTCTGAATGTTTACAGCTGAGAGTGGGTTTATAGTTGACTAGAGAGTCCATATACTTCTGCATCGTATTTATAAGCCTCGTCTACCGAATGCAAAGACAATATTCTTCAAAGACAAAGTTCTTCTAGAGCGCCTCTCATCTCGCCTGGGCACCACTGGCACTGCTCTGCAGTGGTTCAGGTCCTATCTCAGTGGAAGACTCTAAAGTATTGATGTGAATGGACAAAGATCATCTGAAGCACCTCTGAAATATGGAGTACCTCAGGGCTCCGTGCTAGGTCCGGTTCTTTTCACGGTTTATGCTCTCCCTTTTGCTGAAGTGATTGCCAAGCACAATCTAGGCTTTCACTTCTATGTGGATGACACTCAGTTGTACCTTTGCTTTGATCCCTCCCAGCCTTCGAGCACCTCAAATTCTCTCAACTCACTTGCTGCATGCATTGATGACATCCGCACATGGATGGCAGCACATTTTCTAAAACTAAACGATGATAAAACTAACTTACTAGTTATGGGCAAACCCAGAGTCATTCCAAGATTGGAAAGGCTGACTCTCAAAATTGGCTCTGCCAGCATATCTCCTGCTGAATCAGCTCGAAATCTAGGTGTCATATTCCAAAGCGACCTCTCGTTAGACGATCATATCAGCTCCACAGTCAAATCTGCCTATTTTCAGCTTCATAACATTGCTAAAATTCGGGCTTTTTTCGATAAGGATACCACGTCCAAGTTGATCCATGCATTCGTGACATCCCGTCTCGACTTCTGCAACTCACTGATTACTGGCCTACCAGCATGTGCGATCAGGCGATTGCAGCTGGTGCAAAACTCGGCAGCTAGACTTGTCTGCCGTGAGCGTCGCAGTTGCCACATTACTCCACTTCTCGCCGACCTGCACTGGCTACCAGTCAAGCAACGGATTGACTTCAAGGTTTTGTCGCTCGCTTTTAGGTCCCTTCATTCTATGGCTCCAGCCTATCTGTCAGATATACTACCCCATCAGGCCAAGCATCGTACCACCCGCTTTTCGGAACTCCCTCCCGACCTGCGTCAGAACATCCCCTGACCTGACCAAATTTAAAAGGAACTTGAAAACACACCTATTTAGGGCAGCATTTAGTGGGTCCCTGTGATTCGTCCTTGATGTGCTTATGCGTGCTGACACAGTGCATGCTGCCACTAACCATATTTGCATGCTGACCCTGTGCATGTCACCCCTAACCATATTATTCATTCTGTTTGTTTTTCAAGCATGATTTTACATACCATTCAATTGCATTTCACTTTAAAGCAAATGTAAAGCGCTTAGAGAGAGAGATTAAGTTCTCTGAGGGCGCTTTGTCAAGTGCATTATTATTATTATTATTATTATTATTATTATTATTATATCACATATCCCACTGAACTTAAATTTTGTGTTCTGAATGCGATATGACTTAGTTATTACCATAATGATAAGATATTTGTATAGCACATTAAGAAAAGTAAATCTTTTTCTAGGGACTTTTCATAGGCTGCAATGGAAGCAAGCCAATTGGTTAGCAATAACATACACAATATCAGCATGCTTTAACATCCAAAGGACAGACCTAGCAGATGCTGTGAGTGACTTGTGCACCTTTAGCGTGTTTTTAAATGCAGACAAATAATGTGATGTTGTGACGTCAGCTGGAGGTGAGTTCCAAGCTTAGAGAGCATATGAACTAAATGAAAGGCAGGATACTCAAGATTTGAGGCTGGATACAGGTACAGCTAGACGTCTTGAGTGGGACGATCGGTGGTACGACACCTGTTCTGATTGGAAATTAGTTTGGATGGGTAGGCTAGAAAAAGAGAATGAAGAGACCTAAAAGTCAATGAAATAATCTTAAAGTGCTTGATGGGGAGCCAGTGCAGGTCGGTGAGAAGCCGTGTAATGTGGGCACTGCTGCGTTCATGATGGACAAGCCTAGCTGCAGAGAATTGCACCTACTTTGACCGCTTTATTGCACATGCCGTAGATCTGGCAGTAGTAGGCTACCAAACTCGAGATGGGCTTTCAAAATGCTTGGCCCAGAGTGGATGTCTTATCCTAACTTGGCCAGAACAAGGGCACGTGAAAGACAGCTGACCATGCAAGCTTGTGCAACAGTGCTGCCTATGAAAGCACTTACCAGTGACAAACGTTTCAAGGTCACCTAATTCTTATGTGCGAAATTCGTTATCCTTGGCAGGATTTAGGAAGGACAGCCGGATATGGACAATAACCTATGCTGAAAAATGGCTATTCAGGTTTGTAAGCCGGATAGAAAGCAGTAGTTAATGATAATAATAATATTAATAATAACAGTAATTAATTTGATATAGTGCTCACAGAGAACTCAATTTCGTTCTAGGCCTTTACATTTGATTCAAAGGAAACACGATCGAATGGTTTGTGGTAGCATGCTCAATAAACAACATGAATAACCTGGTTAGGGGTGACACGCACAGAGTTGGCATAATAATAATAATAATGCACTTGATAAAGCACCCTCAGAGAACTCAATCTCTTTCCAAGCACTTTACATTTGCTGCAAGGGAAACGTGATTGAATGGTGAGTAATATCATGCTTGATAAACAACATGAATAACATGGTTAGGGGTGACATGCACATGGTCAGCATGCAAATGTGGTTAGTGGCAGCATGCACAGTGTCAGCACGAATAAGCACATCAAGGACGAATCACAGGGGCCCACTATATGCTGTCCTAAATAGGTGTGTCTTTTAAGTTCTTTTTAAATGTGGTCAAGTCATGGGACGTTGTGACGCAAGCATGCAAGTATGGCTAGTAGCAGCATGCACAGAGTCATTATGCATAAGCACACAAATGACAAATTACAGGGACTCCCTAAATGGTGTGACTAATAGAGGAGTTTTTTAGTTTTTGTTGTTGAAAGTGGACAAGTCAGGAGATGTGACAAAAGTTGGTAGTGAGTTCCAGGCTTTGGGAGCATATGAACTAAAGGCACGGTCTCCAAAGGATTTGAGATTTGTTGTAGTAATAGATAAACAACTAGATTTCGAGAACCAAGTGGTTCGATGCTTAGGCTGGTGGGAGAATAGGCCTGTTAGGTAGACTGGAGCCAAAGAATAAAGGGACCTGAAAGTGAGTGACAAAAAACTTGTAGTAATAGTAACTGTGAAACACACATACTTGTGCATGCATGCAAACACACACGAACACTGTATATTGTCACTCGGGCACTTGCTCTCTCTCTCTTCGACTCAGATTGAGAGGTGCATCACTTTGTATCAAAGCCTATTGAGTGAGCGTCATTACCTACCCATTAATACTAGCTTGGAGATCGTCTTGCTGGTATTTATGCTCAACCTCTAGACATTTGATAGCACTAACCATAAAGGCCTTCCGGAATGGCAGCTACTTGCCTGGGCATCATCAACACTGCACTGAGCTACGCGGCTTTAGGTCGTATTCCAGTGAGTTAGCTTAGAACGTTGATGTCAATTGATTATTTGCCATCTGGGGAGTCTTTAAAGTATAAGGTACCAAAATGATCTGTGCTTGGTCCAATTCTTTTCATAATGTATTCTCTCTCTCACTATCTCTCTCTCTCTCTCTCTGAATTAATCGATTAAAAAAACTAGGCAATGCCCATTACACACGCCTGTACTTGCGGTTTTATTCTTTTCTGCCTTTTTGCATGGCAAACTCTCTAGACTCCATATATTGCCGTTTGTTCCATTTTGATGCAGGCAATTCCTCGAATTGAACTGCGATACACGTGGCTTACCAGTTACGCAGAAACCCAATGTTGCTCAGAAATGGGCATGCCTGACCCTCAATCTCGGCTCGGTCAGCAGAGCACCTGTTGTGTCTTCGTACAGTCTGGGTGGCCTGTTATATAATTCATTTATTTATTTAAATAAATGAGTTATATAACAGGCCACCCAGACTGTGACCTTTCACCAGAGGTCACCCTGCGATCAGCACCTCAGGCAGGTATGCCGTCTCTCAGCCGAGCACCGTTGCAAAACGTCTGGCAAAACTCAGATGTGGATACCGTAGCCAAAAGAGCGTGCGTGCATTTGTGAGATCCAATCTAGACCTGCCTAACTCAATAGGACTTCCTGCCGGTGCAACAGTTTATACAAAACTCTGCAGCCAGACGTGTTTGTCGTGAGTTTAGCGATCTCCACACCACTCCACTTCTCAACGACCTGCACTGGTTACATATACATCAAGAAGCATATCAACTTAAAAAATGTACGCCCATCACTTGTAACTCCCATCATTCTAGGAAAGGCTGACGCTCAAAATTGGCTCTGCCTGCATATCTCCTGTTGAATAAGCTCGAAATCTAGGTGTCATGTTCCAAAGTGACCTGTCGTGAGACAACCACATCAGCTCCACAGTCAAGACTGCCTACTTTCAGCTACATAACATTGCTAAAATTCGGGCTTGTTTAGATAAGGATACCACGTCTAAGTTGGTCCATGCATTTGTGACATCCCGTTTTGACTACTGTAACTCACTGCTTGCTGGCCTAACGGCATGTGCAATCAGGCGATTACAGATGGTGCAAAACTCCGCCGCTAGGCTTGTCTGTCGTGAGCGTCAAAGTTACTGCTCAACAACGTTACAAAGCCTCGCATTGTACCCCTCTAGTCTTCTGGCTCAAATCATCTAGCTGTGCCTCTAACCAACCTCAAATCCTTCGTCTAGCTGCGCCTCTAACCAAACTCAAATCCTTCGTCTAGCTGTTCCTCTAATCAAACTAAAACCCTTAGGAGACCATGTCTGAAGTAAATCTCTTGGTGGCCGTGCCTTTAGCTCGCAAGCTACCAGAGCCTGCAACTAACTACCGACTGACATCACGATATTACCTGACGTAGCGACATTTAAAAAAGTGGCTTAAAGTACACCGGTTTCTCACGGTACTTGCTGGGTCCGCGTGAATTGTCCTTTTTGTGCTTGATCGTGCTTAAACTATGCATACTATTGCAAACTAATTGAAATGCTTTCTTTCCAATGCAAGTAATTTGCATATATACAGATTGAGTTCTCGCGGGCGCTCTATTGAAACGTCTTGTAAGTATTAAGCGGCGACGGAGCGGTCTACTTCCTCAAGCTCGCGCAGTGATTGCAAACACAGGGGTGGCACCATCAAACCAGTCCGAGCAGATGACCAGTACCGGCAGCGTGTCCGGCACAACATCCTGAGCGTGAGGTAGAGCGCATTACCCAGGCGCCTTAGCAGTCACTACTTTCGCAGCTTTCAGCAGCCGTCAGCGCGTGCCTACGTGGGACCCCGATACCCCAGCGCTCTTGTCCGAAGCGCACGGCGCGCGCTCTGAGAGGGTCGCGAGGTCACCACCATTCAGCGCGCATTCGTAGTAAGCGCCACAGGAAAGAGGTCGCTTGCGCAGGCGCGACCTTCGGAGCCTCGGGGTCAGCTCCCTGCAGCTAGCGCGAGCCGCGGCGCACTAGCCGCTGCTGCCAATCGCGAGGCTCGTAGCGGCGGCCACTCTCAGATATAGGCCCCAACGCTTACGCCGTACGCAGAGCGTCGACGGTCACTGCAGCCGACCCTCTGCCGCTCTACCTCGGGCTAACCGCGGGGGCACGGATCGGTCAACCACGCCTACGTGGAGTCGCAGCTTCTGCTCGGTCGCGCGTTACTTTAGCGTGCTTAGCTCTAAGGCTACACTTACTGCGTGAAGCTTCAAGGTAACGCTAATTTTGAGCGCCTTCCTCGACATCTTCCTTGTCTCGCAAAGTCGCTGCCAAAGTGTTGCTGCCTGCAAACTGGGTGCGTACGCTGTGCGCCGCGAAAACGACGCCGGCGAGTACGGGAAACGCCGCCGATCAGCCAATGAGATTACGACCATGTCCCTTTAAAGCCATCACCTTGGTTTCCCCAGGCAAGGCAGGCCTTCTGCTGGCTCTCACTGCATTTTATTCTGAATTAAAACTCATCTCTATCTCGATTCATTCTATAAAGCGTTTTATGCTCTTCATTTAAATAGAAAGCATCATTATTCCCGCCACGAAAAATTAGTCCGATGTAATAACTCGTCGAAGTGCGTCTGGGATTGGTATTACCGAAGCTCACAATGGCGTACGATGCGGCTGGTGGGGCTCTTCGCCTGAAAGGAGTATCAGATTCGGGAATTAAAAAGTACGTATCGTGACTATTAATATGCGTTCACGAAAAATAGAGATTCTAATTATACGTTGCTCCATCGTAGTGCTGTCATTATACTGCTCTCCGGCGCCTTTAATCAGACGTTTTTCTAGATTGTACCTTATCTTTCTACAGCCAGCCCTCCAGCATGTCGAATTCTCTCAACTCACTAGCAGCACCTATTGATGGCATTCGCACATGGATGGCAGAAAAATTTCTAAAATTGAATGACGGTAAAAGCAAACTTATTATTTATGGGCAAACCAAGTGTGATTCGGAAGTTGGAAAACCTAACGCTCAAAATCAGCTCTGCCTTTATATTTCCTGTTGAATCTGCACTTGATCTCGGCGTCCTGTTTCAAAGTGACCTTTTATTAGACGACCAAGTCAACTCCACATTCAATTCCACCTGCTTTCAGCTTTGTAACATTGCCAAATTTATCTTTCTTAGACAGGGATACTACGTCGAAATTGGCCTGTGCATTTGTGACATCCGGTCTCGGCCTATGCAACTCCAGTGCCTGCTGGCCTGCCAGCCTCTACAATCAGGGGCTAGGCTTGTCTGTCGTGAAAGTCGCGGTTTCCACATCGCACTACTTCTCGTCGACCTGCACTGTCTCCTAGTGAAACAGTGCATCGACTTCAAGGTTCTGTCACTCACTTTTAGTTTCCTTTATTCTGCAGCTCATGCATGCCTGCCTATCAGATATACTCCCTCACCAGGCAAGACATCGTAACAACCGCATTTTGAATCTAATTGGCTAGTCACACCTCTTACGCACCTTTGATCTTTTGGAGACCGTGCCTTCAGTTGGTCTGCACCTAAACCCTGGCAGGACATCCCCTGGTTTGACGACATTCAAAAAGGAGCTGAAAACGCATCTGTTTATCATAGCATTTAGTGAGTCCGTGGTATTCGTTCTTTGTGTGCTTATGGGTGCTGATACTGCATTACCTCTAACCTCTAACCATGTTATGGGTGTTGACACTGAGTATGCAACCACTAAACATTCGATCTGCTACCACTAACCATTCGATCATGCTTTCTTTACAGCGAACGCAAAGTGCCTAGTAAGAAGTTAAGTTCTCTGAGGGCACTATACACATGTTTCTTATGAATATTGTTGTGTTCATTTTTGCCACACACGCATCTGCTCTCTGGCTGTGCTGCTATTAATGGAGTTTTATTCACGTGTGCTTACAAAATTATTTTAAGCCTGCCGCGAATGAAGGCTTACAGCCGGATACTTTCACGTCAGTGATGAGAGCTGCAGCTGCTCTTTGCCACTGCTTCGAGGCAAGAAAATGGAGGCTTTGCGTGCTCTGTGCAGATGGGTCTGGCCTTAGGCTGAACTATGTGAAATGCATGCCATTCGCAAGCGTTACTGTACTGTGGTGATCAGAATGAATAGGGATGGCTTTGTCTATCATTGGTTTTCATTTAGCTCTACCTAAGGGTAAATGTCGAGAAAATACTGATAACATGCATGCAACAATATAATATTTTAATAAGGTGCCTGTCAAAAAGACAGACATGGAAGTTCCGACGACTTTCTCGTTAAAAGAATGGTTATGCAAACCATCTCCAAACCGAAAGCAGGACATCTGCAAATACCAAAATTTACCGATCTCTGCATATGCGACTTGTCTTCCAACTTGTTGAACCTTGATACGTCTAGGTACATGTCTGCAGCATGTAAAGGTACATGCTTGTGATTTTTGAACAGTTTCGTTTGCGGTGTAGCTATATGACTTTAAATCCTGTTACTCAGGCAAGACTTCACGGATCAGCATGAAATTCGAAATGTTAGTTCAGTTCTGCTTGTAAAAAACTTCAGTAGTCTTGTTCTGATTTCAGTTGGATAGGTATTACTCTATATTTTATGAAACATCACGGAGCTTTATTTTCTCCAACAATAGACACATAGCAATATTTATCCAACCTAAATCAGAAATAAACTACTTCTGTGATGTACAAGCAGAGCTGAACTAAATTTCAAATTGTATGTTATCAGTGAAGTATCTGCCGAGTTATGGAATTTACAAGGCACAAAGATATCTGAAAACGAAGCGCTTTCAAAGTCATTAGCATGTACCTCAGCAAGCTGCACACATGTACCAACGTTCAACAAGTTGGAATATAAATCGCATATTCAGAGATTGGTAAATTTGTTATTTGTAGTTATGTTTGGAACTCACTTTCTACTTGCATCACGACATCCGCTGGCTTGATCACGTTTAAAAAGAAATTAAAAATGAGCCTATTTAGGACAGCATTTAGTGGGTCCCTGTGATTTCGACCTTTAGGTGCTTATGCATGCTGACACTGTTGCACGATGTCACTAACCACCCTTGCATGCTGACCCTGTGCATGTCAATCCTAACCATAATATTCATGTTGTTTACCAAGCATGATACCACTCACCACTTGATCGTGCTTCCTTTGCAGCAAATGTAAAGCATGTAGAAAGAGATTGAGTTCTCTGAGGGCACTTTATCAAGTGTATTGTTATTATTATTGTGTTGCTTCCTGTTTGCTTCTGGGTTTTGGCATGGCTTGCATAATCACGGATCCCATTCTAATATGCTTGTCTTTTGAAAGATCCAGTACTTTCTTGTCACTTTTTCTCGCCCGTGAACTGTATTTACTTCTGGTACACGGGGTACCTGGCAATAGGGAATAGATTTGAATTTTTAGTTTTTTTTTTACTGTGGAGTATTTCAAGTATTATACTTAAAATACTTTATATCTACTTGAAATGTTATTTTTACTGTGGAGTATTTCAAGTGCTTGCTGTTTGCTGGCTCTAACCTAGTAGCTCGAAATGAATGTTTCGCTAAGCAAGTTTGTGCTTTCAGGCCAAAACCCGGGTATTCGGTATGAGTTCTGCAGCTGGCAGCTCTTTAATGCCCACTGCAAGCTGGGGCGATAGATGCCCTGCAGACAGTTCTGCCCCTCTATATAGTCAAGTGAGTTAGGATTGTGCAGGGATGTAAAGCGCCTAGAAAGAGATTGAGTTATCTGAGGGCACTTTATCGAGTGCATTATTATTATTATTATTATTATTATTATTAAGAATGAGCACCTTACCGCATGGGCTCTATGGTTGAAAAATGAAACAGTGGAATGCATTGCAGTCTAGGATATGTGGGTGCTGCTAGTGCTTAGCTTGCAGCCGAGAGGATTGCCCACTCATGTTGAGCAGCTGCCCTGTCGGTAGGCACTCTTGAGGCAGTGTGGGAGGTTGACAGAATGCAGCGACCGCGGGCTGGCATATTTACGATTGGCTGCTCACGGAGCATCGTTTCAAGAACGCAGCCGTTTGAGCTAATCACTGTAGGATTCCAGCACGGCTGCTTGGATCTGCCCTGCCCACTTGCCGTACTAGCTGGCTGGCTGGCTGAACCTCCGACTCGTGGCTCATTCGCTGCTGCTGCTGCTGCTGCTGCTGCTGCATCTGTTGCTGGCGTTCCAGAAAGAGCAAGAAAAAGAAGAAGAAGACTCTGGAGCTGCTGGCCACCGAGGAGGAGCGTCGTCAGCAGCTGCGCGAATTCGCCGAGATGGAGGCTCGAGATCGAGGCTCCGCTGCCGCCGGCAGCAGCCGCGAGCACCTGACGGCTGCTGAGATTGCATTCGAAAAGGCGCGGCAGAAGAAGGTGCGGTGGTGCTTGTGCTCAGCAGCTAAGCATCAATGCTAGTCGGTTCAGTGGATCGGTTGCTATCGGGTTTTAGCGGTCCGCCTGCCCCCTCTCGAGCTTGATCCGCAGTGTAATGTAATGTATCGCTGTCTAACTCTGCAAGGGCTAAGTTGATGTTGCACATGAGAGTTTTCTATGTCTTTCAACGGTTAGCCGTAATGGCTCACTAGGTAAGGTGGATGCTTTTCACGACCTCGGCCCGAGGTTGTGGGTTCGAATCCTGCAGTGGGCGATCCTTTATCTGCCAGCATGTCTCTAGTTGAATCAGCTCGAAATCTAGGTGTCCTATTCCAAAGCGACCTCTCGTTAGACGACCATATCAGCTCCACAGTCAAATCTGCCTATTTTCAGCTTCATAACATTGCTAAAATTCGGGCTTGTTTAGATAAGGGTACCACATCTAAGTTGGTCCATGCATTCGTGACATCCCGTCTCGACTTCTGCAACTCACTGCTTGCTGACCTACCAGCATGTGCGATCAGGCGATTGCAGCTGGTGCAAAACTCTGCAGCAAGGCTTGTCTGTCGTGAGCGTCGCAGTTGCCACATTACTCCACTTCTCGCCGACCTGCACTGGCTACCAGTCAAGCAACTGATTGACTTCAAGGTTTTGTCGCTCACTTTTAGGTCACTTTATTCTTTGGCTCCAGCCTATCTCTCAGATATACTCCCCCATCAGGCCAAGCATTGTACCACCAGCTTTTCGGAATCCAACAGTCTACAAATACCTCGTAGAAACCTCAAATCCTTTGGAGACCGTTCATTTAGTTTGTATGCTCCCAAAGCCTGGAACTCCCTCCCGACCTGCGTCAGAACATCCCTTGACCTGACCACATTTAAAAAGAACTTAGAAACAGACCTATTTAGGACAGCATTTAGTGGGTCCCTGTGATTCGTCCTTGATGTGCTTATGTGTGCTGACACTGTGCATGCTGCCACTAACCACATTTGCATGCTGACCCTGTGCATGTCACCCCTAACCATGTAATTCATTTTGTTTGTTTATCAAGCATGATATTACTCACCATTAAATTGCATTTCCCTTTGCAGCAAATGTAAAGCGACTAGAGAGAGATTGAGTTCTCTGAGGGCGCTTTATCAAGTGCAATATTATTATTATTATTATTATTATTATTGCTACTGCAAGCGGTGGTGATAGCCGTGAAGACTCCTCCGTCGCTATACAAAAAGAGGCTGTTAATCAGCTAGTATTTATTTATTTAAACTTCAGGCATTAGGTACACGTGCGGTAGGCGACAGACTTAATCTCAAGCAACAAAGTGAAAGTGATGAGACACATAGCTGAGTCAGGAGATCAGTTGAGGTAATGGATAGCATGGTAGTAGCAGCTCAAAACGGTTGGAAAGGATGTGCCATAGTCGGCAGCAGGAGAGTAGATGTCCTTGCTTACGAATTGTTAGCTTGAGTTCCACAGTCTAGGAGCTGCAAAGCAAACAAAAGCTTCTGTCGCCAACGGTCTCTCAAGTGGAGGAATAAGATAGGGCAGTCAGCCAGCTGTGGTAGCTTGCTTACTCGGCCGCCATTCTGCTGCTATGTGCTGTGGTGTATTCGTGGAGTAGTCGTCAATGGTCGCCTCGGCTTTGAACGTCCTTTAAAAAGGGGGGATAATGGTATGATCGAAAAATTGTCATCCTTACTGGCTTAGTAGAGTCAATTATGCTACAGCCGTACTTAATTTGATTGCTTTGCCGAGCCTGTCTGATTAGCTTATGCTGATGGGCTTCGCTTAGTCAGTGGAAGACTTTGGTTCCTCCTCCCATGTCGGGCCAGTCGCCCACGACGGCTTGGGTGCCGAGTAGTTGGGGGGGGGGTAAGGAATCATGTGCCACACACCTCGTTGGGTCAAACATTTTAGCAATATTTTTGTGTTTTTGCCTCGTGAGGACAGTCTGGGTTTTTATCTACTCATTGCCGAGTGCTATCGACTGTGTTTTGGTTCTCGTGAAAGTTTTCAGTGTCAAAATCTAAACCCCCACTGCGTTCTACTTAATAATTACATTTGATATGCTAAATATTTTCTTACCAACAACAAATTTGGAGTACTCCCTGTAGAGTTAGAAGTTTCGTTGTATCTTGCTATTTTTGGTGATTTTGAGTGGTTGTGTACTAAACTCCTTGCAAATTTGTGCAGTGCATGGAAAGATATTGGGACCCGTTGTTATTAAATATTATAGGATCATTATATTATTATTACAAACTCCTTGGCAAAATTACCCCACTTTCAGCCGTGTCTTTAATGACTTTAATTGAGCTCATAACAGCTTTTGCTTGCTGTTATTTGCAGCCAATAGCCTAACAAAACCAGTCTTCCCTGTCAAAAGTATACCTTAAAGCTCTAAGAAATCAATTTTTAGAACCTATAGCAGATTGTATCACCAAGTCTGTCAGATGTTTTTCCTACTACTAATCCAAAGCTTGTTATAGGCTTGTCTGAATCCTTCCTGGCTCTTGGTTATTTCATGATACGTAGTAAGTTTCTCATCAGCAGAAATGTCATCAAAAAGGTGAATCCAATTAAGTTTTTTGGACAAGCAGCAAATGTGTCCAATGAATACTGCTCTTTTGGCTTTTGCAATGCTCTGATTGCAAAATATCGATAAAACACTACTTGAGTAGCTTCCTTTCGTTTTGAGGAGCTGATGCTATGTGTTGCTTTGAGGAGCTGATGCTGTATTTTAATGTAGTGAACCAGGATCTTGTATCATGTACAAGCTCGTTAAAATAAAAAAGGGTCACTACCGGTAGATCATACTGTGCATCATCGTTTTTTTCTAGAAAGACTAGTGCTGGCGTACAGCGGATTATTCAGTGGGGAGTTGTTGACGAAACACAAGACACAAACTTGCTCGCTGCATAAACTGCTTGACCCGTCCAAGTTGCACTGTGGATTCGCAGTTGATAATAAAACCAAGCACCTCTCTGGCCTTCCTCCAGGAAATATAATTGCAACTTCGAGGAGCCCCTTATTGTTGCCATTTGAAACACGTCGATTGCTGTATTTCAAAGCAAGGGAGATTTTGTCAAGGCGCAACAAGCAATCACGAGTAGCTAATATTTTTCGTGAGTTTTAGAACTGTGCAGGTACTTGCCAATGCTGGAGAAATAGCGCTTTAAAACGGCAAAACATCTCAGTGTTTACTGCAAAGTGTCACGCACCCCTAAACACATTATAGAGCTAGCTCTTTTCTATACGATGCCGAAAAACTGAATGTCAAACACATTCCAGATCATTCCAAAGTTACTCGCACGTGCCTCTGTTACTGCCGGTATTCGCTCTGGTTGTATCGATGCTCGGTCCTTGTATTTTGTCCTGGATGCCCGAAATATCGGTGTCTTCAATGCTGTCTGCAGCAACAGCAAGACAGGCCCTCAAATAGATACATGCCACGTATTATCTGACCACCTTTATTAGACATTAAAAATTGCTGCTGGTCCAATCTCGAGCAGCAGAATTGACTGCTACGATATCATTCTGGTAGTGTAGAACTGATTGGGAGCTGTTTCTCACCAGGACTTTATGATTTCCTGGGCATTCGTTGCTCTCTCTATACGTCATGCAGGCTAGCCGAATTGTTGCAGTATTTGATGCAGGCTGAAGCTGAAGAGAATTCACGGTAGTGCTTGTAATTGGAAGTTTTTTTAAGTTACATGCGGAGACCTACGTGTGCATTGGCCTGTACTATCGATGTGCTGTTGCTGTGGTCTTTTTATATGCTCTTGCGTATAATCAGAAGTCATGGGTTTCTGACTGTGAGAGAATGAGAGAGGGGTAAGAGAGAGGGTGAGCGACTTGTGCAACCTAGCAAAGCGTCACAATAGGCTTTGGTTGAGATCAGACTACCTAGCATCTGCGCCCGTGTTGATTCTTTTGCAGTTAGATAAAGAAATATTTGAGAAGGCCCAGAAAACACACAAAGAAAGGATATTGGCAAGTCTTCCCTGCCTTTGCTTATGACGTTGGCCGTACCGCCCGAAGTGCAAGTGTTCGGCTAGTGGCATGCCTGCTGTTTATCAGAAAAGCGGATCATCATATTGCTGTTTTGCGTTTCTTAGGACTTCAATGCCCATCTGGATAGCTTGACAGAGCACTTCGACATACCTAAGGTCAGCTGGACGAAATGAGAGCGACATAATAAATGTCTTGCTGGTGATTTGGGAGACCAGTTTGCTGCCATGCTTTGGCTATTGTGAAGCAGGAAGACCTGCACCGGATTCGTTCTCTGACGGCTGCATGTGGACTGCCAAGGTAGATCGCAGGTCGAGCACTGTGCCTGGAAGCTCACACCCACTGCTTGCAAGCTATGGATGCCTGCGGTGGCTAGGCCGAAATAAAGCCAGCCTGAAGCCGTGGGTTGTTGCTAGCTTAGCTGCAAGCAGTATATAAATGTCGCATCAGCCAATTCGCCTCTGATTTCTTTGCTTGATACGCTCGCTGTAGAAACTGGGCCATGCCTGCTGCCACTTTGGCCCAGAACCTGGGCTGACGGCTGAACTTCGCTCTCGTTTCTAGCTAATGAAGGAGGCCCTTCACTAGCTGTGCTGCTCTTGTGGCCTCGCTTTTAGATTGCTATCGTAGCCTTGGCTGTCCAGAGTAAAAGTTTGAGAAAGTGTAGCCGATGCAATGACCTCATATGTTTGCAACCGAAAGCCTTATCACACAGCATGCAGTGGGCAATACATAATGATCTGCTTCAGGACTCGAAGCCGAAGCCTGGGTCTTTGAGTATCTCTCATATCCTCTCTCTCTCACGCTGCCAGTAGCCGATATGCTCAAGCTGGCTTGCTTCGTATCAGGATTGTCCGCTGGAAACTGTTTTCCATAAACTCGGGTCTGACTGGCCCGATACTGAAGACATATCCTCTTGTTGAATGAACCCTATCAGGATTTGACCCATAGCCTATGTAACTGGGCTAGGCTGCAACGAACTATAGCTCAAATGTAGTGTAAGTACTTAACGGCTTTCGGTATGCATTCGGTAGCCATCAGACTTCATCTCAAGCAACAAAGAGAAAGTAGGAAGGAAGGATAGCAGAGTCAGGAGAACAGTTGAAGTAGTGAGCAGTGTGGAAGTAGCAGCTAGGGACGGCTGCAAATGATGAGCTATAGTCGGCAGCAGGAGAGTAGTATAATAATGATAATAATAATAACAATTCACTTGATAAAGTGCCCTCAGAGAACTTAATCTCTCTCTAGGCATTTTACATTTGCTGCAAAGGGAAATGCAATTGAATGGTGAGTAATATCATGCTTGAATAACAAACAAAATGAATAATATGGTTAGGGGTGACATGCACAGGGTCAGCATGCAAATGTGGTTAGTGGCAGCATTCACAGTGTCAGCACCCATAAGCACATCAAGGACGAATCACAGGGACCCACTAAATGCTGTCGTAAATATGTGTTTTTATGTTCCTTTTAAATGTGGTCAGGTCAGGGGATATTCTGATGCAGGTCGGGAGGCAGTTCCAGGCTTTGGGAGCATATGAACTAAATGCACGGTCTCCAAAGGATTTAAGGTTTGTATGAGGTATTTCTAGACTGTTGGATTCCGTAAAGCTGGTGGTACGATGCTTGGCCTGATGGGGTAGTATATCTGACAGATAGGCTGGAGCCATAGAATGAAGGGACCTAAAAGTGAGTGACAAAACCTTGAAGTCAATCAGTTGCTTGACTGGTACCCAGTGCAGGTCGGCGAGAAGTGGAGTAATGTGGCAACTGCGACGCTCACGACAGACAAGCCTGGCTGCAGAGTTTTGCACCAGCTGCAATCGCCTGATCGCACATGCTGGTAGGCCAGTAATCAGTGAGTTGCAGAAGTCGTGACGGGATGTCACGAATGCATGGACCAACTTGGACGTGGTATCTTTATCTAAACAAGCCCGAATTTTAGCAATGCTATGAAGCTGAAAATAGGCGGATTTGACTTTGGAGCTGATGTGGTCGTCTAACGAGAGGTCGCTTTGGAATATGACACCTAGATTTCGAGCTGATTCAACTGGAGATATGCTGTCAGAGCCAATTTTTAGAGTCAGCCTTTCCAATCTCTGGATCACACTGGGTTTGCCCATAACTAGTAAGTTAGTTTTGTCATAGTTAAGTTTTAGAAAATTTGCTGCCATCCACGTGCGGATGTCATCAACACATGCAGCAAGTGAGTTTAGAGAATTTGAGGTGCTCGAAGGCTGGGAGGGATCAAAGCAAAGGTACAACTGAGTGTCATCCGCATAGAAGTGAAAGCCTAGATTGTGCTTGGCAATCACATCAGCAAGAGGCAGAGTATAAACCGTGAAAAGAACCGGACCTAGCACGGAGCCCTGAGGTACTCCATATTTCAGAGGTACTTCAGATGATCTTTGTCCATTCACGTCAATACTCTGGAGTCTCCCACTGAGATAGGACCTGAACCACTGCAGAGCAGTGCCAGTGATGCCCAGGCGAGATGAGAGGTGCTCTAGAAGAACTTTGTGATCGATGGTGTCAAAAGCTGCCGAAAGATCAAGCAAAACAAGCAGAGACACTCTACCCATGTATGCATTCCTAAGTAGGTCGTTGTATACCCTAAGCAATGCTGACTCTGTGGAGTGATTAGCTCTTAAGCCGGACTGGAACTTACTAGCAAGGTGCGAGGTTTCGATATATGAGTTTAACTGGTCTGCCACTACCCGTTCCAGTGTCTTTGATTGAAATGGTAGAAGAGAGACTGGGCGGTAGTTGCTCAAGTTCTCTTGGTCAAGTGTAGCTTTCTTGAGAACTGGCCTGACTACAGCTTTTTTGACAGGTGCTGGGACATGACCTGAGGCTAATGACATATTATGTTAGTTATGCATGGCAGCAGCAGATCAATGCAACGTAGGAGCATGACAGGGGGAATGGGGTCCAGAGGACTTGTTGTCTTCTTTGATTGAGATACGAACTTTAGGACTAGATCACCAGTGACCTGCTTAAATGCAGACATTGAGGTGCAGCCAGGAACCGAGGAACAGCATTATAGTGGGGAGGTTGTCATCGTAGGGATGGATTCCCTGATCTTGTCTATCTTCTGCACAAAGAATCGAGAGAAGCGATCGGCTGGATCATCACAAGGATCATCAGGTAATGAGCTAATCTGGGAACGGTTGAGGAGATGGTTTATTGTCGACATCAGCATTTTTGGATTGTGCATCTGTGATTCAACGATGGTTTTATAAAAACTAGACTTAGCCTTTGCTAGGATCAATTGATACAACCTACAGTAGTCTTCATATGCCTGTCGATGGACAGTTAGTCCGGATCTTGTGTATGCTTTTTCAAGCTTTCGTTTAGTAGACTTGGCTAGTTTAATGTCTGTGGTAAACCATAGGCCGTCTGGGCGGCGGCGCACAGTGCGCTTTGTCAGAGGGGCAAACTCGTCTAGCGTGTCAGTTAGTGTCGTGTTGAAGCTATCTACCAATGATGACAGATCGGAGGGAGGATTGAGCAGCAGAGGTGAAGCAGATATTCTCGCACGGACAGCATCGATGTCAAGGGTCTTGAGGTTTCGCGATTCACAGGTTATTTTAGAGGAGGATGTGGGCACACACTGTAGATTGAATGAGATCTGCATGTGGTCAGATAAGCATGATTTGGTAATAATTGGTGATGACAAAGTGCAGTCATATGAGAAAATCTGGTCGAGTGTGTGACCCTTAATGTGGGTAGGGCCATGCACATGAGCCACAAGAGACAATGAATCAGTCAATGCACGAAATTCGGTGCTGAAAGCGTCAAATAAGTTATCAAAGTGAACGTTGAATTCACCCATAACGAGGAAGGATCGATTTCTTGCACACAGAATCGAAATGAGATCGGAGAAATCTGAGATAAAGGAGGATTTGGTACCTGGTGGGCGATAGACTGCTGCCACTATCGGTAGCTTGTTTTCGGGTGAGACCAGGACAATTGATTCAAAAGACTGCTTCGAGGGTACCGCAAATGGCTTGAAGTTGAATTTCGAGCGCACGACAATAGCAACTCCACCTCCAGTTTTGATTGATCTAGGGGTGTGAAAGAACGAGAAACCGGATGGAGTAGCGTCTTTAATTGTCGGACAGTTTATCGATTTCAGCCAAGTTTCAGTTAGGGCGAGCAGGTCGATACCATTTTCAGAAATAAGGTCGCTTATTACTGGAGGTTTATTGCACATTGAGCGAGGATTCCAAAGGCGAGCGTTAAGCCTGGCCAATGGGGTTACAACAGGCTTTGTGACCACTAAGTTTGAGGAATTTCCAGTGACGCATGTGGGGGAGAGTGCTGAGCGGTTCGAGACAATGCTAGGAATACCGAACGAGCTGGTACTCAGCTTGCTTGTTCCGCCCAACGAGCGGCGTCTAAGCTGGCGGTTCCGTATAAGAATTGTCGGACCGAGTTCCACAGTATCGGACCTGCAGAGCAAAGGCTTCTGTCGCCAACGGTCCTCAACTGGAGGAATGGAACAGAGAATCTATTGTCCATACAAGACCTGAAAGCACGAGGAAGCTGAAACTGGTGCAGCAGTTGAGCTAGGTGTGGAAGAGCCAAGCCATGATGCCCAGTGAGTCACCATAAGAACTTTGCTCTGTATCCGTTGGTGAACCATTCATGCTCTTTTAGCACAGGAGACATACAGTCAACCTTAGGGATTTGCAAACAAGCACTGCAGCCATATCTATAGCCAGCTGCAGTGGCCTAGTGGCATTTTCTGGTAGCGTAGCCAAAAAGAAAATACAATAATCTAGCCGAGCAAGAACCAAGGAGCTAGTTAAATTGCTTGCAAGCCACCGTGGAAGACAACTCCTAATCTTCGCAGGGGATCGGGTGTGATGGCGAGCTGTGGAAGCAAACTTCTTAACGAAGCTTTCAAAATTTAGGCAGTTGTCGCAAAAGACAGCTATTTCCGAGCGCAATGCTATTGTCGCATAACCGCATTCTCAATTAGAAAAGCAAAGCCGTTTAATCCAGCCACATGCATCTGGTGTCCTATGAGCATTAGTTTATTTTTATCGTCGTTTGGTTTCAAGAAATTGTCCGATATTCAGTGCTGTTGCTTTTTGCCTGAGCTTAATCGTTCTGTTCGTGACACACGCAAGAGGCTCACTGTCTTAGTTCAGTAAGGACTGACTCCCGAAGCCTCTGCTAGGAAAGCAATGCAACTGTGGCTACACCAGCAGCTAATTAGTCGTATTTGTGCAGCTACAATGCAGCTACTGCCTCGATACAACGGAGAAGTCAACTGAAGTCGATAGGCTTCGCGATGCTTAGCTAGTGATGAGGGCGGGTAAGAAGTGGTGTAATTCGGCAATTGCTACGTTGTGATGATAATGTGATGTATATCCGTATGTAACTCAAAACCACAAAGACACAGTTGGTTTTTCGCAGGAGTCTTGTCTAGCCACCCACAGCCTAAGCCGCTCTCGGTACGCATTCGGTAGCCAAGAGACTTCATCTCACGAAACAAAGAGAAAGTGAGAAGCGTAGCTGAGTCAGGAGAGCAGTTGGGCTAGTGAGTAGTGTGGAAGTAGCAGCTGAGGACAGCTGGAAATGATATGCTATAGTCGGCAGTAGGAGAGTAGTTGTCGTCACATAGGAATTGTGGAGGTGAGTTCCACAATCTAAGAGCTGTAGAGCAAAAGCTTCTGTCGCCACTTGTCTTGAAGCAGAGGAATGGAGCAGCTAACTTATTGCCCATACAGGACCTGAGGGCACGAGGAGGCTGAAACTGGTCCAGCAGTTCAGCTAGGTATAGAGGATCCATGACAGGCGTTATGGGTCAGCGTAAGAATGATCACGACACGGCAGGCTTGCAACAGCCGCGAACTCTGTTTATCATTAGGGCAGAGACCTCTGAGCGGTTAGTCACGCAAGTCGAGACGGGCTGTGTCGTAAGTAGGTGGATCAACACACGTGTGGTGTCCCTGTCTCATCAGTCCCGAATATTTGTAATGTTATTTAGCTGAAAGTAAGCAGACTTCACTGAAGAGCTAATCTGGTAGTATAGTGAAAAGTCACGTTGGAGTATGACACCCAGACTGCAGAGTAGGACACTCAGCTTGCATAGATGCTACGTGAGATATGCTGGCGACCCCCATTGTAAAACTGCTCGATTGAAACTGTGCTAGTGATGATTCTATCGCTCATATGGATGCCTACCGGCCACTGTAGGGCCAGCCTAGGCAGGGCGGAGAAGTGCAGTGGTGATTCCAGCTGAGCTGTCTTAATAACTGCATACTCACCACAGGGATCTGCATCACTTGCAATGTGTCTTATAGATTCCACTACTCACACTGAGTTCTCTTTTTGCTTTTTCCGTAACAAGTCGGTGCAACTTCAATGCAGTGCTGAAGGTCATGCAGAAACACCCTTGTGGTGGAAGATGAGGCAGCAGCTCTTTTATTTTAATCGTTGTCTGTGTGCATCAGTTCAGAGAAAAAGCAGGCGGGTTACAATTATAAGGAATAGAGCTCTCAGCAAATACAATCGGCAAGCACGAACTTAATCAGGCGATGTGTCGAGCTTCGTCCAGAATGCTGCACAGGCTGCCACTCGTTGCAGCTGCACGTGCTGTCATTCTTCAGAAGCTATTTCGTCTACTCACGGCAGCCTACAAAGTCGCAGAGGTCCTGGCTTCAGAGCCGCCGAGTGCGATCGAGCTTTGCGTATACAAGAGGCAGCAGCGAGTGACGACATAGCCAGAGAACAGTGACGCAAGAAGGCAATCGAAAAGTCAATGCGTTAGTATGACGCCGATTTTCTGCCCTGAGAGACCAGCAGACTTTGGTAGCGAAGATAGCTCGCTAGATGGCCAGCATGCCGAGTTCTGCGCACGATGTCTTCCGGTCAGCCAAAGTCCGAGTCTCGGAGAGGGCCAGCGAGACTTATGCTTGTGCCGGATGTGTGTGTGTTTCCCTGTCTGTAGCTCCACAAAGTCATGAGGACCAAGAGGCTGTTAAACCTCAACATATCCTCCCGTTGGAAGCTTGGACTGGATGGCTACCGATGCACGACCAGTAGCACAGTGTGACCATGCACGCAGGAAAGGAAGCGTGCGAACAGCACTAGCGGACATGTGACCAAGCAAGCACAGGCATGTTGGCAGGCTTCACCAGGGGAACTTGGAAGTCGGTCCCTTACTGGGTGTATTAGAAGCTTTTCCAGCTCAGTGCAGAGCTTGATGAACAACTACTTTGGTACTACTATACCGAGGCGAGGTTCAGTAGCCTGGGGCGGAAGTAAATGCTCACTACCTCAACTGCTCTCCTGACTCGGCTATGCTTCCCACTTTCTCTTTGTTGCGTGAGACGAAGTCTGTTGGCTACCGAATGCGTACCGAAAGCCGCTTAGGCTGTGAGTGTGCTATACAAAACTCTCCCGCGTAACACCCACATGGTCTTTATGGCTTTGTGGAGCTACAGACGGAGATAAATTACATTACATTACATAATGCCATACGTCCAGCTACTGGTCGCCGGCCAGGCCAAGCTGACTTTTGAGCAGAGGCCATATGGGCGATAACATCTCCTAGTCTGGGCATTCGGATACCGAATGCTCGTCGGCCAAGATTTGGATCGGGCAGAGTATCCCGATCACGCAGTATTCACATCCAAAGCATGAATAGCTGGCATTTCTTGACTATGCTCAGGAGGTAATGTACTCGCTCTTCACGATGGATCTTCGCCGCGGATTCGAATACTGCAGCTAAGCGATCCTTTACTGCCAACAGTGGTGGTGACAGCCACAAAGGCTCTTCTGCAGCTATGCAAATGAGGCTGTTAAATCGGCTAGTAAGTATGCCATCAACTGCGGAAGGTCACGAGGACCCGCTTGCCGAGCGTGGCATGTTCGCTGTTATGGCTTGTATATTCCGTGTTCCCACGTAGCATGTTCGAAACCTCTCCTTCCTCTGCTGGAGCTCACGGTAAGCTGAGATATGCCGAGCTGGCAATTCCCATAACGGAGCCAGTGTCGTCTTGGTTTGGATTTGGGCAGACAACTATCCAGCCTTCAATATTACTCCGGTCCGAGAGTGTCCTTTCGCTTCGGAAAAACTGGCTTCGTTGTTTCCCACATTTCCCTCCCCTCGTTGTCCTTTGTACCTTGACTCGTCCCCCGTAGTACAGTTTAGTTCCTCTATTATTGCAGGCTCATGCGATATTGTTATAAAGAGGTTAATTGAACTGCCCCTTGTTTTGTTCTAGCCCAGTGACAGTGATATGGCAGATGACGGCATACCTGAGACAGGGTCTCAGGTGCTCGGGCTGCAAGTGACCTACCCCCAGTGTCGGTTACCCTACCACCGCTTTGGCTACTACTGCTGCTGCTGCTGCCAAATTTCCAGCTCTTTGAAGCAGTCTGTGCAGCTTTCGATTCTGTATCCCAATAGAGAATACGAATGCTTCAAGACGACGTGCAGTAGGAGGCAGAAAGCCGTTCATAGCATGCAATGTCCTTGGTGAGTTGACCCCAGAGTCGCCCGGATTTGCCAGAATTCGATGCACGCCTTTCCGAGATGAAGACGCCTTACTGACAGAGCGCTTACGACATTTGCAATTGCAGCCTCTTAGAATCCGACCTGCTGCTGCAGCTGCAGCTGCTGCTAGTGCAACTGCTTCTGCAACCTCGCCTGCTGCACCTGCTGCTAGCACAATACATGTCGCTGCACGGCAACAGCTATTACCGGTGGGAAAGGTAAGCTACCAAATGCCACAGCGATGTCTCAAAGAGTAGAATTACAAATGCTAGCAAATGCCTCAGAGAGGGGATTCACAGGCTACACAGAGACGCTGCAAGAGAAAACGGCAGCATCCGACCATAGGAGGCAGCTCGCTCTTGCACTCGCTCACCTTCGAATTTTGGGCAGCAGCCGCAGCTCTCAGGACAGGTGCAGCCATGCTTGCAGTCGCACTGCCCTCCTAAGCAGCAGAAAGCACTGCCAGCGATGCCTGCCAAAGTTCGACGTAGGCATTATATATAAGCAGAGAAAAGCTGCAGCTCCGATACGTGAGCGATAGATACGCTGACTTGGCTTCAGCTGCGTGCAGCTGATACTACTGTGCCTCGAACTGACTGCTACGATATGCCTAGATTCGATAATCTGAGATTAGCGAGCGTCTGCAAGGGGTTCGGCTACACGATACTCAGTAAATATCTCATCTGCTGAACCAAGCGCAGGAGAAGAAAATACAGATCTAGCCTCACCTTCATTTTTCGGGCAGCAGCCGCACTGATCGCTGCATGTACACCCAGGCGAGCATTGGCATGGACCACCGGTGCAGCAACTGGGTGGATCACCAGCCAGGTGCTTTACACCTAAAGGCCAAACAACAAAACCGATGCGTCACGGTTTCTTGGTAAGAAGAAGCGATTATCCAGACATTTGGATGTATTTTAGAATTTTGAGAGAGGGAGAGAGTGAAGATATAGTGAGAAAGAATGGAGAGCAGACAGACAGAGAATAAATAGTAGTAGAGTGATTTGGAAGTAAAATTTGAGAGATAAGAGACAGCAGATTGGATTGGAGCCACGCGAGTGAGAAAGTGGAGAGAGAGAGAAATATGGAGAGAAAGAGAGAGAGAGCGAAGAGAGATAGAGATAGAGAGAGAGAGAGAGAGAGAGAGAGAGAGAGAGAGAGAGAGAGAGAGAGAGAGAGAGAGAGAAAGAGAGAGAGAGAGAAAGCCAGAAAGATAGAGAGGGAGCGGAGAGAGAGAGAGAGAGAGATGTGAGAGAGAGTGAGATGGGAAGAAAGCAGGGAGAGAGAGAGGTAGAGTGAGAAAGAGTGAGAGAGAGAGAGAGAGAGGGAAGAGAGAGAAGAAAGAGAGCGAGAGAGAAGTATGAGGGAGATTGAGATAGGGAGAGAGCGAAGAGAGAAAGATAGAGTGAAGAGAGAGAGCCTGGGGAGAGAGAGAGAGAGAGAGAGAGAGAGAGAGAGAGAGAGAGAAGTGTGAGAGAGTGTGAAATAGGGAGAGAAAAGGAGAGAGAGAGCACATGTTAAATTGGGCAAAGGAAATGTTATGTTTGCGGTCCAGTGAATGCCGTGCGATGCCTTACGCTAACATGCTGTCTCACTGAGGCCAGCACTACGCTAAGCACACGATCGCTACGCGCCTCGTGCCTGGAGAGAGTGACTCAGGCAGGTTCAGCGATAAGAACTGCTCAATAAAAAATGCCCTTCGCCTTGTGGATCAGCGATCTGCCGTCACGTGCAGCCCCGACGGCAGATTGGGAAATGATGCTCTTGCTCTCTCATCCTGGCTACATACATAGCTCATACTGGCTACATACATAGCTCATACTGGCTACATACATAGCTCATACTGGCTACATACATAGCTCATACTGGCTACATACATAGCTCATACTGGCTACGGCTACCGCCTCAGAACAGGCAGTTTTCCTTTCCCAGCGAGTCCTGGGTACCCGTTTAACAGATCGTGCAAGGAGCCACGTAGGACAGCCACCGTCGTAGAGCAGGGCAATGGGCAATCACCAAAGAGCTGGGCTGCCACCGCCGAGTTGCAGCCCAATAGCGCTGTGCTAGGAAAACTGTCGGAGTGGCCACTGCTACCACGGCTTCCCGGGGCGGTGGCTTTGCCGTCAGCTCCAGGAAAGCTAGCAAATTCAGTAGCAGCAGTGGCAGGCGCTTCGGCAGACTCGTGCTCACCCACGCAGCTCTTGGGGCAGCAGCTGCAGCTCTCTTGGCATGCACATTCTCCTTTGCAGTCGCATCGTCCGCTCGAGCAGCAGGCAGCAGCGACGGCTCCTGCAGATGTGTCCGACAAAACGCAAACAATGGCATACAAGTCATGGACACACATTTGGGCCTACCGCCTCTGCACCAATCGAGTTGCACACGACGATAATGAAACCAGTACTCATAGTAAGACATATGGAGAGCGCCACCAGAGACTAGATTCAGATTCCATACACCTAGATTCAGCAAACGTAAAGAATGAGAGTGAGTTCTCTGAGGGCGCTATAAGAAATGTATAATTACTAATATTATTAGATCTCTTTCCAGAAATTTGGCCTATACTTTAAAGAAAGCGTGACCACATAGCTAGTGATAACATGAACAATGGAAGCTTGTATAAGTGCACAAAGGACAATTCATAGGGACCCAGTAAATGCTGCAAGGAATGGGTGCTCTTACGGCTTCTTTATAAATGTCACCAAGTCAAGCGATGTCGCGAAGTCACTCGTCCATTAGTTGCATGCTTTGGGAGCAGACGAGCTGAAGGCATAGTCTCCAAAGCATTTGCAATTGGCCAGCTACATATCTAAACGATTTGAGTCAGCACAGCAGGTGATAGGATGCCTGACCTGACTGGGAAGAAGTTCGGAGAGAAATGCTGGAGCGAGAGAGTAACGAGACTTTTGAAAATTGACTTACAAAACCTTGAAGTCGATGCTTCATAAGAAGAAGATGGTGAAGGTCGGCGAGAAGTGATCTTATGCGAAGGCAGATGCAAAGCTCATGCCCGGCTAGCCTAGCTGCAGAGTTTTTACCTACTTGGTTTCAGAAGTCGAGACGGGATGCCACAAATGAATGGACCAAGTTGGATGTGGTATCATCCCTGTATTACCAGGCCCAAATCTTTGCAATGTGGTCCCGCTAAAAGTGGACAGACTTCACTTTTACCCTGATGCGGCCGTCTGCTGAAGGTCTCTCTAGCGCAGGGAACCAAGATTTCGTGCTGATGTTATTGAAGGTATAGCTAGTCTACACTAGTCGAGCCCATTTTGAGGGATAGGTTTTTGGATTTCCAATTTCTACGTTAGGCCATAGCGTCAAGTTGTTTTTAACTTATTTAAATTTGAGAAAGTTTGCTGCCATCCAGGTGTAAAAGTTGTTAATACACCAATGTCGTCAATACATGTGAGAGCCCGGTGGCTGCCTCGCATATCCGAGAGAGAAAGTTTGCTGCCATCCAGGTGTGAAAGTTGTTAATACACTAATGTCGTCAATACATGTGATAGCCCGGTGGCTGCCTCGCATATCCGAGGCAGCCATCATCCGTGCAGCTCGCTCGTAGCTGCTGCCAGAGCACGTGGCAGAGCACGTGGCGCACGTGCGGAATGCACTCACCTTTCGCTTTCGGGCAACAGCCACACTCGTCAACGCACGAGCAGCCTTCGATGCACTTGCATTGGCCACCGGCTGCACAGCAGCTTGGCCGTCCACCGGCAGAGCCACCGCCTACGGAAATGCGCACATACGCAGAGGCATCTTCGCAACGTGCTTAGGATATGTGGCCCGAACGATGATGGCACCATAGCTCAAGCCAGGGACGAGCAATTACTTCGTGGTGCGCAGAGCAGGAGCATTGGAGAGGGCACTGGCTAGGGCTTAACACGCAGATGCACCGACCTTTATTCTTGGAGCAGCAGCTGCACTGGTCGCTGCAGTCACACTGGGCGTCGCAGCCGCAAGCGCCTCCACCGCTGCTGCTGCAGCAGCTAAGAACTTCAGCCGCCGTCGAAGCTTCTAGAGAGAGAGAGAGAGAGATAGAGAGAGAGAGAGAGAGAGAGAGAGAGAGAGAGAGAGAGAGAGAGAGAGAGAGAGAGAGAGAGACGGCGACCAGAGGGAGACTGTTATCGCGCTGCCAAGTGGATGCAGCCACGCGTCATGAAGCATGTAGCCTGAGCAGGCAGGTGATACAAATAAACTGGAGTGTGGTTCGGCAGAACGGAGTGTTACTCCCACCCACCCCCAGGAGACTGGCAGGTGGGCTGGCTGTGAGTCGACAGGATTCGACAACTGTACCGAAACGTGCATCAGCTCTGCTGCTAGCTATCGCCGAATGGATGCGTTCCTCCGTCCCGTTAGCGCTGGAGAAGTATGGTCGTTATCACTTTCCTTCTAAATACTGTTTCATTAATATCGTTAATGTTAATATTAATAATGCTGCATCATTAATATTAGCATTTAAACATAATCTAATTCATTATGTCTAAATGCATCAGACCAACGGCAGCTGCTCAAGCAGAGTTAGACGAAACAAAGACAGCAAAAACAAGTCGCTGTGGTGCAACGGCAGAAAAGTAGGCTAGTTTTGCAGCTACTTCCTGTGGCTCACCGGGCTGCCCAGCAGCGTCTAACGGAAATGCAGAATGTTCAGCAGCGTCTAATGGCAATGCAGAGACATCGTGCGAAGCTCGCTCCTCGGCGAAACGGGAGCGTGGTGGCCATTTCCGAACGGGAAACATTTGCAGCTTGCCTCACCTTTGGCCTTCACCTTGCGGCAGCAGGGGCACACCTCGGGATCGCATCGGCACTGTTCACTGCAGGAGCACTCACCGCCAGTGCAGCAGCCATTGCCTACGGCAGAAATGCTGCAGCCATGAGTCGCTCTATTCAGCTACGCCGTCGATAGTAGCGCATCGCCAGCGGAGCAAGTAGCTTGCTGTCACAAGCAGACAGCCCCCCACCGCCCAAAGAGGCTGCAAGATGTCATCTTCCTTTAGCTAGAGTAGCCTGTCACTCTTGCCTCCCCAGCGACCTTTCAGTCCAAGCAAGGTCAATTGTAAGGTCAGAACTCCTCGCAAATGAATGGCAACTTCTGGCTAATTAACGACAAACTGCACACCAGGGTAAAAGCAGCACAAGTTTGCAAATTAAGAGCTTATCGAATGTGACCTTGATCTACACGTGACCTAAAAAAAAGGCTGAGTCCCGAGCATAAAAGCTGTAACGAAACTGCTTAGACTAGTGCATATGCTGCACACGGACAACAACAAGAAACACAACCGGTGGGACGGAAAAGATAGAGGAAAAGGCGGAATAAAGGGGGAGTGGTAGAGGGGGTAGGAGGGGAGACAAGGATGAGTACGAGATAAGCGGGTAAGAGCTAAAAAGAGAGAAGAGAGAGAGAAGAGAGAGAGAAGAGAGAGAGAGAGAGAGAGAGAGAGAGAGAGAGAGAGAGAGAGAGAGAGAGAGAGTGAGAGAGAATTGGGACGGAGTGTACAGCACTGCACTTCGGTAATCGAAGCAAGCAGGACACTAAACCATAGTAAAAATTTGCCTTCTTGCTGCAACATTCAGATGCTACCGTCGCAGTTTCCTCGTCACACTGACCATGGCTGCTGACGCAGCAACTTCCGGCCTGCCGGCTTGCAACGGTAGCATGCATGTAACCTCGTGATAACAAAGCACTAAGATTTAGCTCTCATGAAGCGCCACAAAAGTTTCTTGTAATTATTTGACCACATAGGATGCAGGTGCAGTCAATCACCAATCACCGTCTGGCGCAGCTTCCTGAAGCAGCACTACCTGAAGCGATAGGTATTCTTACACGGGACCTTTTTCTTACACCACTCTAGACCTTTTTCTTCACTCATCGAGCTCGAGTTTTTAATTCCAGCATTTCTTGGCACGGTAATCATAAAATGCCTAGAAAAGCTCTCTGAGGGTGCTATGCAGATCTATTATTATTATTATTATTAAACGAGCTAAGCTAGTTTGTCGTCATCTACCGTTATCGTGCATTGTTTAGTGTGCATGCTAAAATGGCGAGAAGAGTAAGGTTAGGCTGGCGGTCAAAATCGCATAACTAAATGGAAATCGTTGTCTGAAAAGTTCTCACTTGTCTCACAGCCATAGCGGCAGGGCCTGAGGGCGGATCGCTGAGTGCCTCGAGAGAGCGGAATACTGGTGAAATAGTCCAATCAAATAAACGGGCGAAATCGGAGCGGCGAACAGTGGGCGCGGAGCAGGGCCAACTTACGCTTATCGTCGGCCATGGCGACGCGGTCTGTGGTCTCTTGCGGCTCGCTCTCTGTCCCGAGACGTCCGTCGGGTGCTGGTCGAGCTGACAGTTGGACCTTCGGTCGGCAGCCGCGGTATTTAACTGGTGAGCAGCGCCGAGTGCCGAGATAAGCCTCCCAAGTCCGGGTCACGGGACAGGGAGGGTAGGAGGGACGACCTTGCTGAACTGGAGCGTTCTAGAATCAGAACGCTCTAGAACTGGAACGGTGCCCAACGGCTCGCTGCCAAACGGCCTAAACTTCCCCAGCTCGGAAATAGGAGTTGTGATGACACAGCACTTTCGCTGAAGCCGGGAACAGATTCCGCGATAGAGCGGCGCAGACCAGTAGCGATCCCAGAATTGAGGGAGAGAGGAGAAGAGAGAGAGAGAGAAGAGAGAGAGAGAGAGAGAGAGAGAGAGAGAGAGAGAGAGGAAAGAGAAGACAGGAGGGAGAGAGAGAGAGACAGAGAGAAAGAGAGAGAGAGAGAGGAGAGAAGAGAGACAGAGAGAGAGAGACTGAGAGAGAGACACAGAGAGAGAGAGACACACACACAGAAAGAGAGACACAGAGAGAGAGAGACACATAGAGAGATAAAGGAAGAGAGAGAGGGAGAGACTGAGATAGAGAGAGAGAGAGAGAGAGAGAGAGAGAGAGAGAGAGAGAGAGAGAGAGAGAGAGAGAGAGAGAGAGAGAGAGAGAGAGAGAGAGAGAGAGAGAAAGAGGGACAGAGAGAGAGAGAGACTCAGAGAGAGTGAGAGAGAGAGAAGAAGAGAGAGAGAGAGAGTGAGAAAGAGAGAGACAGAAAGAGAGTGAGAGGGAGAGAGAGGGACAGACAGAGAGAGAGAGAGAGAGACAGAGAGAGAGAGAGAGGGAGAGACAGAGAGAGAGGGAGAGACAGAGAGAGAGCCACACAGAGAGAGACACAGAGAGAGAGAGAGAGAGAGAGAGAGAGAGAGAGAGAGAGAGAGAGAGATAAAGAGAGAGAGAGGGAGAGACAGAGATAGAAAGAGAGTGAGAGAGAGAGAAATGCAGAGATAGAAGGGAAGAGAGAGAAAGAGAGAGAGAGACAGAGCCAGAGACAGAGACAGATCCGCGACGAACGTAGCTGGTAGTTGTTGCTGTAGCTGTAGCCCTAGTAGAATGTATTAAACGCATCGCCAGCAAGGGATTTCTATCTAACAATCCACGTGTGATAGCTGCTGAAAGGGATCGCCGTCAGCTGACACTATGCATGCTGCCACGAATTTTAACTTGCATGCTGACCCTGTGCATGTCACCTATATAACCATGTTATTCTTGTTGTGTATTGAGCATGCTACCATTCACTACTCGATGTTGTTTTTGCAGCAAATGCAACGTGCCTAGAAATGGATCGAGTACTCCGAGGGCGCTATATCAAATGCATTATTCTTCTTCTTCTTATTATTATAGCTGCTGGTCGCTGGTAGCCCTTCATCGCTATCGCCAAGACATCTCTAGGTTATGGATATGGACTCGCCATCTTTAGCCACGGGTGCTCGTCGCAGCTGCCGCGTTCCGCTACTGCCGGCATAGCTGGGTGCGTTGGCGTCGGACCTAAAATACCTGCTTACAATTGCAGCCATTCCGTGGCCAAAAGAGATCGTGGCCGGCATATGTCAGGGCATGTGCTGCGGCTTGCCTCGCTGCGAGCGCCACGCACGCGAGGCCTCGAGCTCTGGGCAAACGCAGCGTCGAAGCAGCCAGAATTCGTTTGCTGCAGCGTGTCTATGCTGAGAACCCTGAGGCGCAGCAACGGCCGACACGAGCCGAGCTAGTGGCGCTCTGGGACTGCTTCGCGTGTCAAGAAGGTGGAGTTTCTACCGAATCGACACATTTCGTAGCCTTTGCAGCGTGGTAGCTGGCTTGGTCCGTTCCACTACCGAAACAGCGAAGCCGAAAGCGAAATACCGAAACGATTGTCACCCTCCTGGGAGACAGCAGGCTGCGTCAGATGTTACCGATACCTTTGCCTTGGACGCGGCTGAGCAGGAAGCACCCCGAGGGACCTCCGGTGTGTACTGTACTCAGCTGAGGGGCACTCGTTGCTGTGGGCGCCGTCCAATCGGCTCCAGAGATGGTTGTCGTAGTTGTGGAGAGCAACGTTGTACGCGATTATCCGGCTTATTCCCAACAATTTCTCGAAGTGTAGCCGTCGCTGTTATGGCTGCACATTCTCCCGCAGCATTTGGTTTTGCTTTTGGATTAGGCAAGCCGCCCAAACAAGCGGATTGAATCGTACTGTGAAGACTGCTTTGATGTTGTGAAAGTATGAAAGTATCCTTCTTTGATACGGATGCAATGCGAGCCTGTGCCGTTCGTGGCTGAAGTTGGAGGGTTACAATTTCGCCGTATCCACCTCGGATATTATGTTACATATCGAAAGAGTCCCTCAACTGCGGCAAATTCCTCAAGATGCTCCAACCCGTGTTCAAACGCTACGTCGCCTTGGCCTTCGTCGCGCTCAAAAAGGCTTATATATAAGTAGCCCTGATATACAGAGAGAAATTATCTACGCTTACGCCAAGCTCGCTCGGCACTGCTAACGCTTTGAGGATGAGCAAATTGACGCCTTGAATTCTTTAATTTTTTTATCTGCCATCATAGACACTATAGCAAAACTCACGAAACTAAATCAGAGGAGGAACTCTTGCAGTGGTGCACAAGTGGAGCTGTATTCATTTTTGAAAATTTACATGTGCGATCGGTCAAGTATTAGCTTTTTAATTTACATGGCACAAAGCTACGCTGTAATCGAAGCTATCTTAAAGGCACGAGCATGGACCTCAACAAGCTTCGTGCACATACCTCGACGTACCAACGTTCAGCAAGTTAGGGCACAAGTCGTACGAAATGCAGAGATTGTTAATTTTCTATCCATGGATATGTTGCTTCCTGTCTACATCCGGGTGAGACATGGTTTGTCTAATCGTTTTGAATGCTTTCCTTTGATGAGGAGTTCGTTAAAACTTTTGATCTTATTTCTAACCGGCTTGTCTTTGGAAAGGTACACTTTACAAGTACTCTATTGTTGGACAAATTTTGTCATGATTTTCACTAAATTTACTTTTAAAAGACTCCGCGTAGGTAAAATGAAAGTACTTGCCACGTTAGATGGTAGTTTTGAGAATTTGTATTCAACTTAATTCTTCAACTCGCATTTTGGCCTCACCAAGTGAGAAGCGCACAATGTGGAAGCACTAAAAACTAACACTTAAACGTGGAAAGTTATCATTTGCACTTTCGTCCTGATGCCAAAGTGATCGAGTCACCCAAACGCGAGCAACAACATCTTGGCACCTATCGAGGTCGTGCCAAACAAACAGCGGCTGCTAGCGCTGCTGCAGCTGCTGCCAGAAGCCCTCGGCGAGTTAGCTAGCTGCATCCAGTCTGAAAATGCTCATGGGTTCAGGCACTGAGTTCGATTTGCCGCGGCGAGGGCAATGCAGCCTCGCATCCCCGGCGCGGATATACAGGGGGCGCTTCGTGCAACCCACCGTTCGAGCCACAACCTCGCGAGAAGAATGTGGGCAGCAAAGCACTGGTGCTGCAAAAACGAGTAACTAGAGAAACAAGAGCAGCAGCGTGGAGCCGAATCGGCGGTAAATCATCATCATGCAGATAAAGCGGCTTAGTTGCTGAAACGAGCGAGAGGCAGTACGTGCTCTCGTGCCATTTGTCCTCTAGATCGTCGGGCTTTCCCGAGCTAGAAGACCACTTTGAGGGCTTTTTGTAGTGAGCACTTCCAAGAATCGACAAACCGGAATGACAGCCATGGCAACAACTAGTTTGGTGTGGGGATAGTTGTAAGTTAATATCTTTGGCTGAGCATGGCTGCTATTGATGCGCGTGAGTGCTGACACTGCGGCACTGAGAGTGGATCGTAGGCCTTGTCAATGACGAGGTCGACTGCAATCCCAAGATAAACGATTAGCTCAGTACTCCGGTGCCGGATGTGCGCACGTGCCTGAACTTCCTGACGTGCGAGACCTTCGTTGCCCAACGTATGGCCCTTGGAATTCCCCTGAACCTCCGACCATCGCTATCTTTGCGGTTGCGAATGAAGGAATCAAACTAGTTATCCGTTCTAAGAACGTCGTCTTGGAGGTCTACTGATTGCCAAGGCCGAATCAGAAAGTACATGTAAACAAAGCCGATAACAAGGCTTTTATGCGCTACGGACCGATACGGACCACATAAAGGGATCAGACGGGCGGGCTATCTTGTTTACAACGACACTGCCTGAACAACTTGGGACGAGAGTAAGTTTCAATGGAGCAACAAGCTGCCAAAGATTCCGTCGAGCTCGGCCGTCGCTATGCAAAGGGATTTCGAGACGGATAGGGCAGGGTGACACGTTCGAGCATTTGTAGCTGCCGTCAGTGCCGAGAGAGTCAATCGTAATCAAGTGTACGCCTGGCCATGCTCGATTCAGCGAAGCTGGTCTAAAAAGAATTAGTCCCAAGATTAAATATTTATATTCTCAAGATTACATACTAAATTATACATTATATATTAAAGATTATATATTGAATATGGAGATTCTCAAGATTAAATATGATTAGCCGCATGGCATTGCACTGCCCGTGTGCATTGGTAACTTCTTAAGATGCTTGAGCGGCCGCAGCAGCAGCAACAGGCGGCAGCAGTAGCAGCAGCAGCATCAGAATGAACGGGTAATGAGTTGCAGCCAAGGTCAGCTGACCCACTCTACTTACTAAGTGAATCAACTCAGAGAAGTGGTAGACATCCAGCGCTTCCACCGAATTGCACATACGGCGCAAGGTTCGATGCGTGGTTGAATGCCATGCCGAAGCCAGAAAAAGATGGATGACTCAGACTCCGGATCAGGACCTGCAACCCCTCCTACCCCCCCCCTGAACCCAAGTGCTGGCTGGCCTACTAGCATTTGCAATCAGGTGATTACAGCTGGTGCCAAACTCCACAGCTAGGCTTGTCTGTCGTGAGCGTCACAGTTGCCACATCACTCCACTTCTCGCCGACCTGCACTGGCTACCAGTTAAGCAACTGATCGACTTCAAATTTTTGTCGCTCATCTTTAGGTAACTTCTTTCTTTGGCTCCAGCCTATCTCTCAGATCTACTCCCCCAACAGACCAAGCGTCGTACTACGCGCTTTTCGGAATCCAACAGTCTACCAATACCTCGTACAAACCTCAAATCCATTGGAGACCGTACATTTAGTTCGTATGCTCCCAAAGCCTGGAACTCACTCCCGACTTGCGTCAAAGCATCCCCTGACCTGACCACATTAAAAAAGAACTTAAAAACAAACCTGTTTAGGACAGCATTTAGTGGGTCCCCGTCATTCGTCCTTCACGTGCTTATTCGTGCTGACATTGTGCATGCTTCTGGCCTCCTGACATAGAACGCTCTAACGTGCGTTCGTGTTCGTTGCAGAATTCTTCCGAAAACCGGAGTTCTTGCGAACATCGCATACGGAAACAATACAGTAACTGCTGCCACTAACCAAATTTGCATGCTGACCCTGTCACCCCTAACCATGTTATTCATGTTTATCAAGCATGATAATACTCACCGTTCAATCGTACTTTCCTTGCAGCAAATATAAAGCGCCTAGAAAGAGATTGAGTTCTCTGAGGGTGCTTTATCAAGTGCATTGTTTTTATTATTATTATTATAAAGCTAAGACCTGTTTAAAGGTATTCTGATTGTTATTTGACCGTAGCTCGTAAGAAATTACGTGCCTATGGATATCTAAACGCTTATCGCTTCGGGCTGCTGGGTCTCCCACGCCGGTGGGTGCCTCAGCTACGCCGGCGGCTAGTAACCTGCTTGTTAGTTATGATCGTCAGCAGCTGCTATCGCTTCGTCATCGTAGATCAAATGCATTCCTAGATATTAATTTTGTTGCTAAGATTCATGAACTATGCATTAACAAAAGAAAAGCACCCCGTAGCCGCCGCTGTGGCCGGAACCTCCAGGTCAGACGCCGCTCGTTGGGCAGGAACTGCGAGCTGAGTACCCGCTCGTTTAGTATTCCTAGCATTGTCTCGAACCGCTCAGCACGCTCCCCCACATGCGTCACTGTGAATCTTTCTAACTTATTGGTCATCAGGCTTGTTGTAACTCCATCGGCCAGACTTAACGCTTGCCTTTGGAATCCTCGCTTAATGTGCAATAAAAATCTGGTAATAAGCGACCTTATTTCTGAAAACGGTATCGACCTGCTCGCCCTAACTGAAACTTGGCTAAAATCAATAAACTACCCGACAATTAAAGACGCTACCCCATCTGGTTTCTCGTTCTTTTACACCCCTAGATCAATCAAAACTGGAGGTAAAGTTTCTATTATCGTGAACTCGAAATTCAACTTCAAGCCATTTGCAATACCCCCGAAGCAGTCTTTTGAATCAATCGTCTTGGTCTCACCCTAAAACAAGCTACCGATAGTGGCAGTAGTCTATCACCCACCAGGTACCAAATCCTCCTTTATCTCAGATTTCTCCGATCTCATTTCGATTTGGTGTGCAAGAAATCGATCCTTCCTCATTATGGGTGATTTCAACATTCACTTTGATAACTTATCTGACGCTTTCAGCACCAAATTTCGTGCATTGACTGACTCATTGTCTCTTGTGGCTCATGTGCATGGCCCTACTCACATCAAGGGTCACACACTCGACCAGATTTTCTCATACAACTGCACTTTGTCATCACCAATTATTACCAAATCCTGTTTACCTGACCACATGCAGATCCCATTCAATCTACAGTGTGTTCACACCTCCGCCTAAAAAATATCCTGTGAATCGCGAAACCTCAAGATCTTGACATCGATGCTGTCCGTGCGAGAATATCAGCTTCACTTCTGCTGCTCAGTCCTCCCTCCGATCTGTCCTTATTGGTAGATAGCTACAACACGACACTAGCTAACATGCTCAACGATTTTTTGCCTCTGACTAAGCGCGCTGTGCGCCCCCGCCCAGACGGCTTATGGTTTACCACAGACATTAAACTAGCCAGGTCTACTAAGCGCAAGCTTGAAAAAGCGTACATAAGATCTGGACTGACTGTCCATCGACAGGTATACGAAGACTACTGTAGGTCGTACCAATCGATTCTAGCAATTCTATTTCGTATTCTATTTCATATTCTATTTAATTTTTATTTATTTTTATTTATTTTATTAATTCTATTCTAATTTTGGCCAATTCTAGCTTCTATAGCAAAATTGTTGAATCACAGATGCACAATCTAAAAATGCTGATGTCGACGATAAACCATCTCCTCAACCGCTCCCAGATTAGCCCCTTACCTGATGATACTTGTAATGATCTAGCCGATCGCTTCTCTCGATTCTTTGTGCAGAAGATAGACAAGATCAGGGAATACATCCCTGCAATGACAACATCTTCACTATTTAAGACAGCATTTAGTGGGTCCCTCTGACTCGACCTTCACGTGCTTATGCGTGCTGACACTGTGCATGCTGCCACTAACCACATTTGCATGCTGACCCTGTGCATGTCACCCCTAACCACGTTGTTCATGTTGTTTATCAAGCATGATATTACTCACCATTCACTTGCATTTCCCTTTGCAACAAATGTAAAGCGCCTAGAGAGAGATTGAGTTCTCTGAGGGCGCTTTATCAAATGCATTATTATTATTATTATTACTTGCACAGTACTCTTCTGCTGCCGGCTGAGTCACGACCTGGCCACCCGTCTAGCAATGCCACTGCCACGGTACACCCTTCCGTTGGACGGCTCTCGCTACTTGGCTTTTCTTCTTTCTTGCTCATGCTTCGGAATAGTGCGTCTGTCGGCACCCTTACTGGCACCAAAAGCCGATTCGGCTTCGAATGTAACTACGAAAGCTCTGTGGCTTTGTGGAGTTACGGACAGAGATGCACTGCACACTGAAACGTTGCCTGAACGTTGAAAAAGCACCGGTTTTTTACACCTGCGAGTCGGGTAATGCTCTAACGGACGCGGCGAGCGAAAAGTATTGAATGCCCGGATGTGAAGCAGCGGGAGCCGCTCGGTTAGTGTGCAGTCAAAACAGCTTGCCTAAAAGAGGCAGCAACGGATCCGCACACCCGGATCTCTCGCGAACTCGTAGTATCTATAAAGAGTCGCGGTCATGTATGGCAGACAGTGTCGGCCTCCGGAAGCAACGATAACAAGAGCAATGCTTAACAATAGCAAAAACAATAACGCATGCGCATAGAACTCAGAAAGAATGAAATCTCTTTATGGACACTGCGAAGAAACTGGTAGAAACCGTCAGTTGATTTGCAGCAATATTTTATATACATGTAAATGATAACGTATTTGGGGGCCACGAGAGATCTCGCTATCTGCTCCCTGCAGGAGGAGCGCTGGCAGCTGACCGTACATCGAGGAGCAAGCGCCCACGTGCGTGTGCATAACGTGGCCAACAGCCAGACTTGTTTAAATGGCTGCAAAAACTCACATGGGTGTGGCCGGTTAGGAAGAAATAGAGTCTGCATTATCGGCGGTAGATCCTGCGAGCCCCAAAACAATTTTAAACAATCATCAAATTTTAGCACAAAATAGAATCCGTGGGATCATCGCCTATGTATTGCTTCGAAGAATATCACCTGGTGCGTGTTTAATGAGAAGAAAAGAGTTCCTTACGAAGCTTGTGCAACTTATGAAACGACCAGCGCGTGCGATCACGCGCGACGTACCAGCATGAATAGCCGGCTTTTGCAAAACTTTCCGGCTACTCAATAGCCCACATTGACGAAGGGCTGAACTTCATCAGCCTCCTCGCCTTTGTAGTGCGTTCCGGACGCTGGGGCTTTGAGCTAGTAGAAACTCCAGAAGGCGGCTCGTCAGACCCTCCACCTGTGAGATGGCTCTCACAGTCAACCAGATTTCATGGGCTAAGACAAGGACGGTTATTGGAAATATGTGCAGGTGACATGCGTTGATGAATCACCACACGAGCTTTCGAACAGCGATTACTCTTTTTTTTTATTGCGGCTTCGTAATGCCTTTAAAGACCCTGACGATGCAAGCACGTAGATCATGATCGTCTATAGAAATATTTGTAGGTTCGTTCGTAAGCGGCTGAAATTACTAGATCGCACTCGAGCAAGTGGTTACCGACGCGAGTGCAAAAGCTGAAGTTCTTCAATCACGATTCAGTATCGGCCGAGTAAAAGCACTTGACGAGCTTAGAAATTGCACCGAAACCGCAGAATATGAAAGACGAAACAACCTTTGTCAAACAAGTATGGTGCAGCAAGCAGTGCTGGACGCATGACGAGAAATTTGCGTCGCATGCAGTTGCAAGCGCATATGAATATTTACTTTATGTATTTAGCGGTCAAAACCTGGCAGCCTGGCACAATCCAAAATCTGCTAATCAGTAGTACGAAAGCAGAAGGCGTGCAGCCTTGCGGCCCATGCAGCCCATGCATGACATGAGTGCATGGCCTCGGTTCCAAAACGAATAGCCAAGGGCAGGAGGCTGCTGGCAAACACCCTTGGAATAAATCGCACCAGAGTCGAGAATGAAAGAAGAATATTGGCCTAAAACACTCGTGCTTCTGTTGACAGTTTGTACAGTCAAGTTAGGCTGCGACAAGGCCGCGGCTTTTGGCAAACATTCATTGTAGCTTCCGCACACAAATGCAAGCTATGATGGCAGGGTGAACCAGGAATTCACATGTGTAGAAAAGTACCTCAGCGGTTTAGCCGAAAGATTTTTACCCAGAACAGTTCATGGTCGCATTCATCCGATTTCGTTCGTTGGCAGCCGATGACCACCGTTGGGAAATGATGCGTTAGGATCTGGTAAGGAACTGAATCCCACGAGTTTTTTTTTATAATGAACGAGTTAGGAAATTCCTAAAAAGCCTTTCTTCATATCTACCTTTTCACGAGCGGACATCCTCTGATGGTGCACGTAATTCATCGAACGAGGAAAGTAAACACGATCGAATTGCTAGTAATCGCGTGCTCAATAAACATCAAGAATAACACGGTTAGTGGTGACACGATCGCTCAGATAGACTAAATAGGCTTGTCGACAGCCAAATAAGCTTAATTAATAAGCTCGACGCCATCACACGATGCTGCCATTATTGTCGCAAGCGCAGCTCTCGGTTGCTGGCACTCAAAGGGCCCACTGGAGAGCTCCTCGTTAGGCCTCAGCACAGAATTAGCCGAGCCGAGCCGGAGGAGACGCTGGCGGTTGGTGGGAGGCGGGGTAGTAGGGACCGATGAGTGGGCTGGTCGCACGTCTGCACATCAGACCGTGTATCCAGATGTTGTAGGACCGCGTGCTGCCCTCTGACCCGTGCTGCCCTCTGACCGCGTGCTGCCCTCTGCTCCAACGTTCGAGAAGTGTGCGTTGGAGTCACCTGCTCAGTGTTATCAGTGCTCCGCCATGTGCGCTTGTGCGTACTGACTCTGTGCGTCACCCGTTAGAAGAGGGCAGTCTTCCAGAAGTGATAGCGTATCTGGCCGACCTCCCCCATTTGTAGCTTGGCTAACGTTTCTCTCACGTTTCTCTTTTATCGACTTGGCCCATTCGTAGCTCGAGGGCTTGAGACTTGGCTTAACGTTTCTCCCTTCTTTCCATCCCTTCCCAACAGCTCCTTCCTAAACTGGTTCGCGTTCGCTTGTCGTTCGAAGCAGGGCTTCAGCACCACGCTTACCAATGTCCCACAGTTTCGAAAAGCTAGACAGCGACAACATCTCCAAGAAGGGCGAATGGCGGGCCCTTAAAACTGGAAGCAAGGTGACATAGGCCTTCTCAGCAGCTTCCCCAGTCGTATGAGGCAGCGACGTGCTCGAACTGGCTAAGGTCAGCATCGCGCTGTCCACACTCACACTAGGTACCGCTAGTTGGGCCCTTTTTATACGCGGTCAGCTCGATAGCATAGATGGCAAGCTGCCCATCTGCTAATTCCAGCAGCAGCAGCATGTGGCTATCACGCATAAGCGTCGGTCGCCACCAACCGCCGAGCCTATTTTTCAGCGACTCTCGGCGCTCGCTGTCTGACAGAAATTACCTCCCCTGGCATTCCTGGAACTCGATAATGTTAACACTAATGATAATAATGCTAACGCACTTGATAAAGCGCCCTCAGAGAACTTGATCTCTTTCTAGGCGCTTTACAATTGCCGCAAAGTGAAATGCAATTGAACGGTGAGTAAAATCATGCTTGAAAAACAAACGAAATGAATAGTATGGTCAGGGGTGACGTGCACAGGGTCAGCCTACCGCAGGCGGGTTTTAGGGAGACGCTGACACCCTAAACCGGCTTCCCCGCCTCCTACTCACTCGGCGCTAGACCAGGTGCCGCCCTCCGGCGGCAGCGGGGGCGCCTGAAGTCCAGATGCGATTGCTGAGCATATGTTAAGTATTCGGAGACGGAGCTTCCCGGAAGTCCCGCGTCTGCTCGCACGCCGTGACGTCAGTCGGGGAGGATTTATGAGTTTTAGGAGCATTTTGGACGTGGTCTCCGAGGAATTTTTAGCTCATTCGACGCACATCCGAGTGAGTTGCGACGAGCTGATCACAGCTGGTCAGAAAAGCTGGTGGTACGACGCCTGGTCTAACTGGGAAGTAATTCTGACTGTTTGGCTGAACCACGAGAATGAAGAGACCTCAAAGTGAGGTACAAAACGTTAATATAATATAATAGTTTAATTCACTCTATTGTGCCATAAAATAGCATAATAATCTCTATTCAAGCGATGCACCAATACCGCGGGGCTCAAGCGCACAGCGTTGAAGTTGAACGCTTCTTGATTAGGAGCCTATGCAGGTTGGTCACACGTGGTGTGATGTGGTAACTGCTACGCCCACGACAGACAAACTGGCTGCAGATTTTTGAAATACATGTAAGCGCCTGAGTGCACAAGACAGGATACCATTCATTTGTATAGCACCCCGATTGAGCTTAATCTTTATTCAGGCGCTTTATGCATACCATAGGGCTCGAGCCCACGACCTCGGCCATCAAATATAGATTGTTTTTCCTTTTGCAGTAAATTTAAAGCACCCAGAAAGAGAACGAGTTCTCTAAGGGCGCTATATAAACTGTATTATTATCATTGTTATTACATTAACATTGACCTTGGTTGAGGTCAGCATCTTAACCACTGAGGTAAATCAGCGTGGCACAAGACCTGCAAGTAGTTAATTACAGAATTTGAGATGGAATGTCACACATGCATGTACTTATCTAGCTGCTGTATTCCTGTCTAAGCAGACCCGAATTCTCGCAATGTGTAGGTGAAAGTAGGCAGCAAACTTGAGCCAACTAGAATCTTCATTACTGGCTCCATCTCTGGGTAACGTGCTCGCCTTTAAAGCAGACCTGCTTCAATTCTGCGTTTTGAATGCCGCGCGCCGAATTTGCCGAAAATAAAGGAGCCACGTAACGCCGAATTTAAGAGGGAGTGCGTCAGTGTGATTCGTCCGTCGGGCGAGTGTGGGAGCAGTGTGGGAGAGATTCGGAGACAAAGATGTCGTTTGCTTCGATGGTCGCAAACCCTGCGCAGCGTTACAGGTCTGAAATACCATCCGGAGTGTGCAATGGATACTCCGGATGGGGTTTCGCACGGGTAGCTCCGCTGCGGCTATATTATGAAGGTAATATTAGTAAATATAATTCTAATAAATTTTGCATAGCGCCCTCAAAAAATGCTATCTCTTTCTAGGCACTTTACATTTGCTGCAAAGGAGGAATGATCGAATGGTTAATAGTAGCATGCTCAATGCCAACAAGCATAGCGTCGTTAGAGATACCAAGCATAGGGGCAGCAATGCAAACAGCTCTGCGTGAATGACGTGGATTCATTAATTATTACGTTAGACATATATATATATATATATATATATATATATATATATATATATATATATATATATATATATATATGTATATATATATATATATATATATATATATATATATATATATATATATATATGTATATATATATATATATATATATATATATATTTATGGAGAGAGTGAGAAAGGCCATTCTTCTATCCGTCCAGCGGAAAGATGGCCCAGGGTTGTCTTCCGTGACAATACTTTGACTGCTTTTACTACGACTCAGCAAAGTGAGTCCACAGAAATTTCACGCTGATATTCTTATTCATACTTATATATATATATATATATATATATATATACATACATGCGAGGGATTGGAGCCCGTTAGGTGCGTCGTCTTTGTCGAGCAGGACTTCGGCTTCACTGCCGTCGCAGCGCAGCGTTCGTAGCGCCAGCGAGGGACTCTACTTACTGCCTCCCTCCGAAAGGCATTCTGTTCGAGTGATTTCAAAAACATGGCGACCGCGCCCGGACGAAGAGCTAAGCCCCTGGCTCTCTCAGCAGCAGGCATCCCACACTAACGCCGCCTGCACCTAATTAATTCCCAACGGGGAGCAGGGAGCTAAAATGCACTTCAATCTCCGCCAGAGCCGGTGAGATTAGAGCACTGGCCAAAGCCACTGTGAAGCATCAGCTCCCGCTATCGTAGCCTGTTAGATATTGAGGCGGTAATATGCTCTCCGCTGACTTTCCACTCGCTGGCATCTGCTAATCGCGCTCGCCCACGGGTTCATCCAGCGGCGGCGGCGGCGGCCCCGGCCACGGGCTCCGACAGTTCCGAACATTTCGGCAGAGATAAGCCGCAGCCGCGTGAGGACCTACTAGGTCGCGCGCGGGAACGTTCCAGAACGCGGAGCCCCGGGGCCCGCAGCCAAACCGCCAACCGATGCGACCGAAGCGGTCAGCTCGAAATCGTGACTGGTAATGCAAAGCGCTCTTGCTTTCGCCCCGGAGACAGCGTGCAGCGATCGACAGCAGCAGTTCGCGCTCCAGCGGAAGTGGTGCAAGAGCGGTGGAGGGCGCATGCGCGACCGAGAAGGAAGAAAATGAAGCAAAGCCTGCTAGAATTATAAAGAATTGTGCATAATTCCTAATCATGCATAAATAGTACGATTTAAAAATACAAACAATTATATGCATAGCATATATATATATATATTTATAATAAAGTAACAAACAATAGAAAGTAGTAATAATCGTTAACAGTGAATGAAGACCCACGACAACGAGCCAATGCCGATCCGCACAGAAATGGCAGCCTCGCACTGAACTTTAAAGCTGCGTTCACGCTACCAAGTTTCCCGCGGAATCGACGCCGACTTTGGGCCCATTTCCCTCCGTTTTGGGCCACTGTGTAACCACATCTTGGAGCCCAATCTGTCATGATTAGGTTGAGGAGCTGTTATTAAAGACTTCCGGTCTTTGGCATCGACCGTCTCTCAGCGCTGCAAGACCATGCTGCTCGGCGGGCCTGTCTCCGAAGCGCGGCTGCTGCAATGCCTGCCTCCATTTCGTAGCCTAGGGGCAAGGCACTCCAACTTTCCGACCTTCCGTTGACCGTCTATCGCCGTTAGTTCCTACTCAATCTCGACCGGCACTCTTAGTCGGCACTCGCAACAACAACTGTCTCAGCAGCGCAGAGTAGTCGGAAGCTCTGCTAGTCGGATTAGTAACCCTGGCGCCTCGCTGCACCGCTCCGCCGGCTTCGTGACGTCCAGCCGACGGGAAGGGACGTGGCTCGTCCGATTCGTTTGTAATGAGCAAGACGGTCTTCTGCACATCCCTGAAATATCATGGCCAGGCCCACCTACAGGCGCTCCTGGTTTGGCCGAGGGGGTTAGGGTGCTCGCCGATCGCCGAGTGATGACCGAGGTCGGCTGCGGCATATGTGCAGCGTCTGATTAGAGATTCGTTCTCGTATCGCCCTATGCAAGTGAATTCTACATGCATGCATGCATGCAAAGTGTGTGCAATTCAAATGACACGGCCTAGGTAGGAATAATAATAATAAAAGAAACAATAAGAATAAATGTGTACGGTGGCCCCAGAGAACTAACTTTCTTTTCATGCACTTTGCCTAAGCCGTAGTGGAAGCAGGACGCGCGGTCACGTGGGAACATTCGTGCACATCGTCAACATGCTTAAGCTAAGTTTAATGCGACCTGCCACATAGCTTCAAAAGTGAGACCAACAGCCCTTAACGTCGCCGCGTAGCATGGATACTTAATGCCTCCCAGCCTGCCGTCCCTCTATTTATTTCGAGACCCCAAATTGCCAGTTGGCAAACCACTATTAAGCGGCCATAAAGTAGCCATTGCGTGATCCGGCTTTTTTTGCCTAACTGACTGATAGCTGCCAAGACTTTAAAATACAATTCATCGAGAATACTTTAGAACATTGCCGCCATTACAGAAAGCTCCCGCTGTGCTACTCGACGACATTAACTGCCATATCTGCCCTACTTGTCCTTGAACTTGAGCGTCGCTTCTCAAGTTCATCGAGTCGCGAGAGGAAAAGAGCATCAAAGGGCCGTTCTGTCCGCCGAATGCGCCTCGAACGGCCGTCACCTTCCAGAAGAAAGGGTAACCCAGACTACGGGCCAGGCGGCAAACGGGGCTGCGATCTCTAAAGATTTCTCCAAGAGGTCGTACAAGCGGCCCGGCGGCCGGTGACGCGGCGCAAGCGCAACGTTGGCGCTGAGGGGCGGCGCCCGGTCGGGGCCTGCAATATTACCTGCAATCCAAAACAAAACCGTTAGCTTATTTAGCAGTCTCATTCGTACAGCGGCAGAAGAGCGAGGCTTAGCGGCTATCGCCGCCGCTTGCAGCTGCCAGCGAAGGCCCGCATTGCCCGCCGCTGAAGGACTCAAACTCGCGCAGCCTCGGTCGCTAAGAGCGAGCACTGCTCACCTCCCGGGGCCACCGCCGCCGCTGCCCCACTCCTCCTGCTGCGTGGTGCCGGGGCGCGCGGGCGTGAGCGTGAGCTGCAGGCGCGCTTCTCTCTCGGCAGCCAGCCATCCTCGGCTTATACGAAGGGTGCGAAGCGCTGGCGGAAGGCACTACTTTACGGCGCGCTCTCTCCACTTTGACGGCCGCAGTAAAGGAATCGCTACGCTCCCTCGCAGGGCCAAGATCCGCCGCCGGCCTTCAGACGAAGCTGTTCGGAGGCGCGACCGAGGAGCGGATATCCACATTTCCACGATATTCCTTTCGGGCTCGCAGTGGCCAGTTTTGTTGGACCGAGGAAAGTGCAGCTGCCCTAGGCCTCGGCAATTAATCACAACGGGATGCATGACACCCTAAACCGCGTCACTCGTGGTGTTATCGAGCGCGATACCGCTAGCCATTCGGTCGTGCTTCCTTTGCAGCAAATGTGAAGCGCCTAGAAATTGATTGAGTCGCTGAGGGCGCTTTATCAAGTGTATTATTACTATTATTATTATTATTATTAACGCGCACACTGATTTCGCGCTACAGAGCGCAGCGACGCGGACTACGCCCCGGGGTCAAATCTCGGGGTCAAGTTGCTGTCGCGGGTGCGAGAGGCGGCCGCATCGCTAGGCCACTAGGGGACGCTCGCACCCAGGCTCGCTCACTCGCTCAGTCTGAGACACTCTCGGCAAGATTTGGCGAAGAAAATGCGCGCAAGACCTTGTGCGGCTGCTTCTCTGGACGCCGAATGCGGTGCAGCGACGGCCACTGCGGGTGGTACTTCCGGCCGTAGAGGAACAGGCATCCGCCCATCTGAATAAAGGCTACGCCTTACCTGCGCATCGCCCACGATCCGATTGGTTAAATCAGGAAGCGCGTCGAGCGCTCGTCGCCCGGCGTTGGCCTTTGATTCGCTGAGATGGACAGCCGGAGGACTATTTAATTGTGAGAGGCGCCGTGCGAGCAGGGCTTCTAATTCGCTGCGCCTTTGCGCGAGTTTGACTCAAGCCTCCTACGGCAGACCAGCAATTGAAACATGGCGGACAAGGCCGGTAAGCCTACGGGAAAGCGCGACGTTGGCGGGTGCACCTGGCGGCAGCAGCGGTCTTGCATGCCCCCACGCTGGCGCGCGCGCGGCCGGTCGACGAAGCCAGCTCGCTCGGCGGAGCGATCTCTCACGCGCCTGGCCCGCTCGGCAACCCTCGAACGGCAAACCTCGAGTTCGGGCGCCTGTCGCCGGCTCCGGTCGCCGCCGCCGCACGGTGGCGAAATCGCGAGCGCTCGATGAGCTCTAGCTCACGTGACAGCGCGAGCGAATGGCGATCGCCGACGGCGACTCCTCCGCGCGAAAGGCGGGTCGAGCGCAGGGCCAGCAGCCTAAGCAGCCGCTCGCGCGCTCGCGCTCTCGCGCTTGGCGCACAGCGAGCCTCGTTGCAACGTGATGGCCCACTCTAGTTAAGGTGGCTGCTTTACACGACCTCGGTCCCGAAGTCGCGGGTTCGAATCCTGCGGTGGGCGATCCACTATTGCTGCTGCAAGCGCCGGCTACAGTCGTCAAGGTTCGTCTGTCGCTATACAAATAAGGCTGTTCAATCAGCTAGTATTTATTTATTTATTAACGCAAGCGCAGCTCGCGCCATCGGGCGACGAGAGACCGCCACGCGTGCCAGCGAAAGCGCTCTTGGCGGCGGCGCTGTCCGGGCATGCGGGCAGCACTGTCAGGGCAGGCGGGCGTCTGGCATTCGGACCAGCAAGCGGATCAGCAAGCGCCTAAGAATGATAAGTAATGAGGGTTAGGACGGGCGCGTGTGCGAAGGTCGTCCCAACGAAAGCGGAGAGGGCTTTCGCGAAGCCGTCTTCGCACCTAGCAGCAGACGCACCGACGAGCACTCAATGAACCATTGGCCTATACGGCCTGCTGAAAAGTAGCACCCTTGGTTTGTAGCGTCCTGCCAGTACGATGCAGCTTCGCCTAGCGCGCCCAGGTCTGTGCAAAGCCAGCTGCTACTTCTTCATAGTAGCACCATTTACCAGCGCAGGAATAAGCAACTCCAGAGCTCGATGGACATAGTGCCTTCCCTAATCTTTCAGGCTCTCTCTTTATAGTGATCTTGCTATATATCTTATATGTATATATATATTTATCTCTCTCTCTCTATATATATAGCAAGATATATATATGTATACACACACATATATATATATAAGATATATATATATATATATAAGATATATATAATATAATATTATATTATATTATATATATATATAATATATATATAATATATATATATATATATATATCATTATATATATATATATATATATATATATATATCTTGCTATATATGTATATATACCACTCTCTACATCAAGGTTTTGTTACTCACATTTAGTTCTACTCATTCTCTCACTCCAAATCTCGGGAGTACTTCTTCACTCGTCGTCAGCTTTCGCATTGTAGCACCCACTATTCTGACTAAAGTAGTCTGGTTGCGCCACTTACATCGTTCAAATCCTTTGGAGACCATAACTTACAGTTTATACTCTCAGAGCCAATGACTCACTACCAACAGTCGTCATGACACCCCTTGACCCAGTGACATTTAAACAAAAGAAAGCTCAAAAGCTCGTCCTTTTGAATTGATCTTCTTCACAAATTGGGCGGTGACGCCTTTTGCCGAAGGGGAGCACAGAAGCGGGGCTAATGCTGGCGCTATATATTATAGAAGACTAGCTCGGCATTGCCGTTCTTTATTTACCAGGCTCGTGCTGTGGCGGCTCGGCGGACTGTGGCACGGATGCTCAGAAGCCGTGCTGTGAGAGCAAGGAGGAGGCAGCGTGCTGCAACACGGGCGAGTGCTGCGGCCCTGCCAAAGCTCAAGGTAGGACGCAGCTGTCGCGGCTGCAGCGGTGGCTCGCAGTGGTGCGAGATTCTCGGGAACAGAAGGTTCGTGTGGGGAAATGGTATCAATCTCTCTTGCTCTCTCTCTCTCTCTCTCTCTCTCTCTCTCTCTCTCTCTCTCTCTCTCTCCATCTTTCTGTCTATCTGTCTGTCTATCTGTTTGTCTATCTGTCTGTTTGTCTCTTCTCTCTGTTTCTCTCTGCCTCTCTGTCTCCCGGTTTGTAAATAATACTCTGTGTGTGTATACATTTAATTCATTATCAGTCATAATTTGTGCCACACCACTCAGCTAGGGCCGCGTGCTCGACTGCTGCTGCAGGCAGTTTCAATATTTACCCGGTTGGCCCAAAAGACTGAAGTTCGTGCCAAAATAACACCAGAGTACAACGCACCACCAGGAAAAAACACGATTTATTTAGCATAAAAAACAGAGCACGGGCGGTTGACACAATAATGCTGGTTGGTATGGCCCCTACTCGATTCCGATTCTCGATTCCGATTCACTATTCGCGCGAGCGTAGACTCAAGGAGTTTCAAAGTTACATCGAATGTTTTGGAATAGCACACCGCTAGTAATTATAGTATATTAATAGTATATATATATATATATATATTAATATATATATATATATATATATATATATATATATATATATATATATATATATATTAATATATAGTATATTATATATTATATATTATATATTATATTATATTATATATATAGTATATTACATAATATATATATATATATATATATATATAATATATTATATAGTATAGTATATATATTAATAGTATATCATAGTATATAACACTAGTCTTATAATCTGGCCGCTGATCTGAAGTGGCTGTCGAGAGCTCTCCGACGAATCTGAACCTCGCCCAGTAGAGAGTCAATTGGCTTAGGACTCGGCCGTCACAAGCCACTCACGTGACTCGGCGAGTGCAAGCACTCAGGTGACTCAGCTAGCGCAAGCGCTAGCGTGACTTCGCTAGTGCAAGTGATCGCGTGCAGTGAGAGACATGTCGGGAAACTGCAGCCGAACTCTGGTCTGAATGTTTGGCATTGATCTCCTGTTAGCTCAATGCTATCCAGGATTCTAATTTAGCTGTATTAGTTATCCATTATGCCTTCAATGCAATATAGTGCTCCTACACTGCCCGCTCTGCTATGCACAATCGGCGATCCGGACCCGAAGGCTAGGGAATGCTACAAGCAGGTATCGGCGTATTCTTTATCATTCCTGCATCGAACGTAGGATCGATATCTTCTGCTGCCATTAGCGGTGAGCTTACTTTGGTCGGAAAAGAATACTCGTCTACTATATTCAGTCGGCCAGTGTTCTGCACAGCCACGCCCATGCCCACTCAATGCACGCTCGTCCTCGGGCTGTCTTCAGCGGCAAAGTTTCCTGTGCTGCCCTTGTCATAGTCGTTGTCCATTTAACCTTCGCTTCGCCGTCAGCTCACGGAGGTCGTGTAGCTGCTAAGCTCGAGCGTTTTCTTCGGCCCATAATCGAGCGCATCGGACCTTCGGGCGCTTGCTACATTGTCAGGAGCCGATCGTTCCCTGGCTAAAAGCCCGGGAGGGGGGCAGGGGCAGGGGGCGCGGCGGCGTCCCCGGCTCTCCGTCGCTCCATGTGCGGCGGACATTGTCAAAGCTGTCCTATTGGACACATTTCTTGCTTATCCGCAGCGCAGCGCAGCTTCCCACCGATCTCTTGGCAGCTTCCTTCCCGCGCACAGATGCATGCGCCACTGCGGCTACTATGCCACCTTCGGCGAGTGGCATTGGGTGTCTGCCCAGTTTCCAAAGCGTTCGATCTAACCAAAACTATTCCTTAACAAGTGGCCCGCGCTGTAATTGAGGTTAGTTTTACGGAAGAGTGAAAATTACGAGCAAGGTTTGCTCGCCGTATTCTGATAGTGCTACCCATAGCGATCCGTCGAAAACCGCAGCTTATTCTGAATCCATTTGAAGCCGCCGAGAAAATGTATTTTATCCCTTGCCCGAAGCTTGGAGATCTAAAAGACGTAGGTCCATGCATAATTGGCCACAAATGTCGATTTCAACTCATTATATAACCTGTTGGTAGCGGTTTTTTTTTGATCTTATACGTTCGTCAAACTCGGCATGGTTAGGTGAGCTTCCCTGCGCCTGTATTTCTTTCGGCCTACACACTCTCTCTTTCGGATCTCAGCGTATACATTTACATTTAAAGTAAATAAGAATGTCTGCATTTTATTAATAATGTAATTTTTTAGTAGCTTTATACGGTATTTTAATGTATATGCTAGCTTTGAAAGGCAGGTATTCGCTTTTGCATCGGCCCATTTTTTATCTTCCCTCGCTTGCAACCGTTTCTTCAGCGATGCAGGTTGGATGGTAAGTAACCTAATGCTTGGGTCGCTACTAAGTTTCAAATTCAAGGTGATTTTTTCTACATTTGGACAATCGCGGAGGCCACCCCTCGACCGTCCGGTTCCATCCCCCAGCCCCCCCCCCGTCCCCTGCGACTGAACGATCCGACACCACGATACAGTGGCACCGTATTGCAATGGTTCAGGTCCTATCTCAGTTATTGATGCGAATTAACCAAGTTCATCCTAGAAAACCTCTGAAATACGGGGCATGCCAGAGCTTCGTGCCTGGTCCCATTCTGTTCACAGTTTATCCTATCCCTCTAGCCGTTGTGATTGCCAGGTAAAATCCAGGCTTTCACTTCTGTGTAGATGACACCCACTTGTACTATTGCTTTAATCTCTTCCAGCTCTACAGCACGTAGAATTCTCTCAGCTCTCTTGCAACATGTATTGATGGCACCCGCACACGGATGCCAGCAAACTTTCCTAAATTGAACGATGATAAAATAACTTACTAGTTATGGGAAAACCAAGTAAGATTAGGAAATTGGAAAAGTTTACGCTCAAAATCGGCATTGCCAGCAAATCTCCTGTTGAATCTCCACCAAACCTGGGTGTCATGCTTCAAAGAATCCTTTGTTAGACGACTACATTCGCTCGACAATCAAGTCTGCCTACTTTCAGCTACATAACATTGCTGAAATGTTATCTTGTTTAGACAGGGATACGGCATCTGAATCGGTCCATGCATTTGTGATACTCCGATTTGCCTTCTGTAACTCACTACTTGCTGGTCTACCGGCCAGCGCAATCTGGCGCTTACACCTGGGGCAAAACTCTGCAGCTAGACTTGTCTGTGGTGAGCATCGCAGTTGCCAATCACACCACTTCTCGTCGACATGACCTGGCTCCAAGTCAAGCAACGCATAGAATTCAAGGTTTTGTCGCTCACTTTGAGGTCCCTTCATTCTTTGGCTCCAGCCTAAATATCCGATCTACTGCTCCAGGCTAAGCATCACATTACCCGCTTTTTGAAATCTAATTGTTTACCTATACCTCGTACAAACCTAAAATCCTTTGGAGACCGTGCATTGAGTTTGTATCTTCCAAAGCCTTGAACTCTATCCCAACTTGCGTCACGACATCTCCTGACTTGTCCACATTTAAAAGGAAACTAAAACCCATATATTTATCACAGTATTTAGTTGGTCTCTGTGATTCGATCTTTATGTGCCTATGCGTGCTAATACTGTGCATACTACCACTAACCGGATTGCGTGCTGACCTTGTGCATTTCACCCTCACTAAGTTATTCTTGTTGTTTATAGAGCACGCTATCACTAATCATTCGATCCTGCTTTTTTGCAGCAAATGTAAAGTGCCTAAAAAGAGATTGATTTATCTGAAGGCCCTATATAAAAAATATGATTGTTATTATCATTATTATGGTGCCATCTAGCATTTTAATCTATCTACGTCTCCCCGTCCATTTCATTCCATCTAGAATTGTCTCTGCCTCTCCAGCTCTGTCTCTGGCTCTGTCTGCTGATTGAGCAGATTGGCAGGCTGAGCATTATGGGTGCTCACTTTCAGCTGTTGCAGGCTGCTGTGAAGGTCAGTCGGTATGTGGTTCAGACAGTGGGTGTTGCACTGGTGATGCAGGTAAGGCGCTGAGCCTGCTGAAAGCTTAGTCGCACTAGAGTTAAGAGGTCAAGGACTGCATTGCTCGCTTTATTAAAAAGTCGGCTGTCGCTTGGCGAGCTGCCGTTGGCTTGCGTCACTGCAATGGCTGCCCTAGCGAGTCTTACCTTTGCCAGGTAAGGAGTGCTGCACCGAAAAGGCTTGCTGTGCCGAAGGAGACAAAAGTAGGTGGCAGCGGTCGGCCGAGCTCGAGTCACAGTTTTCCCAGTGCTATTTGAAAGCATGCTCTACTGAGGTCCACTTTTTGTCGTTCCAGGTTGCTGCTAGTTGCAGCCGTCCATCATCGGCCACCAAGACATCGGCCTTTCGGGACATGGGCTGCCTATATCGTTGAAATACCGGATGTGGATCTTGCTTGCTTAATTAATCCGTTTTTCAGTTGCTCGTGGAATCAATAATAAAAGGTCGTTGAAAAGCTTACGTCAGAACTTGTCAGTTGTCACTTCACCTGACTGCTTGGTGGTAGCTTTCTTCCAGTGAATTACGGCCGCCGGTTGGCTCCTAAGTAAATTAATAAATCTTAGCTGGTTAAACGGCCCCATTTTTGGATAGAGACAGAAGAGCCTTTACGGCTATCACCCCTGCTTGCAGTGGCGATAAAGGATCACCCATCGCAGGAATCGAACCCACGACCTCGGGACCGAGGTCGTAAAAGCAACCACCTTACCTAGTGTGTCATCACGGCTCCTGGACGCTGCTCAGGCATAATAAAAATAATAATGCACTTGATAAAGCGCCCTCGGAGAACTAAATCTCTTTCTAGGCGCTTTACATTTGCATAGCGGCACAGCTTTAAAATTCTCGGGGGGGGATTTCGAACAATAGTTTTCCTTGGCCGACAAAGCATTGGTTCAAGTAGTGACGCTACGCTCTTTGAACAGTGGCAGCAGCAGCTTACGTCCCCGCCGTGGCAATATGGTTACGCTCAGGTCAGAGTGCTTCAAGAAGCGCCAGGTGACAGAATGACACGAGCAGAAGGAGTGACAGCCTTTGGCTCATAAGGGAACGCCTCTAGCTGCTATTGTGGCATGCGGACGCTAACCCACTCAGCCACGCCCAGCGGCCAGCGAATGATGCTCATGCACTCTCAGAAGCCACGAGAGTTCAGCTTGAAATAGTCCGTCGCAGTGAGCCTTGAGAGCTTTCAGCTATCGTCGCACGGGCTCCTCTTTAGCACTAGGAGGGCCGTTTCGAGAGCCCCGGCGCTTTAGAAGACCGGCTGTCGGTTTTTATCGCACTTCCTTTTCAACGAACGACAGTAGTCTTCTCGACTGTACTGCATGCGTCCTTGCAAGCCCGGAGGCGCGTGAACGTACGTGGCATCGTCAATCCGCTTCCGAAAGTATTTCTTAGTACACAAACTGAGTCGAGATAGCCATCAGCTTTGGCCAGTTAATTTGATGCATCATCAATGATGGCCAATCCCAAGCGTCGTCAAGCAGTGCAACACGCGAGCCGATCGAATTGACGTTAAGGGAGATAAGCATACAACAGGCCGCCATGGAAGAATAGTTTACTTATAAGTCAGTTACTTCAGCTCATTTGCGTCGGATGAAATCCAAAATTTCGCACCTCAAATCAGGCTCTACTCTGCGAAATGTCTTGCTAACGAATAATATTATCGAGTCCTTGATTCTTTAAAACCTGCTTTTTGTCAGCAGCTCTGCCGAAGAAATGTCGCTAAGCCCCTAAAAGTGTAGGTCACCTAATTCAAGAGCCTCGGTTGCATAGCAGCAGAAAAAAATCTTGGCTGATTTACAGCCTAACCTGTATAGCGGCAGGAGAGCCTTGTCATCTGTAACCGCCGCTCGCAGTAAGGCAATAAAGCACCTCTCAACTGTAAGATTAGAACCCATGAACTCGGTCATTGAGAGTGAGCATCTAACCACCTGGGCGATCAAAGAGCACTAAATATCACAGTGCACTTAGAGCATTGGCGGCGGATATAGCGTCTCTTCAAACGGACAGCACTACAATCCTGTGGTAGAACTCACATCTACAACCTGGGTTATCAACTGAATAAAGCTGAATTAGATAGGCGTATGAGCCCCTGCAATTCGATCAAGAGCCAATGCCACCAAATGGGCTGCTATGGCTACAGGTAGAATGGTGTATACACTCAGTAGCTCCTGCTGACTAAAAAGCTCAACCCCCCTCAGCATCTACGTAGCTCAATGAACTGCAAGATAGTTGTCGCAGCGAAGATAGCAGCGAAATAGCCGAAGGTGTCACAGCGAAATCAGGTAAATGTCCACACCGCCCTAGGAGTCGCCCGAGGCCGCTCTCTCTGTAGCGGGGAGCAGTATTGGCCTTGTACCCTTGGGCCCTCTTAAAACAGTACCCCTATTCCGTTAGTATACTCGGACAGTCTCGCTCTGAACCTTAACGAGTTTTTGCCTACCAGTCCCAGACTGTGACACGCGCGTCCGACGTTCCTTAGCAGTTATGCTGTTCGTTCTCCAGTGGCCCCCGACCTGACCGATCGCCTTATATTTTTTCGCCGTAGGATCATAGGTGTGATATTTCCACTGACAGAACCATATAAGTGCACAGGGTAAGCTATCTGATGGCGGTTGGCCTTACTCAGAAAGTGCTTTCTGAAATGAACGGCCGCTCCAAGTCGATCGCCATTCTATGTATTCACTTTTTAAGTATTTGCATGCTTACCCTGTGCACTTCGTCACCCCTAACCACGCTGTTCATGTTATTTATCAAGCATGATATTACTTACGATTCAATCGCGTTTCCCTTTGCAGCAAATGTAAAGCGTCTAGGAAGTCTCAAGGGCAAGTGCATTATCAAACTAGGAAGAGATTGAGTTCTCTGAGGGCGCTTTATCAAGTGCATTATTATTATTTTATTATGCCTGCTAACTGGTTTTTCTGATTTCAATGGACAAGATAACTCAAACAGGCAGAGGCTCAAACGAATAGCCATTGCAATTTGTTATTAAGAACAAATAGCCATTGCAATTCGTTGTTAAGTCAATTACGAACCACTTGCAGACCCTTTGAAGCGCGCCTTGGAATCTCTTGCTTGAGCCCCTCGAGGAGCGAGTTGCCAATGCAGTTACCTTTCCCACCAAGATGCCAAGTGTTAATGTATTTCAGACTTTTCAAATTTCACATCCGCTTGGTGTTCCAAAAATAAGTATTCATTGAGCGGTAGCCTAATAAAACGACTTTGTAACAACCGTTTTACCCGGAGAAGCATTTAAAACCTCATCTGCGGCTTAACTAAGTTCGACTGACAGTGAAGACTTGAGAGGCACTGTCATACTGTCACCAGGAGACTGGCTATTTTTAATATTAATACGAAAGGCAGCCGTTCCGTAAACAGACCATTATAAAAATTTATTAATGGCGCTTACAGGTTACGACTTCGTCGGAGATGGTTTTATGGAGGCACGAATGTGGGCGACGGATCGTATGAAGAACGTGAAAAATTTATCGGCAGAGCAGCTAGTGGCTGGGTAGAGAGACTGCTCTCAGTTGAAAAGCCGTAACCTTATCTAATGATGCTTGTCGCGATCTAGTAGATCGTTTCTCTATTCTTTCTCTTGTCATCATCAAAGTAGATATTGGTCAGAGTTTATCAGCAATTTTTTGCACCAGCTTCTGCCTCGCCGTACTCTCAGGTGGATGGACGATATGACGATCGCGGACGATAAAGTAGCTGCTCTTTTATTTCACTTCAAGACCGTTGGCGACAGACGCTTTGCTCTGAAGGTCCTCCTAGACTATGGAACTCACTCCTACAATTCTTAAGGATCAACGTCTGCTCTCCTGCTGCCGACTGCGGCCCATTCTTTCCCGCAGTTCTGAGCTGCTTCTTCCGTGCTACGTCACTTCCTCGACTTCGACGTTTGCTGCTGCCATACACGGCGCACTTACTGTCGTCGGTAAAGAATACCCAAGCCCAAGCTTCGGTAGACCAGTGTCTACGCTTCCACGCCCACAGAGAACGTGCTTCTGTGTGGGCTATCGTCAGTTCCTCAGCTGTCATTGCCAACCTTGCCATAAGCCCTTGTTCGTTGAGCTTTCACCTCCGTTGTTCACCGTCCGCTCACTGAATATCTTGCCGGTGGTAAGCTCGGGTGCTTTGGCATGGACTCGGGCAGGGGCAAAGCCGGCCTTCAAGCACTCAATTTTCGGCCGATCATCTCCTAGTAGAAGGCCGAGGGCGCCCAGATGCCGGTTAATTCTTCATCGTCCCTTGCACAGACATTTTCCGAATGTTATATCGGACAGCCTTCTCGCTTGTTCCCAGCTTCCTAGCGATTTTTCCGTTGATAACCTTCTCCTGATGGTAAAATCGTATATGGCCATTGAAAAAATAGTAAGGCGACCTTCCCTTTACTATAGCTAGTAGTGAACTCTCGTGTTGATATGATCTTCCGCTGTGGCCTAGGTCACTGAGTGTTCGCCCAACTTTTCCTGTGAGCCAGAGCAATAAGACTACGTCGCACTTTCTATTAGACGAACAAAGTCTGCAAAAGCTATGCGAAAGGCGTCGGCCATACTTTAAGGTACAAACATAATGCAGATTTTCTCTACTAGTAGATGTTTCCATTATTATTATTATCGTGTATCATGCCCATGGGTGAGCAGAGTAATACTTCCCAGCCAGCCACCAAAATCCGGAACCACAACCTGCCATCGTAATTGGAGTTATCCGGTTGCTAAGGAGGGCATCAACAGATCGCCTACTTCCGAACTTGAAGATTCAGCACTCAGACGTCCTCCTGAACGAAAGTAAACAGAGCAAAACGCTGTTTCTCGATAGCCAATGAATCAAAACATATTCTTTAGTATTTATACATTTAGGCGTCGTCGTTAACACATTGCTTAGTTTTCAAAAAGTTTTCAAAGTTTCACAATAAAGATTTCTCAAACTGCTATCACGTCCGATCCCTATGTAAGATAAAGGAATGTCTACCCCTGTTGCGTGTAAAAAATTTAAATAGATTCTTAGTTCTGTCTCATCTAGATTATTTCAGCTCCATTTTAGTAACTTCAATAATACATTTGATAAAGCGCGCTCAGAGAACTCAATCTCTTTCAAGGCGCTTTACAATTGCTGCAAAGGAAGCACGATCATTTTGGCTGGGTTACCAAAAAATCTACTGGGCCCCACTGAAGCTGGTGATGAATATGGCTGCTAGACTAGTTTAGAGATTGCAGAGGTTTGACCATGTGTCTCTAGCTAAGCTCTATCTAGCTTCACCTGTTTTGCATCCTTTTGTCCTCACGTCCTCAATAAAAATAAATTAAATGCTCAATTCCTCAGCTCAAAGAACGTCAGTGACAGAATTTTGAGCTATGCAAACCTGAGACTGTGGAACTCACTTCCACAACTCTCGCGAGATGGAGACGCTGGCCACCTGATGTGCTCAAAAGCCGATTGACCTTCACGTGTGCAAATGAAAAATTCTCCAGTGCAACGACTACTTAGTCCTGGTAGTATTATATATATATATATATATATATATATATTTATATATATATATATATATATATATATATATATATATATATATATATATATATATATAATATACATATATACATATATTTCTATATTTCTGCAGATGAAATGTAGATATATGTATATATATATATATATATATATATATATATATATATATATATATATATATATATATATACATACATTTCATTGGCACCCTAAGATAAATTAACCTCAATCCAGGTGCTTTATATTGCTACAGGACTCGCCCGATCCCACGACCTCGGTCATCACTTGCATTCACTTTGACCTCTGTCATCGGAGGTGAGCTCCTTAGTACCTGGGCCAAACCAGGGCGTGAGCTGCAGGCGGTTATAAACTTCGTTGCCTTAAAATCCATTGCTCTCTCTCTCTCTCTCTCTCTCTCTCTCTCTCTCTCTCTCTCTCTCTCTCTCTCTCTCTCTCTCTCTCTCTCTCTCTCTCTCTCTCTCTCTCTCTCTCTCTCTCTCTCTCTCTCTCTCTCTCTCTCTCTCTCTCTCGTTCTCAGAGTGATAATGGCCACGAGGATGGCCGATACGGCATCTCGGCCATTTTTGCCGCTAGCTCTAGCTCCGACCTTGACTGCTACCTCTGCAGCTGCTGCTGCCGCCGCGGAGCGCTGAACGGGAAGCTCGGAGAGAGCGCTTCGCTCCGGCCGCTTTCGTAGCTGCTCTGGTGAGGCGAGCGCTGAGTCCTATGCACTCAGCAGCTCAATGCAGCGTGGCTCTACGCTGGTGGATGGCCTCATGAACCGCTGCATCTGCAGCGCTTGCACTCGGAGGGGGGAGAGAGGTGGCGGCGGCCGAAGTTCTGGCATTGACCATTGAGTTCTGGCATTGAGCGTCGTTGAGGGTCGTTCTGGTTTTCCCCGGTTCGTTCATTGAGGGCGCACATTGAACCGTTAACGGCACTCGCGCTTATCGAAGCATGACTCGGATGACCGACTGGGCACACACATTTCATAGTCAGAGCTCGTTTAGTCATTGGAGCGGCCGGTCAGCTGCCCTTCGCTGAGTGCTCTCTGCTCTGCAGCTGCTGCTGCTGCTGCTTCTGCTCACACTTCCCTGTCTTCTGGCTCTGGCCGTGAAACGGCTGCTTATTCAATGCGGGCACGTCGCTCTCTCTCTCTCTCTCTCTCTCTCTCTCTCTCTCTCTCTCTCTCTCTCTCTCTCCATCTCTCTACATCTCCTTCTCCCTTTTTCTCTTTCCCTCTCTCTCTCTCTCTCTCTTTCTCTACCTCTCCTTCTCTCTCTTTCTCCTTCTCTCTCTCTCTCTTTCACCTGCGGTCTTTCTCCCATCCTATCACTCTATCTCCCTCTCTCTCCATCTCGCTCTTTAATTTTTGCTCTACTGTTGTTTAGGAGGCCAGCTCTGCTGACTCTTAGCTTGGCCGCGCCCAAACTGCGGAGAATGAGGCTCAGCCCTGACCAGTACTCAGGTTCGCGAACCCATTGCTCTCATTTTTCTCGCGTTAAAGATTGCTCTGTAATGGCGAGTCTGATGAAATCCTCTCAGAGGAGTGAGCAGGTGACACTTACAGCCTTCAAGTCCCAGAATTTTGAGCCTGTGTCTCCTTTGCTAAAAGAGCTAAGGTGGATGCCGGTTGACCAATGGATTCAGAGCAAGGATTTTACGCTGACCCTCAAGGCCCGCCACGGCTGGCTCCTTCGTACCAAGCTGAACTGCTGCATCAGTTTCAGCCTGTTCGTGCCCTCAGGTCTTGTGTGGACATTAAATTAGCTGCACCATTCCTCCGCTTAAAGACCGTTGGCGACAGAAGCTTTAGCTCTGCAGGTCCTAGACTGTGGAACTCGCTTCCACAATTCTTACGCAACGACAATTACTCTTCCGCTGCCGACTATGGCTCATCCTTTTCAGCGGTTCTGAGCTGTTACTTCCATGCTACTCACTAGCTCAACTGCTCTCCTGACTCTGCTATGCTTCCCACTTTCTCATTGTTGCTTGAGACGAAGTCTGTTGCGTGAACGTCTGTTGGCTACCGAATGCGTACCGAAAGCCACTTACGCTGTGAGTGCGCTATACAAAACTCTCCTGCGTAACACTCACATGGTCTTTATGACGTCGTGGAGTTACAGACGGAAATACATTACATTGCAGTTTCCTACGCTGTTCCAGAGGTGCATCGCTTTCAAGAAACGCCGTGCAGTGCACTCTTTGACGCGCTCCACGCGAGTCCCTGTTTATGGGACATTCTGCGCTAGGAGTTCCAAAACCAGATTTTGAGGTGGCTATAGTGGACAGGTCTCATTCTACCAGTAATTGTGTTACCGAAGCCATGTTGCCATAGAGAAATCGTGCAGCGTAGCTATCCTACGAACGCTCAGTGGGCGGAGAAAGTAGGAAACGATATTTGCAACAAGACTGCCGTCTAAACCTCCTACAAACCGGAAGACCCAAGTAAGACTAAGAAGGTAGTATGCGGGTACGAAGCAAGACTCGCCATCTAAATCAGGCTTAAAGGTGTGTGCGTGTAAAGTGGTAAGCAGTGTGAGCCGTTACGCTTGTGTTGGTGGATTTCATAAACAGACCTGCGGCGTCTTCAGCGTTGATAAAGTTCAAGCCGCGGCCACAACGTGTATGTTTCCCATGTTCAAACACTTGCTCTGAACGCCTCAAAATAGCTCAAGCCTACGAGCAAGGATTTTAATGAAGTCATTTAATTAAGCCTCGTTCAACCATACTTATTTCTGAAACACACAGAGCGGAAGTGAAATTTGAAAAGTCTGCAGTAAAGAAAAGCTAGGTATTTTGGTGGGGGAAAATTACTGCTAGCATTGGAAACTTGCTGCTAGAGGCAATTAAAATAGAAGATTCAAAGAAATGCTTTGAAAGCTCTGAAAGCTATTCGGAATTGATTTTTCAAACATTTATAATTGTTATTTATCTAATAGTTTGACTTATGTTGGACTGCGAGATTAGAAAAACTGTCAGGTGCAATTAGTTTTGGCCGTGAATTTTAACTGATTTTGGCCAAGTCTTGGAGAAACTAAAGTAATGAAAGCCACCTTCAATCATCACGTAAAACAGATATCGTTATTTAACCAATCGGCCTTTTTTATTGCGACATAAAAGCCTTACTGGTTTGGCCCAGTGGTTAAGTTGCTCGCCCCGACCGAGGTCTAGCCCAGGTCGTGGTCTCGAGCCACGTGGCATATATGAAGCACGTGAATAAAGATTATGTTCTCATTGGTTGCGATACAAATGAATTGTATTCGTTTATTCATACAATAGCCATTGCCACCTCTTGCAGTCAGCATTAAGGAAGAGATTAAAGTGTGTGGCAAAGGCTGGAGAACTCTGACAGAGGTCGAATCTATCGAACTCATCGATCTCTGAGATTGAACTCCGAGATCAGGCCGGAGCAGCAGAGCAAAGCACTTTATGTGCAGCTGTAGATATACGCCTGAATGATAGTAGCGAAACGTCAAAGAGCATGCCCGGTCACACCGGATCGGCTGAGAACTCAAAACCGGATGACAAGAGCCAATGGAGAGGGCAGAAGGTGGGAACAGCTATTATGCGTCCTTTGGTGCTAAATGTCCACCACGGACGGAACAGAGAACTCGAAAAACGGGTTGTGGCACTAACGTTTCGTTATCGTTTGACGCGTTGTCATCTCTCGCGTCGCTTTGATTTTCTCTTCATCTGCCGCAGCTGCAGCGACAGCAGCGGGCACAGTAGAAGCCTAGAGCCCGCTCAATTGCAAAGCATTCCGGTCCGACACGTGACTCATCCGATCAGCCATAGGCAGCTTCCTTCGATTGGGCATTGCTGAGGCTTGACTGGTTTTGCTCTCAGGCGGTGCTGCAATGCACTGCCTGTCTGTCTCGCTAAGCCTCTTTAGGAGAAGTGGTCTTCAGCCTCAGCTGACAGATGATTCATTCGGTTAAAATGAACACGTTGCTCACCATCTTGGGCCAGTAGTATCTAGCTTCCTGGCTGTTCAAAATACTGCCTGGTTAAACTAGTCGAAATTGTGAAAGCGTTTTCCAAAGAGACCAGCTGAATTCCCGTGCATTTTCAGTCGGATTATTAGGCATGTCGGAGCGAATCGCTTTTCTCAGAGTCAGAGGCTACTTAAGAAGCGAATGCATTGAACGGCGATCAACTTTGAGCGACACTTCATTTCAGAAAACTATTTATGACTGAGGCCAGCAGCCACCAGCTAAGTTACCCACCGAATTTATTATATAAGGTTAAGGAACAAGTTCATGCACCGTGTTATTAATTAATTAATTATTACATTCATTAAATTATTATTATACTTACTTATTATTAAAGTCACGGCACTCAAAATTGTTCCTCAACATTATGTAATTCATTAGAATAGCGCCCTAAGAAAACTTAAACGGGCTCCATTCAGGACGCTTCACATATGCCACGGCGCTCGAGCCCACAACCTCGGACAGACCTTGGTCTGGGCGAGCACCTTAACCACTGGGCCAAACCAGCACCTATGTGGTTCTATCAGCGGAAATGCCACGCCTACAATACTGGGGCGAAACATATAGGACGATCGCGAAGGGTGGAGCCACCGGAGAACCAACAGGAAAAAACTGTTCAGTAGATTTTGGACGCAAGTATCGAAGTCTGGAACCGGTGGGCGAAAGTCTGCCCAGGTACGATCACAGGTAATATCTAAAGTAAGAGCCAGACTCTACGAGTACACTGACAGAATAAGAGTGCGGCTTAAAGAGGGACTGAGGGTAATAGGCTGATACTGCTCTAGCAGTTCGATGAGCTATTTAGATGCTGAGTGGTTTCTGAATCACTCTTAGTTTGCTCATTACTAGCAAGTTGGTTTTATCATCATTCAATTTAAGAAAACTTGCTGACATTCATCTATGGATGTCACCAATACATGCGGCCAATGAGTTGAGAGAATTCGACGTGCTGGAGAGCTGGGAGTGATTAAAGTAAAGGTACAACTGAGTCAAAAACAAGTAAAACAAAACAGCATGTAAGACAACAGGTAAGAGCAAGACTCTTCAATTACACGAACAGAATTAGCGGACCGGACGGTTGCAAGAGGGGCTGAGTTAACAAGGCTGATACTGCACTTGCAGTTCGTTGAGCTATCGAGATGCTGAGGGGTGGCCGGGCTTTTAAGTCACAGATGGAATTACAGAGGGCATACATCATTCTATCGGTAGCCATAGCAGCCCATTTTGTGTCATAGGCTCTTGATCGAATTGCAAGGGCTCATAGATCAATCTTATTCAGCCTTAATAATATTATTAATAGTGTTAAATATTAATATATTTTATATGTAATATCGACTTCAAGATCTTGTCGCTCACTTTTAGGTCACTTCATTCTTTGACTTCAGCCTATTTCTCAGATCTACTCCTGCACCAGGCCAAGCATCGTATCACCCGCCTCTCGGAATCCAACAGTTTACCAATACCTAGTACAAACCTCAAATCCTTTAGAGACCGTGCATTAAGTTCGTATGCTCCCAAAGCCTGGAACTCACTCCCGACTTGCGTCAGAACATCCCCTGACTTGACCACATTTAAAAAAACTTAAAAACACACCTGCTTATGACAGCATTTATTTGGTTCTTGTGATTCGTCCTTCATGTGCTTATGCGTGCTGACACTGTGCATGCTGTCACTAACCACGTTTACATGCTGACCCTGTGCATGTCACCCCTAACCATGTTATTCGTGTTTATCAAGCATGATATTACTCACCATTCAATCGCGTTTCCCTGTGCAGCAAATGTAAAGCGCCTAGAAAGAGATTGAGTTCTCTGAGGGCGCTTTATCAAGTGCATTATTGTTGCTACTAATACTAATATGTTGATATTTGATAATATTAATATTAATATTATTAGCAAGGAATCTTATTAAGCCTTATTCAGTTGATGACTCGGTTTGGAGGTGCGAGTCCAACGGCGGGAATCCTCTTTCTGTCGACTGGCACATCGATGCGACAGCCACCGAGGCGGCTCTAAAGGGGCCGCCCTAGCTGCGTTGGCCACGAAGAAGGCTGACGAAGGCGCTCTTGCTTTCGCTTCACGACGGAGGCTGCGCCCCCGAGTCGTACCATACCGCTGAGCCGTCTCTTGTTGCCTTACTGCAAGCGTTTTCGATAGCTGACAAGGCTCATCTGCCGATATGCATACGAGGCTGTTAATTCAGCTGAAGTTTTTCTGCCGCTATATAAACGATGCCCTTGAATTAGGCGACCTTCACTATCAGATCCTTGGCGACATCCTTTCGGCGGGGCTGCTAATAAAAGTCTTACATAATCAAAGGTCCGACGATGTTCTTTCTGAGCAACCATTTCGCAGCGTAGAGCCCGATTTGAGATGTACAACTTTGAATTTCGTGCCACGTAAATGATCTCAGGAAACTAACTCATAAATAAACTACTGCTGTTTGCTAGCAGCTTGTTCTAACCTGTCCTAACGCTAGTGGCTACTCGATTTGCTCCTGCGCTACACTGCTTGCCGACGCCAGCTATTGGCAGTCGTTGATAATGCATCAAATCGATCAGCCAACGCTGATGACTGTTTCGATTCCCCGTGTTTATTGATACTTCTTCTCATCGCAGGGTCAACGATGTCTTGCACCAGGTCACGGGCCAGCGGGCTTGCAAGGAATCAGGCAGTACGACCAAGAAGACTACTGTCGTTCGTTGAAAAAAGTGTGATGAAAACCGACAGTTGGTCTTCTAAAGCGACGGAGGTGAAATTGTGGATGGCTTTTGTGCGGACTTGAATCGGTTGGCTAGGCTGGTGGCCGGTGATTTTGTCAAATGCGCCTTTATCGCTGGGCTGCCGGAGGCCGCAAAGAGGCACCTCCAAGCCTCATGCAACCTCGCGGAAAGGCCTGCGGATGGATGTTCTTGTCGAGAAGGCTCGCGTCATAGTAAAGGCGAGCGTCAGCAGTTCGAAGGCGGCAGAAAGTTTCTTCGCATCCGGTTCTCGTTCGGGATGGCCTCCCCAGGCACCGACTAACAGAGATGTTGTGTGTTTCCTGTGCATGGCTATCGGGCACTTAAGCCGTGATTGTCCTTCTAAAGCGGCGCGCCGTGGTCGCGGGAGACACTGCTACATCTGTGGGAGCATTCAACATCTCGCTGCTAACTGCTCGGATCGGGCCGTCGTACCAAACCGGCCAAAAAACGAGTAGGGGAGAGCACGCATTACTGCGCCGGTGCTTTCCCCTCCGTTATGGCGCGCCTTCCTTCGGTACGTGTCCTCATCGAAAACTCCGAGGCGTCTGCGCTCGTGGATACTGGGTGCTCGAGGTCCATCATTTCGGCGACGCTTGCGGACCCTGCGAGGGTGAGGCGAGCGTGCGAGGAAGTCGTGATGATGAATGGAGCCACGGCTGTCTGCAAGTCCACGTGCGTCGCTACGGTAGCCCTCTGCGGACGAACCATAGTGCTGGACTGCCTTGTGTCAGATGTTCTTCCTGGTTTCGGTTACTACTCGGTATGGATGCCATTGAACTCCTAGGCGGCGTGATTATTGGTCCTTCCGCAGATCATGTTGAGTTCATGTGCCAAAGGGGAGTTCCAGAACCAGCACACCGTTCCGAGGTAGCAGTAGTGGCGTCTCCTAGTGTCAAACGTGCTGTAGCATCGTCGGCCGCTGACGTACTGATTGAGGACAAGGACTTCAAGGCAGTATTCCATCAGGAGCACTGGTCAGTCAAGTGGGAGTGGACGAATCGTTGTGTCGTCCCCCAATTGACGAACCATATCGCTTCATATCATGTGGGAGAGGAAATTCGTGCCGACTACGAAAAGGAGGTGGAAGAGTGGATCAAGGAAGGCTGGTTGCAGCCGTTTTCTGGTCATTGTGGTGGCCTGATCCCTCTAATGGCCGTCGTACAGGCAAGTAAGGGCAAAGTGAGGCCCGTGATGGACTATCGAGAACTTAATCAGTTTATCTCAAGTCACACGGCTGGCGGCGATGTGTGTAGCACTAAGCTCAGAGCGTGGCGATGGCTGGGCAAGAGCGTGAGCATAATTGACCTGCGAAAAGCATGCTTGGAGGTGCATGTTGATCCAGCTCTCTGGCAATATCAGGTAGTGAAGTACAAAGGCCGTCGGTACTGCCTCACACGGCTAAGTTTCGGACTTAATGTCGCCCCGAAAATAATGACCGCGATTCTGACAAAAGTCCTGTCCATGGATGGGCGAGTTCGTACTGGTAACGATTCGTTTGTCGACGATATTGTTGTCAACAACAGCGTCGTCTCGAATGGTGAGGTAATCGACTTGCTACAAACATTTGGTTTGGAGGCTAAGCCGCCTGAAAGCCTCGCTGCTGGAAGGGTCCTTGGCCTTCGAGTATGCAGGCCGAAGGAAGGTGAGGAGCTTCGTTGGCGCCGCGATAACGTGGTGAGCGCATTGCCTAACGCCCCATCGCGGCGCCAGCTGTTTTCGTGGTGAGGGCAGCTGATCGGGCATATCCCAATCGCAGGCTGGCTTCGCCGGGCCTGCAGTTACTTAAAGCGAGCCGCTAGCGATGTCGGTTGGGACTCAGTCGTTGGTGAAAATGTCATAGCCATGGCGAGTGAATTGATGCAGCGATTGCATGACGACGATCCAGTCTCAGGCATTTGGAATGTGCCGAATCTGGATAGTGGCATCCTCTGGTGTGATGCCAGCAGCCTTGCTATCGGCACATGCCTGGATATAGGAGGAAGAATCGTCTAGGATGCCTCCTGGCTGCGAAAAGCTGACGACGTAGCCCACTTCAATCTTGCTGAGCTGGAGGCTATCATCAAGGGCCTCAATCTGGCCATTGCTTGGTCATTACGGCAGGTGGAGATTCGGACAGATTCAGTAACTGTTCACGGATGGCTACAGTCACTGCTGGTTGGAGATAAGCCTGTACAAGCCCACGGCATGGGAGAGGCGCTTATCAAACGCAGGCTAGCACTGATAGCCGACACGGTGTCAGAGTGTGGACTGAAGGCATCCGTAGTCCTTGTGAGATCATCCAACAATAAAGCCGACTAGCTGACCCGCGTCGCTCAGAAATGGATGAGGGCGAATGTAAGCTGTCTCGCTGTTCCAGACCAGGCGTCTTCGCCGGCGGTTGGCGTCGACCTAAAGAGTTTCCACAGCCTTCACTTCTTTGGAGTTGACAGGACACTGTACCTTGCCAGAATGTGCCACCCGAAAGCTACTATCCGGCGGAAGGACGTCGAAGACGTCGTGAAGGCTTGCCCTCGTTGCAAGTCGATCGATCCTGCACCAGTCGCATGGAGTGCAGGCGTGCTGGATGTAAGCGAGAATTGGCAGCGCCTGGCCTGCGACGTAACGCATTTCAAGGGCCAAAAATATCTGACCGTGGTAGATTGTGGACCGAGCCGTTTCGCTATTTGGAGGCGAATACCCGACGAGGGGGAAACTCTTTGGTGCAAAATCTGGGCGAAATTTTTAGGGAGCGTGGCCCTCCGCAGCAGCTGCTCATGGACAACGTTGCGAGTTTTCGGTCAACAGCTCTTCGCGGTCTTTGCGACCATTGGGGCGTGGAACCCATATACCGTTGCGCCTATAAACCCTCCGGCAACGGCATCGTTGAGCGAAATCACAGGACCATCAAGGGAATGGCGGCTCGCACGGGCAAGAACGTCCTGATGATGGTGTATTGGTACAACATCTCGCCAACAGCCGGGTTGCACAAGGAATCGGTGCCCTGCAGAAGGCTGTTCTCCTATGAGTGGAAAAGCCCCCTCTTCAGAGGACAGACAGATCAGGGCCCGAGGACTGCTCAATATGCGGTCGGCCAGCGAGTCTTTGTGAAGCCTGCCGGCGCTCGTTGCACGACCGAGTGGCCCGAGGGCACGGTAACCAGTCAGGGCCAGGGCGTGGGAATCGAGATCGACGGTGTGCGTCGCCACGTGTCCGACTTGCGTCTCGTACCAGGGCAGGAAGAGGCGCCCCCTGCACCTGAAGGGGACAGAGCTGAACCAGTACAGCGGCCCAGGCGCACTGTGACACTTCCCCGCCGGTACGACGACTATGTCCAGACCGGATAGGCTTGCTCATTGCTGCTCTGTACCTTGCAGCTACATGTGTTGGTGCTGCAAACTTGTGACCTTAAGGTCAAGGCAGCGTGTAGTTAGTATGTACGTATGTATGTATGTATTGTATGCCGGCTCCCGACTTGTGACCGTAAGGTCAAGGGAGCGTGTAGTTCGTATGTATGTATTGTATGCAGGCTTCTCTGATAAGCCAGTGGTGAGCTGTTAGAAGCACCGATGAGAGGGGCCGGTGCACAGCTGTGGTCCGCCTGTGATGTGGTATGGGCACAGGCCAGTAACCAGCTGGTGGCCAGATGGTGGATTCACCATCAGGGTCGGCCAGTGCACTGCTGTGCTGTGCGAACAAACTACAGGTAAGACGACGGGTAAGAGCAACAACCTTCGATTACACTAACGGAATAAGGGTGACGTCTTAAGAGGGCCTTAGGATACAAGGCTGATACTGTACTTACATTTTGGTGAGCTAATTAGATGATGAGCGGTAGCTGGGATTGTAGGTGAGTGCAAGAATTACTTAGCGTCTATTAACTATTCCAGGGGAAGCCATCTCAGCCCATTCTTTGGCACTAGCTCTTGATCATAGATCAATATAATAGCTTTATACAGTTGATGACCCAGGTTGCAGATGTGAGTCATACAGTAGGAACTCTGTTATTATCTGCAGTAAGAGACACGATAGCTGCTAATGCTCTAAGTGGGCGCAGATAGTGAGTATGCCGCGATAGCCCAGGATGTAAGATCACTCCCAACGACCGAGCTTACGGGTTTGAATCCTGCATTTGAATAATCTTTTTTCGAAAACTGGGCAAAAAAAACTTTTCTCTAAAAAATGCATCCTTTATGCGTCTCGAACTTTGTCAGGACTGGCTGTGGCTGGACGCATCCCGTTTTGAGCAGATGCATATGCAGGCCGGACGCGGCTCGAGGTGATGCAAGGAATCGGTGGAACAGTGCGAGAGAAAAACCTCCCGACCGCGTTTTCTGATCCAACAAGAGCTGTGACATCTCATTTAACAGCTACTCGCGTTTTGAAGAACACGCAGAGGCCTCTAAAGCCGCGCTGAGCGGCTGAAACTCCCGTCACAGCGAGCTTCGGCGGCAGCTCCGTCCTACCGGGAACCTTGGCAGTGCCGCGGTACTGGCCCGCGTTGGAGCACGCCTCCTCCTTGCTCTCGCAGCACGGTCTCTGAGCGTCGGTGGCTGGCGGCCCGGTGCTGCTTGCCGAACTTTTGCGCTCGAACCAGATATAGGTAATAGCGACGATGTGCCATACGTTAGCCTTCTATTACATGCATAAAGGTGACGGCCGACCGACTATAGTTCCACAATTAGATCGGATGAGTCACCTCGCTAACCTGGGGAACTGAAACCAGTTCACATGTCCGGTCGTATCCTAACAACTGCCCCACTTCGAGTGGTGGTGACAGCTGACAAGAGTCTTTGGCCGCAAAGCAAATGAGGCTATTAAACCAGCCAAGTTGTATCTGCAGCTGTGCAAACGAGAATATTTTATTGGCTGGCCTTCACTCTTTTTTTAGCGGCTTTACGACATACTTTCGAAGAAGCAGCTATTAAAGTTGTCAAATAATCGAGGACCCGATAAAGTAATTCCTTAGCCAGCTATTTCGAGGAGTAGATCGGATTTGAGATGTACCGTTTTAAATTTCACGCCACGTAAATGATAAAAAGTAACTGACTTATAAATACGCTACTTCTGTTCCCTAGCAGCTTTTTTGTTTAAGATGCCTCACCGTTAGTGCCACACTCGCTTTGCTCACGTGCGCCATTGCTGGATGAAGCTTGTTAAAGACCATTATTGATGATGCATTAAACTAACTGGCCGATGATGATGATGACTGCTTAGATTCTGCTCGTTTACTAAGAAATCGTCTCATCACAGGGTCAACGGTGTCTTGCACAAGTCCAGGCGTCTGCAGAGTTGCAAGGACTAAGGCAGTATGACCAAGAAAGCTACTGTTGACCGTTGGAGAAAATGTGATGAAGGCCGACAGCCTCCGGGCTTCCAAAGCACTTGTGCTCGCGAAAGGGCCATTATGGTGCTCAAGAGAAATCTACGAGACGAGAGTTAAAAGCTCTCAATCAAAACTCACCATGACAGACTCTGTCATGCTGAACTCTCGTGGCTTTTGAGAGCGCGTTGATGTCATCCGCTGGCCGCCTCTCGTGGCTAAGTGGGTCGGCATCCACGTGCTATGACTCTTGGGAGCGCTTCAGCCATGACATCAGCAACCAAGGGCAGGCTGGCTTGTCCTCCTGTCTCCTGGTGCTTACAGCGTATCGATCTGCGCATTTCCAAATTGTCACGTCAGGGACGCGAGGTGCCGCTAATACCACAAAACTGTCACGTCGCCACTTAAACCGATGCTCTATCGGCGAAGTAAAACTGTTGCTCAAGATCCCCCCAAGGATCTTCTTGAGACAGCCTGGCGCGGCCACATCCAGGAGTCGGCCGGCGGCCATGACTCACTGGAATAAATCACGAGCAAACAGTCAGATGAAGCAATGGCTGGCAAGCTCGAACGTCGGCTTTCAAGCGGCCTTTTATTATTGAATCCACGAGCAACTAAAAGTGGACTACTCAAAGCAAGGTCCACGTCCGGCATGCCGACGATCCAGGCAGCCTGTGTCCCGATAGGCCGCTGCCTCAGTAACCGGCGATGAAGGGCAGTAGCTAGGAGCAGCCTGAAACGACACAAGGTCGACGAAAGTGGAAAAGGTGGGAAAGAAGGCAAGGCAAGACTAGCTAGGTCAGCCATTGCAGCGACGCAAGCCAGCGGCCGCTCACCAGACGACAGCCGGCTTAGGAAAGCTAGTTTCGCTGGCCTTGACCTCTTCCGCTTAGCGAAACTAGGTTGATTTTCAGCCAAGCTCAGCGCTCGTCTTACCTGCATCACCCATGCCACTCCCACTGCCTGAGCCGCATCCCGACTGACCTCCGAAGCAGCCTGCAGCAGTAGAAAGTGAGCTCACTTCCGTGGCTCACGTGGCTCAGACACAGCGAGCGGAGCAAATGCAGAGCCAAAGAGACAGAGAGAGAATGCTAAAAATAATTAGAAGGACGGCGATAAAGGGGGCGATGGAAAAAGAAGTGGGGGATAGAGGTAGAGTGAGAGAGTCGCGGGATAACGGAGAGAAATGGCACGTGACGGCAAGTCGAAGCTGCATGCTGACCTTTGTTTTTTGGGCAGCAGGTGCACTTGTCTCCACACGAGCAATCGTCGGGGCACTGGCACTGACCTCCGGCGCAGCAGCTCGGCCTGTCGGGGGTCGGATCTGTGACAATTGAATATAGCGGCAATTGCGTCATCTCAGCAGCACCAAGCACTAGAGGGGCATTGGGAGTCTCAGTTCTTGAAGGATCATTTTAAGTTAGCAACGTCAGACCGGGCAAAGTTAATTGCACTGGACGAGCCGAGTATCTTTCTCTAAAAAATGCATCCTTTATGCGTCTCGAACTTTGTCAGGACTGGCTGTGGCTGGACGCATCCCGTTTTGAGCAGATGCATACGCAGGCCGGACGCGGCTCGAGGTGATGCAAGGAATCGGTGGAACAGTGCGAGAGAAAAACCTCCCGACCGCGTTTTCTGATCCAACAAGAGCTGTGACATCTCATTTAACAGCTACTCGCGTTTTGAAGAACACGCAGAAGCCTCTAAAGCCGCGCTGAGCGGCTGAAACTCCCGTCACAGCGAGCTTCGGCGGCAGCTCCGTCCTACCGGGAACCTTGGCAGTGCCGCGGTACTGGCCCGCGTTGGAGCACGCCTCCTCCTTGCTCTCGCAGCACGGTCTCTGAGCGTCGGTGGCTGGCGGCCCGGTGCTGCTTGCCGAACTTTTGCGCTCGAACCAGATATAGGTAATAGCGACGATGTGCCATACGTTAGCCTTCTATTACATGCATAAAGGTGACGGCCGACCGACTATAGTTCCACAATTAGATCGGATGAGTCACCTCGCTAACCTGGGGAACTGAAACCAATTCTCATGTCCGGTCGTGTCCTAACAACTGCCCCACTTATTTTAAGAGCTAGTCCATCAGCAGGAGCGGCAGCTGCTGCCGTCATGTCATGAAATGCGCAAGTGCGAAAGAGCCACGCGAAAAGTTCGAGTGGTCGAAATTTAGCGTCGTTCACAATCAGCCTTTACGAATAGATCACGCAATGGGCGATTCAGCAGTGTACGACTGGAGAGAGAAAGATGGAAGCAGAGAGACTGACAGACAGACAGACAGGCAAGCAGTCAGACAGGCAGTCAGATAGACTGACAGACAGACAGAGGCAGACAGACAGAGATATAGACAGACAGGCAGACAGACAAACAGACAGACAGAGATGTAAACAGACGGACGGACAGACAGAAAGGAAGGCATATGCAACATTCATTGAGCCTCGAGCTGCTTAGTTCGATAGTAGACTAATGAAGCTGAGGCGACGAAGTAGCAGCCAGCTTTTCAACGAAGAGAGACTGCATCGTACCAGCAGTGCATGGTCAAGTGCATTGCTTTTTAACAGGCTTACGCTTGCCGTTCATTCCCTCGACTGCGAGGCTGCTGCTTCTGTTCCGCCGCGCGACAGCCGGACGCTGCGCTCGCTCAAGCCTCCTATTTTCCCCCAGCTCTCGCTTTCCTCTGAGCGATCGTCATGCATGCGTCCATCCAAGACTCGGCAAGCCTCAACATTTTCGAGCCTCGCATGTCGTCGAAGGCAAAGGTCAAGCCGCTCGCCAATAGGACGGATGAAAAATCTGACGGAGTCGGGTGAGCGGCGGGATGTCGCGCGAGGGCGAGCCCAGCCGAGCATCCCCCGCCGCGCGCGTCCCGGCGAGAAGCCGCTCGGCGCCTTCCGTCGGCGTCTCGTCCTGTCGCTGCCTTACCAGCCTCATCCGTCATAGCTGAGCTGTCGGTCTTGCCCACTTGCTAGTCGTGTGCGGATAACCGCACAGCGGCCGTCGAGTCCTTCGCTATGCGGCGACCCGTCTATTTAAGCCATTCGCTAGGCATTTCCGCCAATCGGAGGCGAATACCGGGCTGTAAACGCTGGAGCCGTTTCCCGGGGCTGTTCAGCCGGATCGCAGGCGGCGCTTGAGGCTAAGCCTGTGATCGCCGCGTCGCGCACGCCTGACTGCTGTGCGATCTATTTTCAGCGCCGGATCAACTAGGCCGACTATTTCTAGCTGTCAAGACTCTTTTTATTGATCTTAGCCAAATTTCTTTGAGGATACCGCGCCCTGGAAATATCGCCATCAACAAGTTGGAGCTTCTAAATGATGCTTTACTCTGCTGAACTGTCATTGAGCGCTGGCTGCGTTGTACACGATATCCAAGCCTTCCACAACGCGATCAGACTATTTTTAATTCCAAGGTGTTTGATAATAACCTTCTTCTTACAAGAAAAATCCAGTGCCGGCGGCAAGCGAAACTCACCGTACCCTTCGGTTGGCCGCTGCTCAGTGCTGGACCAGCTTTGCTATTTGCTCCGTCAGGCGTTTTTTACCAGACCTTTTAGATAGTCAGGTGCCCCAGAATGACTTTGATGGGGTTCAATGAATTGCCTGGCTTGAGAATGCTGGAAGCTACCAGAAGCTTTGTCGCAACATTGAAGCCTTAACTATCTGTCAATGTAATTCCACTACCAGAGGAATTCTTCTGGCGAGCAGCTTCGAGTGGACGCCGTCGTGGCAACCCACAGCAGCAGATCCTACACTATACAGGACCGGGCAGGAACTTTCAATGACCGCCATCGACGAGCAATAACCACCATCTTACCCCGGCGAATGGGAACGATGTGACCGTGGTACCACAAAGCAGAAATAACGACGGACGCAGCTCCAACACCAGCTTCCCTAACCGTGTTATTCATTTTGTTTGCTTATCAAGCATGATATTACTCACCATTCAATTGCATTTTTCTTTGCAGCAAATGTAAAGCACCTAGATAGAGATTGACTTCTCTGAGGGCGCTTTATCAAGTGCATTATTATTATTATTATTATTATTATTATTACAACACAGCTAGCTCGGCTAACGTGACGTAGTTGACCTCCAACGTGGCAAAGGTATTATACGCTTTCCAAACGAAGGGAGATAATGATCGAGAGATGCTGCACGTCCGTCCCATCGCAATATTACTCCTGTTTGTGGGAGCGACAGGGTACCTGACGCTTGCTGTACCTGCCGTGAATACACGTTGTCTCAGCTATCGTCGTCAGGTGTGTTCTCACCTGTCGAACAGCACTGTCAACAGCTGTCAGCTACCGTCTCGAGGATTTTTCTTAAGCACTATAAATGCTTTTCTAGTGATGCTGTGGTGCGAACACCATCGTGCGCTCTGAATTTAGCCGTCATCTTGGACGAATGCCTAAATTTTAAAAGCTAGGTTATGAAGACTGCTTCTACTGCTTGCCATCACGTCGGATCCCTAAGTAGGATTAGGAACTTTCTTCTACAGGGCTTGCAAAAACTTTAAGTAGCTCCTTAGTTCTGTCTCGGCTAGGTTATTGTAATTCTCTTTTGGGTGGGTTACCGAAAAAAGCCAATGCACAAAAATAGCGGACTGCGAATAAGAGTCCAGCAATAACGCAGGTTTTCAAATACTCCTCCAGATTAAACGGTTGTTACAAAGTCATTTAACTAGGGATTCGTTCAAGCAATACTTATTTTTTATACAAAGTGGATGTGAAATCTATAGGGTTAGTAATAAAGGAAGCCAAGGCATCATGGCGGGTGAAAGATAGCTGCCACCTTCTACTAGAGGCACTCATAACATGATAGTTGAAAGAATGCTTCGAGGGGTCTGCGAGCCGCTTGGAATTGAATCAGCAACAATTTATAATGCCTATTCCAGTAACAGTTTGAGTCATCTTGGGCTGTGAAATAAGAAAAACCTTTTGGATTGCACATTGGTTATGGCCAGGAACTTAAGTCAAGTTTGGCCAAGTCTCCGTGAAATCAAAATGATCAAGGCCACCATCGTTAATTACGTAAAACAGGGTAACATGATCTGATCAAACGGTCGCGTTGACAGCGGCCTAAAAGCCATGAGGGCAATTAATTGCTGCCGGTATTAGAGATCAAAGTCTTTTGTGGAGACTGGAGCAACGTATAGCAGAATATCGAAGCGATCGATGTCTGAGATGGAAGCCAGATCAGGAAGATGCTTCCATCTCAAGATGGGATCAGGCCGTGGCAGCGGAGAGAGGCGCTTTATATGCTGCTGTAGATATATGTGCCTGAATGATAGCGAAACGTCAAAGAGCACGCTCAGCAATCCTGGATCGGCTGGACACCCAAAATCAGATGACATGGGCCGACGAAGAGGGCCTAAGGCGGCTTTGAGCTATTGCACCTCCATTCGTGCTTGATTTCTACGAGGCTGGGGGACACGAAACTGGCAAACAGGTCATAGCCCTCTCATTGCAGCCCGTTCATCTCTCGGCTGGCTTTGATTTACTCTTTATCTACCGCTGCGGAAGCAGGGGGCAAAGCAGTGAGTTAGAGTGCACGGCGGTAAATCTTTCTGGATTGACACCTGATTTACCCGATCAGCCCGAGTCAGTTGATCGATTAAGCACTGCTGAGGGGCGGGCTAAGCACAGACCCCTAGAGTATCCTGTACTTCAGCGGTTATTCATTCGATTTATTTCTGTAGCATTAATACTCCAGAGGCTGCCTCTGAGTGAGACCTAAGCAATGGTAGCGCATTGCCAGCGACGCCCGAGCGAGAGGAGGGGCACTCAAGAATAGCTCGATATTGTATAGTATTACATGCAGCCGAAAGATCAAGTGAAAGAAGCAAGTATACATAACCTGTGTCCGAATTCCTGATAAAGTCCATGTTCAACCGAAGCATAGCTCACTCTTCGGAGCGATTAGCTCTGAAACCACACTAGAACTTAATAGCTTGGTAGCTATGGCAACAGGTGCCGTGGAGAATAATGGTACCGGCAGAAAGTGAAGAGCGCACTTTTACTCTTTCGCCTTCGAATCTGCACGGTGCATTCATGTTTTTGGTTGGCTCCGTCATTCACTTCCGCCTGTTCTGCTTTTAGAAGCAATTTTTTTTTGACGTTATTACGATCGGAAATCTAGCTTGAGAGTAATTACTCGCATGCTCGGATCGTATCACTCAGCCGACGCCGCATTTTAGGCAAGTTAGCGTATAGGGGGCTCTTGGGTCGCTCGAACAAAAAAGCATATACGAATTTTAAGAATCCCGAAGGTAATTGAAGAAGATTTGCAGAGTTGATATGAGCAAATCTTCATCTCGTAGCTACTAGCAGCTAATCTGACACCTGTGCCCAGCCATAACGCTGAGCTTTGAGGGAAGCGAAAGCTGCAAGCAGCACCGCTCGGCAACAGCCACATACTTTTATTGATAACAGAAACCACAAATCGAGCCATGAAAAAGGCGGCCGATGGAATCCATTACGGCTTAGCAGACGGATAAGAGAACCAACGGGCTGCGCCATCGCGAAGCACGCGGTGCGCGCGCCCACTCACGGTAGAAGCCGCTCCTCTAGGAAGCGGGAAGCAAGAGATCGAGCAAAACGACCAATCAGCAGCAGCCGCAGCCGGCTCGCGGCAGCGGCCGCTAAGCTCAGGGTGAGTGCATCTGCCGCGAAGCAGGAAGGTACAAAGGCTGACAGCGCGGCGAATGCGGCACCGAGAATGCCCACGGCCAGCGATGACGAAGCCACCCAGCAGGGATGCCCGCCGACGGCCGATCTCAAGACACTTGACGCGGTTGTAACAAATTCTATCCGGAATCAGTAAGTTTTTTAGCCGTTTCTATATTTCCTTCTAAATCTGGGATACGGTTGATTTATTCTGGAACTGATTCCAGGAGTTGGGATCATACGAGCGGAAATCGTGCTCTCTAATCTGTGAAATAGCTAAGAGACTAGAGGCAGAAGAGCACGTAAGCATCCGGTAGGAAACCCTTGGGTTAATTTCCGAATCTGCGTCACTGGCAGGAATGAAACCATTGGCGTGAGCTGGCGGAATTACTAGAGTCTATCCTACAGCTTAAAAACTTTCATGCACATTACTCAGTACCATGGTTGATTGACCTTGCACTTGGGAGACCAAATGCTTGAGAAAGTAGCACAGTGACGCTCTGCTCGTGATAATGACGGCCGCTTCAGTGCGTGCAGGTGCTGGCCCTACAGCCAAGCGCACCCAAAAATGACTGTTTCCTTTTCCTTTGTAGCGAGTCTGTGCGCTCTAATTGGCGCGTTATTCCTCGTTTCGTCTGGCCTGGTCGGACAGTGACTGCACGTTGGCTCCAAACTGACTAATAGTAAGGGGGAAATAATGACGTAAGACGAGGACTCCTGATTAAGAAACATCCAGCGTTAGGAATCCATCAAAAAAGGCGAGAACAGAATTATTTTAATTTGTACCACCAACAATTTTCAATATTTTCAACGTTTACAATTATCATTGTTCTATTCATAACGACTTTAGAATTGCGCATATAATTCAGCGACTGCCGCAATTTGGCTGACTAGACCGTTCGTTTTACTTTCTATCTATACAATTACGTCATGCAGCTGTATATACGAGTACAGAATTTATGTTTTAAATATTTTAGTAAACTATTCTACCTTTGCCGGAAAAACTATGCCCTACGGGGCCGCGTAGGCTACTCGCGCCTACCGGTTCAGGAACACGCGAACCGCATGACTTCCGACCCGGAAATGGCATCCGAGAGGCACAGCCGCCGAAATGCCCACCCGCTCCTCGTGTGAAATGCCAAGGTCCGATATGCTGGCCTCTTTATCCGGCCAGCGGCCACTCATATACCGAACGCGAAGGGCCTCACCTCAGCCGACCGGTAGCCAGAGCTCAGGAAAGACCCGGGCTAAGGATGGCCTCGTACTTTATCAACCTTTTCCGGGCCGCCACCACTAGGACATCCTTGCTGCCGTCAAACGCCGCACGTAAACGACTTGGACGACTGATATGCTCATCATTCGCGGCTCCTTCATTTTAGGTTCCTGGATCCGAATTTTCGGCAGTCGACGGCCGAGACCACAAGCAGGCCGACGCCAGGCGATTGGCAGCCCGGTTGGCTTTCCGTACGGGATCGGAGCTGACTTGAACTATACGCCACGGACCCGTTGGTGCACGCAGTAGCTACTCTTGAGTACCCGCATCTGTCCATTGCCGTCAAAAAGACTTATCGGGGTTACAGATATGCACTTACTATAATGGCGGACGGGCGCTCATCGCCGCTGCCGCGTTCCGCTACTGTCGGCGGTTTTTTGAACGCAGCATCCACGTCCAGTCGTAACTAGGTCGCAACCAACGTAATAACTCGGCGCTCAGAGCTGTGCTAGTTTCAGCCGAAAAGCGCCATTGTTGATTGCGCCTAAATCTTGTAGCGTGGCTAGCAACGGAGTACGTTCGTACCTTAAAGTACGACTCTGAATGGATAACGCAGACAAGCGAATACGATGGCAGCAGGCGATTACAAGCACTTAATAGCGGCCGCGACGACACCACACGAGGCGGCCGTGACGACACCAATGGGTCATTAACTTAGAGCTCAAATCAGCTCCAATCAGTCCATGCCGTTGCTGGAATACCAACAACCTGCTTGGCTCGTTTCGTCGGGTTTTACATGGGCCTCAGCCGTTGACTCTTACATAATCACGTCATCGAGAAATGTATTTATCAACCATAATTGTGCTGGTTTATTTAGCACCGCCTTTTCACTACCTCTCTAGTGAATAAAATTCCTCGTTGGCCAAAATAAAACATAACTAACAACCAGCTTTGGCAAGCCTCAACTTTTGGCTTGGCCACTAGGTAAGGCTCTGGTAAAAACTGCTATCGAGAATTTTCGGGTGATCTTCTTCTAAGCTGTGGCTGTATCTGTCTTTCTTGACATCAATTTTCTCTAACAGCATGCTCACCAACGAGCATACTCGAAGCGTCTCAAAAACCCATAGATTGTTATGCGTTCAGGTTGTCAGAAATTTATTTGGCTGGAAACAGTAATACGCCTTTAGCAGAAGTGCTACCTTAATAGATACCTGAACCGATCTCATACTAGAACGTAACAAAGGGAAGAGCAGACATTCACGCACTGTTGTGCCAGCAATTGGCACTTGGTTTTAACATGCTCAGTTTCCTACCAGTGCCTCGCCCAGCTAGTCTTATCTACGGTTAGTTTAGTTACCGAGTCTTTGGGGTATAGTAGACAACGACTTCGGTAGTTTAATATCTCTTAGAAGCGTTCACCCTCCAACAGGCTTTTGAAACTCGATTAACAGTTGGGTTATTGCGAATCTGAACGCAGTCCACTGCACTCGCTTCTACTGTACGACAATCATGCAATCACAGAATGCCTGTGACCGCTCCACGTGAAACAACAGTCATGCTATTGAAGATGATGGCATCACTTTCCTAAGGGTGCAAAGTCGATGGCATCATCACGCAGGAAGTAGCGAAGACGTGACGGCGAGCGCGAGAGCAGAAGTCACCATTAGTAGGAAAGCGTTCGAAGAGTTTTCGCCATTGAAACGTAGAGCTTGCTACATACACAGGTAGTCCGATCCATCACCTCCGGGCAGCGGGTGCAGGAGCACTCGACACTGAGCGAAGTTGTTTCGCTCAACATTGCCAGAAGAGTTCCTACGTCTGGCGTGTAGCAAGGCTTGGCCATAGTCACGCAGTAATTGTAGAGCAGAAATAATCGTTAGCAGCAGGCTCGTAGTCAGAGGATGCACATTGTCCAGCGTCAGAGCAACAGTCGATGACCGCAACCACTCGAACAGTAGCAGTCTCGTAGAAAATTGTAACACTCACAGGCTCCACGGTGACTATCGTCGGCTCGGGAAGAACGAGAACTTGGCCCCTCAAAGCGTCCGCCATGGCTAAGGCGTCGCACTCGTGAAAGGCATCAGCAGCAGCCATTTCTGTGCCTGCGTAAAATCGTAATATCTATGCCTGTGTAAAATCGTAATATCTATGCCTGCGTAAAATCGTAATATCTTGCTTCTCAAGCCGTATATTGGGCTTCCGAATCTCCACACGGGGGAGCTTCAAGTACTTCAAGTACAGCCTGCACCTAGCTCTACCCAGATATGGTTCTCGCTGCAAAATATTTTTACCTGATGATTATGCAACGCGAGTCCTGTGCAAGCATGTCAATCTAAAAATAGCGAATTTAAATGCATCACTCGGCTAACTTACGTGAAAGTAATCATAACAATAATACATTTTTAAAGCGTCCTCGGAGAGCTGAATATTTTTATAGGCACTTTAATGCTGCTGTACAAAAAGCAAGATCAATTGATTAGTGGTAACATTCACTATATTAGGAAGTATATCCGTATTAGATGCGAGTTGCACACAGTATGTATGCGGATAAAATGAGAAGCAGCAGGCACACTGTCAGCGCCCCTAAAAGGGCGAACCACGACAACTACGTGCTTTAGGCTTCTTTTAAAATGGCACCATTTCAGGGGAAGTTTTCACGTCAGTTGGATGTAATTTCTATGCTTTGGTTGCACGTGAACTTAGTTAGCGGTCTCGGACGGTTTTGTGGTTTGTCTGAGGTATGGCTACACGATTAAAGTCAGAGCAGTGGGAGCCACGATCATTTGCTTTTCGAGGAGTAGTTCTGATGGGTAGATCGGTGAGCCGTGATGGCGAGCTAGGTAAGGCGGTAGCTTTTCACTTCCTCGGTCCCGAGGAGGTCATGGATTCGAATCCTGCGGTGGGCGATCCTGTATAGTCGCTTCAAGTGGTGATGATTGCCGTAAAGGCTCTTCTGTCACCTTAAAAAAGAGGCTGTTGAATCAGCTAGTATTTGCTATTAGATCTGACCTAAAGAATGGAGTGGCCTAAAATAAGTAACTGAACCTTGAAATCCTCTTCATTAGGGGCCAGCGTAGGTCTATGGGAAGTGGTGTGACGTGGCAACTGCGACTCTTACCAAACTGCAGAGTGCTGCATAAACTCAAAGCGTGCGATTGCACAAGCCAGTAAACAAACAAGCAGTGAGTTACAGAAGTCGAGAAGGGTATGTCTAATACATTTAATAATCTGAATGTGGTATCCCTATCTAAGCAATCCAGTTTTTAATAGAAATGATAAGCGGCTGAAAGTCGTCAGACTTTACTGTGGAGCTGGTAAGTTCAGTTAGCGAAAGGTCACTTTTGCTAACTGAACGCCTAGATTTCGTTTAGATAAAAAAGGAGATCCGATGCTGGAAGATCCGATATATCCGCTCAATAGTCTTTCTATGTTCTGAGTCACACTTGGTTTGCCCAAAACTAGTGAGTTTTTATCGTCAGAAACCTGACGGAGGCTTCGGATAATTTGGTCTCAATAAAAACATTGCAGACTTGACTACTTTACTTGAAGATGGCTGGCGGCATGCACGTTGCAGTTAACTGCATATTCGCCTTAGGAGTGGGGTGTGTGGAAGCATTGCTGTCAACCCAAAAATGAACGACTGCGAACTGACTGGGATATGTACTGACTGGCAGGTCGTCAAATTATCCTTAATATGGTCAGAGCCGTACGGCAGTCGGAAAGGTTCCCGGCAGGCTGCTGCGGTCATCTCAGCTGCGGTTTTTCACTTGCTAGAGGAAGGTGACGCGTTGCTCAAATATTTAAGTAGGCAATGGTTCCGAAGTACCTGGGAGGTCTTAGTGTCAGTCAGAGACAGAGCCAGATTGAGTCCGCCACCGTGTCACCTGAGCCAGCCGACGAGCGGACTAGCCAGCTACATATCGGGTTTGAGCCGTCGTCGCAAAGATTGCCAGGCAGGACTTCCCTGCACCTATTGACAACGGCAGGAGTTTGGAAGATGAGCAATCAGTCGGAAGATTGGAGACGTGAAATTCGGAATCGCTCGTGTAAAAACGTAAAGTCAAAGTTCAGTTCGCTCCTACTTTCTTGTTACTGAGATCAGCTCCGACTTACGACGGTTCAACTGTACGACGGAAATTCGGAGATACAAACTCGACCGCTTCCATGCAAAAACATATCAAAAATCCAAATTGATTCCAGAACACTTTCAATATCTGCATGCAATAAGTATATTTGACATTGCTGTGAACCGTATGTGGCAACAAAGTCTGCCAGCTATGCATTGTGGGTACTGCCCTCCAGCACGTCGAATTCTCTCAACTCCCTTGCTGTATGTATTGAAGACATCCGCACACGAATGGCAGCAAGCTGTTTTAAATTCAATGATGATAAAATAAACTTACTAGTTATGGAGAAACCAAGTGTGATTCAGCATCTAAATGGGTCCATGCATTTGCGACATCAGGTCTTGACTTCTGTAACTAATTGCTTGCTTGCCTACCGGCCTGTGCACTCAGGCGCTTACAGCTGGTGCAAACTTCTGCAGCTAGGCTTGTCTGGCATGAGTATAGCACTTGCCACATCACACCACTTCTCACCGACCTGTACTGGCTACCAGTCAAGCCACACATCGACTTCAAGGTTCTGCGACTCACTTTCCAATCCCCTCATTCTTTGGCTTCAGCCTACCTATCAGATCTACTGCCCCACCAGCCATAAGCATCGTACCATCTGCTTTTCGGAATCTAACTGTTTAACTATATCTCGCACAAACCTCAAATCCTTTGGAGACCGTATCTTTTGTTTGTATGTTCCCAAAGCCTTGAACTCACTCCCGAACTGCGTTACGACGTCTCCTGACTTGTCCACATTTAAAAAGAAACTGAAGATGAACCTATTTATGACAGCACTTAGTGGGTCCCTGTGATTCGTCCTTTACGTGCTTATGGGTGCTGACACTGATGTGTGCTACCACTAACCACTTTTAATATGCCCACTCTGCATATCACCCCTAACCGTGTTATTCTTGCTGTTTATTGAGCATGCTACCACTAACCATTCGATCGTGTTTCCTTTGCAGCAACTGTAAAGCGCCTAGAAAGAGATTAAGTTCTCTGAGGGTGCTTTATCAAATGTATTATTATAACTATTTTTATTCTTACTGAGGGCTCTCTCTCTTGCTCATGGGACTGCTTATTTGATCGAAATAGAAACGAGTGATCCCCAGCAAGAAGGCACTGGCCGGAGGCTCACTTCCGGCTCTCCTCCATTTCGTCATCAGTACGGAGTGCTACTTTGAAATAACTAGAATTTCTACCTTGCTAAAGCATATTTAAAAGGTGGCGAGCCGGCATAATCCTTCAGGGGGCTGATGTATGTCATGTTCACATTGCAGCTCGCACTCGTCTCGTTCACCGGCTACTGGGGAACTCAAGTCCAGTGAGGCGAAACTACCAACTCGCTGCAAAGAACCTTCCTCGAGCGCTGAACACTTCGTTTTCCGTCCGAATAAAATTATTCGCAACGAAAGATTATTGGAAATGCAAAGCAAAGTGATTCGCAATGATAATGCTTTGGCCGTAGCTTAGCTGAAAAAAAAAATGCCGTGAGACTAAAGCGTTAACGGGGAACTCACTCTCACTTTAACAATTTAAACCTTAATTACCCCCTACCTTAACCCTCAAAAATATGTGCAATGAGCACTTGGCTACCAGCTAACAGTCGAGCAAAAGCTACCCACCAATTTGGATGCCTTTGCCAGGGCAGGTCCTCAAAAAGAAAACGAAGAACCAAAACAGTTTCGAGCCCAGATATTGGTTCGCTATTCGACTGCTCGCAATTCCAAGGGCCTCGGATGTGTACGGACCAAATCTGGAGGAATTTTGGGCTCAATGCACTGCCGTGACTTGCAGCAAACTTCCAAAGACATCTGATCTCAAGCTACCTTCGCACCGGATAGAGAGTAACTCGGCGTTTGCTCGTATCCGCTTCTGCTTAACCTTGCTGCCGTTCTAATATTCGAGTGCTGCGTTGGCCTCCAGGCGTTGATTATTTTGCTACGCTCGTACGAGCATAGCAACTGCATTATTCGTGAGCATTTACGTGGCACTCATCGTGACCTCTTGGCCTAAGTGACGAGTTACTGCTCTCCTCTGCTGCAGCGAGGCCACCTCCAGCCTGCCTTTGGAGCACTGTACAAAGGATGGCTGACCGGATGTCCATCAATCGGTAGACGCATCGACCTTCTCTTCCTTCTGCTTGTTTTCATAGTACGATATTTGCTTGTGCGATAAGCTGTTTGCTCTGGTGTAGTGGATCTCTATAGCACTCAGACATATCCTCATAAATACTAGGTCGCTCTTACCAACATATCGTTTTATAGTGTTAGCTTTCTCCTAGCGTGAACTGCAAAAATTGAAGCTTCGAGGGAGAAATTGACTTGAGAAGCTGCAAGGACATCTGACAGTCTGCATCAAATGATGGAGTTGAAAATAGACCTGACATCAGTTTGCATCAAAGGTAGAGCAGAGTGTCATTTCCGCTACTAAAGGGAAAGCGCTTCTGTGATTGTGATGCATCTACAAAGATGGGTGGAGCTGATTGCAACTGATTCAAACGATGGTCCACACTAGTTTATTTAAACATCCTCTTTGGTCTAGCGACAGAAGGGCCTTTACGGCTATGACCACCGCTTGCTACGGCGATTGAGCTTGTTAGCTTTGAAAGTCACCTGCCGTAACAGCCGTAACATGCATGTTATTATTCAAGCATTTCTAATTTCTGGCGTTACTGTTGGGGCTGCCTGCAGGATATTGAACGCTGCGTCGTTATCGTTGGCGTATTGCGAGCATCAGGTTTGGGCGCATTGCACGAGTTGTTCCGCTGCCCGAACTAGCGAGGGACTCACGTTCATAGCAGCTTGAAGTCGCCTGCCTTGCCGCACCAGCAGTGTCACTACTGTCGCTTTCATGACTGCGGCAGCATTCCTGTTAGCTCTGCTTGCACGATTTCGATGGCCGTGTCATTTCAGTTTAGCACGTTATGAGTGTCACTTGGTGTACACATGGTACGCACTGCTCTGCCATCTGAACTAGTAAGGATTACACGGGCATAGCTATGGTGTCAGAAGTTCAAACAGATTTCTTTTGTGATGAAGCTTTTGTCTTTTTCCCTGCCAAATGAAATTGGAGAACATTTGCAGACATCCAGCATGATTAGGCTCTGGCCTGGTCTCCAAGCACGCGGAACCAACGGTCGTATCTATAAGCCGTCAGGGGGACTAGATGCTTCTCAAGCTCGGCTTTGGAAAATGGGCTTTGAGGAAAAATAACAGGTAGTCAGATATATATGCATATATATATATATATATATATGTATATATATATGTATATGTATATGTATATATATGCACATATATATGCATATATATATATATATATGTATGTATATATATATATATATATATATATATATATATATATATATATATATATATGTGTGTGTGTATATGTATATATATATATATATATATATATGTATATATATATATATATATATGTTGTGTCGGCCGTAATTGCATGCAGGATCGTCTGCACGTGTCAAGTGGTCTCTGCCTCTGTGCGGCATAGGCGGCAGCTGGTAACCGTCCCAGGATATGCCTGACTCCTGGCAGTAGCCACTGGCAGTACATCCAGGAGCTCTCAGCGCACGAACCGCCCGGAACGACAGGCCAAGACCCGTGGTCAAGAAGTGACTGCGGGTGGCAAATCTGTCCGTGGCCAGGCAGCGGCTGACCCTACCCTGTGCAGACTGGGCCGCCCAAGCACGGCCTTCCACGAACGAGCCTGGCGAACTCTCGTAGCTTCGCGATGACCATGCGAGGCACGACCAAGTGCTCGATGCCGTCAGGATCGGTAGACGCAGGCAGCGCTTCAGGGAGGTGTCAGTCAGCGAGAGGCGACAGGATGAGAGCCGCTCGAGGCACTACATCACGCGCGTCCGACCACAGCGAGATCTGGCCAACCGTGTTGCCAGAGCCGAAGGCCGCTGGGCTCAGGTGTCGCGAACGCTCCCCTCAACAGACGACGGCGTGCCGTCTGGGTTGGCGGCGGCCCGGTCGAGTCTGTGACGGGCATGCCATTGCCTGGTCTTTCCTGACCACCGGCTACCGGTCGGCCGGCAGTGGTGAGGTGAGGCCCTTCGCGGTCGGGCTCTCAGCAGCTGGCGGCCAAATAATGAAGCTCGCCTGGCCGACCTCGGCATCCCACGCGCGGAAGAAACGGTTTTATGGCGGTACTACGTGTCCGAAGTCATTACCGGCTCGGAAGCCGTGCGGTCCTTGCTCCTGAACCGGGAGGCCCGGGTGGCACCCGCAACCCCGGAAGGGTAGGGCTCCGCTGGCTAATGTATATACGCACATGAAATATTTTAATAAATATTAATATATATTTATCCGCGGACTTAACCAGATTTGTCTAGCCAATAAGGGTTGCATGAATAAAAATCGACTGAGCGAGCCATGTCGTGAAACGGTGGACAGAATTCCTAAAACTCTAAAACTAATCACTCCTAAGCTTTAGTCACGGAACATGTATCTGCGGTTGCATTGTTAAGCCAGTGCTAAAAATCACTTTAAGTCAAATGTCTACATTACTTATCGGTAACAGTCTTGCGACAGTCAATCAACAGCAAATTCATTAACGTTTGTCTGAGGTTAAGAGTAAGATCATTTTGCCCGTTGATTTTTCATAACATTCTACGTTCCTTAGGTTTAGGGTGAGAACTAAAATTCTTGAATTTTGACCTCGTAATGTTGTAAGTCTTTTTGCAGAACTTTGTATCTACGATCATCATTGGCTAATCGGCTAGGTTTTTTCTTTTTGTCGACACTCTGCATTTTATTATCAACATCTCTCTGTAGCCATTTTACAAAAACATGGGTTAATCTAATAGACCACACAAAGGAAACCATTCATCGTGACCTGCAAATCCTAAAGCTAGAACCTCATCGAATGTGATTGGCTTCATGAAGCGCCCCTCCCCCTCTCTCCCCTATCTCTCTCTCTCTCTCTCTCTCTCTCTCCTTCTCACTCTCTCTCCCACTCTCTCTCTCTCTCCCTCTCTCTCTGTCTCTCTCCCTCTCTCTCTCCCTCTCTTTCTTTGTCTCCCTCTGTCTCTTTCTCTCTCTCTCTCGCTCTCTCTCTCCCTCTCTCTTTCTCTCTCCCTCTCTCTCCCCTCTCTCTCTTTCTCTCTCTCTCTCTCCGTCTCTCTCTCCTCTCTCTCTCTCTCCCTCTCTCTACCTCCTCTCTCTCTCCCCCCTCTCTCTCTCACTCGTTGCTATCGCGCACAGTAGAGTTGCACGACTTTGCAAATGATCAGCGGCCAAGAGCTTGTTCACACGATCGATGCCACGATTAAATGATCAGTGAGATGACTTACCGTCGCTCAGCGGTCGTACGTTTGACAGTTTCTAAGTACTGAAAGAAAGCGTGTCTTCCATGCTGATATGCGACTTAGTGGCCTGACCACTTATGCATTTTTCTTTTTTATAATTTCCGCTCCAGATGAACGATCCCTATTTTCTGTTCAGTGGCTCTGGCGTGTTTCCATTTTTAAATGCCTTCTGCGAAACAGGCTTCCATTCTTTTAAACTTATTTCCTCTAACCTCATTTTAAACTTATCGGTTATCACCGACATAGAGATTGGCTCTCCTGTTACTAGCTCGTACAACCTCAAACCCCCCTTGATAAAAAACACTCAAGTTATAAATGACGAGGACGGAATTTCGTCATTTCTGTGCAAACTAAATGAAAAGCGCTTGCATTGCAAGATGCGTTGTTCTTGCATCTTAGTTTTAGATAACCGCTGGCTACCTGAAATTGAAAGGTTTTCCCAGCATGCAGTAGCTTTAACAGTAAGAATACCTTAACATACGGTAAAACGGGTTAGTAACCAGCGGAGTAGTATTATACTATGAGATTTGAAATTCGATTATTCTCGCTGCTTAAAATATTTGAATATGCTAATAATCGTTTGAAGGAGACGTGGTAAAATTTGCCGTGCAAGAAAAAAAACAATAAAGTTTTGTAAAGTTGTTGTACATGAAATGAAAGAGAAGCAAGCACACACAACTCAAACGCAAAAAAAGCAGTGAGAAATGTATTGCTTTTTGCCTCAGATACTGTTGCAGCGTTTTTTTTCGGAGCACTTTTCAGTCTATCTTTCACCCTCATCTTAATATACACTTTACATCGACACTCTTCCGTAAAAGTTGCCATTCACTAGGGATAGCCACTCCCAGACACCATGTGTGTGCTTAATCTGTAATAATAGTAATAATAATAGAAAATGTGTGTCGCGCCTTCATAGAACTTAATTTTCTCTAGACACTGAGCTTGTGGTGCAAATTTCGCACGATCAAATGGTTACAGGTTGCATAACTGGCCACACTAGGGCCAATACTTGTTTTGAAAAGTCTCAGTTATTTCGCCTTGGCACGATCGAATTTCCTCGTTGGGACCGCAACTTTTGCCATTGTGAAATCTCTAAGCTACCATTGTTTTTTTAATGCATAAATCCCACTAATAGTAGCGGTGGCCATATCGTGGATCTCAATAGTCCTGAGGGGTTCCGCCCTTCTGTTCTTGCTGTTTGCCGGCTGACCATTTTGAATCGTCGCCTCATCTCATCTACCCTTTTTGTTCGGCTTTACGTGCAGGGTAACCGTCGAGTGTATCCAGCGAATAAATTTATAAAGCATCGTTCAGAGGAAAATTGTTAAATTTATCTCAAAGGCAGGTTTTTTTAGATCTTCATATAGACATATTAATAGTTATACTATATTTCTAAAGTCTCCACAGCTTTCGTAGCTTTCTTAGAAAGATTGAATGCTTTATCTTGGAAGATATCTTATCTTATCTTAGCTTTACCTTAGCTGAATCTTTTCTGGGCACTCAACAGATTGTGTGAACGTAAATTAAGCGAACGATTAGTGGTAACAGACGGTACCGATACCTTCACTTGTGTAGTGAACGCCACACTAATAAGTGTTCTTGAGGAGCATGCTCTAGGCCATTCTGTCAACGTACAGAGTCGCGTAGTTTTAATTCAATCTATCTAAGACCTTCAAAAGTTTCATTCGTAGGCTTGACCACAGTTTTATTAATTCAATACACATGTCTACATAGAAAATTTCAAGGTCTTCCACTAAGTCCACACTAGAATTTAAACTTCATTTGCAGCAAATTTCAAGTTCCTGGATAAAGATCGGGCTCTCTGAAGGCACCATTACAAATGTATAATTATTATGCTGATTATTCTGCTCATAGCAGCAGCGGCGGCTGTGGCTTCTTCTTTTTCACTGAAGTCGTTCCAGTCGTCCACCCGAAGTATAATTTTAAAACGAAAAACGCTTGAATGGCCTCAGTCCTCACATACTCCCAGCTTTTCTGGCAGGTTTTTATTCAGCTTTACGGAAATAGTGCGCCTATTCAAACCTTCGTAAAGCCACCTCTGACTAAAGCCAGTACTCAGTCACAATGTGTGCTCTTCCTGCAGAGATTTTCCAAGGTTTCTGCCAGGAATCCTAATGAAGGATTCGCGACACTAAATATCTCTGGGCAACGATCGTTGTTTCGATGCCTTGAAAACATGTGTCTTATTCTTGGCAGGGCTAAAATACGCCAACTATATATGGCCCCAGTGAGAGTAGCGTTGCTTCACGCCTTCCTGCGCCTTCCTGCGCCTCCCGCGGCTCGTGAGTCTCTTATGCTTCCTTGACCTCCTCTTGACCTTCATTGACCTCCTCCTCCTCCGACGCCTCTTCCGTCCGCCTCCGTCCGCCTCTTCTGATTAGCTATAATGTCATGGATGCATGGCATCGCCGTTCGAACTATTTCTGTAGTCTGTGTGTTTTAAATGCGTCCGGAAGCCATCATTGCAGAGATAATGCAACAAGTTACGGTTAGCCTAAATAGTGGGCTAATTCTTGGATGGCGAAAAATGAACAGAAGCCATATCACTTTGAAAAGTCTGGTCTTGGAAATTTCGATAAAATGAATCTGCGCTGAAAAGTTTAGACACCAATCCTGGAACCACTGGAAATCTTTTTCAAGCCAGGTGGTTTCCCATTGTTTGTTATATAGGGAGCATGTAGCTACCCATTTAATGGGATGTGTTCCCCTGCCGAAAGCGTTTCGGCGATACGATAGCGTCGTAAACTTGAGCGGTGGCCCTTGCTTTATGCAGAATTGTTCTCGTCAACCGAACTCTGGTTAGCCAAAGTATACTGATGCGATTGTCGCTGCTCTTGGACGTTGAGGTTTCAAATTTTTCATTAGCTGAGTCACGAGGCAGGTAATTAAGAGCTACTCTCTTGCCCAGCGTAGGCGGCAGTTGTCGAACGTTGTTTACTTCTGGTTGCTATAGCGGAATACTCGAATCATGCCAACATTCTTGTACATGTCTATTGTGAGTTTCGACATCACCAAAAGTCTTCTCGGTGCACCAAACCTTTTACTAATCGATATTTAAGAATACCGAATCGTTTTCCTATCGAACCTATCATAAAAAAAGGTTCAGTTTCTCCGGTGATATCGGATATCGAAAAAAAGGATTCAGTTTCTCCGGTGATATCGGATATCCAAAAAAGGATTTAGTTTCTCCGGTGTATTCCACCGCCTCTAGCGCCTTCTTTGCCTTTTGCACTCCTTCGCCTTCTCAGCCTATGCTATAATTGATGTAATTAATATATAGGTTATAATAAATATATATCCTATATATGATATATTATAAATAATGTATAGGTCAATTATATAATGCCTATAATGCTATAATGTCCTCGAAGCACAGCATGTCTGTTTGAACTGGTTCGACAGTCAGTGTATTTGAAATGCGTTTGGAAACCATCATTCCGGAGATAATGCCACAAGTTACGATTAGCCTAAATAATGAGCTTACCCTTGGATGGCGTAAAATGAGCAAATACCCTACCATTTTGAACGGCGGTCTGGTCTTGAACATTCAGACGTCATGAATCTGCAGTGTTTGTTACATAGAGAGCATGTAGCTGCCTATTCGATGGGAAGTGTTCCCCTTGCTGCAATTGTTTCGGTGCTGTAATGCAATCGTAACCCAGAGGGATGACCTTTGCTTCGTGTAGAATGGTTCCTGTCAACAGAACTTTGGTGACCCACAGTAAACTAATGCGATTGTCTATATGCTTGAAGTCTGACTTTCAAAATTTTCACTACCTGGAGTCATGAGGCACGTATTTAACGGCTTCTCTCTCGCCCAGTATAGGTGGTGGTTGTCGTACGTTGTTGACTGCTGGTCTTTAAACTGTAATACACGAACGCAAAACCGGCGGCCTTATACTAATCGATTGAGAATTTCGATGCCACCAAATTTTTCTTTGTCGGCCTATATTTGAGTATACCGAATCTTTTTCGGATCGATTCTCACTACAGCCTACAGTAAAGAATATAGTTTATCCAGTGTATTCTGAGTAGAACCTTCTTTCTCTGCAATAGTTTTCAAAGTAATTTAAACGTTAGTGACGTCACTTAGCCTCACTAGCTTGTTGCATTTAATTTAGGATAGAGGCAAAGGTGACGCATCATCTGCTTATATATGGGCCGTGTAAATACAGCCTTTAGCAGCAACCTATCTTTAATTACTTTTGCAAAGGATTTTCGTGATTGAAGAGCGCAATTGCTAGTAGTAAACATGTACAACTGCCGAAAAGAAACGAAGTCATTAAGGCTCGAAAATAACCATTTCAACGTTCGAAAATCTACAACGCTTATTCCTATTGAGGATAGTTGGCGTATTTTAGTCGTGTCCTTTGAAGCCATTGAAATAATTACTGCTGCCGAGAGACATTTATTGCAACATATTCTTTACGTGAATTGCGGGCAGAAACTGTGGAAAATCTCTATGCCAGGGTCACAAGTTGTGACTTGATATTTTCTTAAACCAGAGATGGCTTTATGGAGGCTGGAATACCTTTACTATTTCCCTAAAGCATAATAAGAACCTGACAGCATAGCTGAGAATATTTTAGGACTGGGACCCATAAATCATTCTTGCGTTATCAGTCCTATACTTGTACCTGGGGTGCGACTGGCAAGTCTTAGGTGAAAAAAGGTGGCATGGCCTTTACAAGCTAAATATTCAAGCTTTGTAAGCTTTATTCATTTTTAAGGTTTATACTATTATTCATGGATTTTATTTGGCGATCAACGCATTTACAAGCGGCTAGGGCCCGCCGGGATGATACTCGGACGCAACCTGCATTCGGCAGGGGCGGTCAGCCTTGCTAGCCTGCGCCGTGCTCGGTTGGCTTATCTCGCCAGCACCAAGCAGCACCGCCGCCGCAATTGCAAGCACAGCACCGTGCGGTGCACCTGCCTTCCAGGTTCCGAGCGGACGGGCCAGCCACTGGCTCGGGCGTTGAGTGGGCAGTTTGCGAAGTCGGCATTCTCGAAGCGTGAGACCGGGCAATGCCCGTGGGGCTCCCCCCCCCCCCCCAGCAGGAGCAGAAGGCGCTGCAGTCAGTCCACCGGCCACGCCCACCTCCGGGCGTCCAGGCGCCCAGGCTGCAGCACAGAGCGTTCAGGCCTCGGAGCGGGCGCTGGTGCAGAGCCAGACCGGGCAACGCTTGGGCCCGCCCAAGGAGGGAGGCAGGTAGACCTCGCCGTCCATCAGAGGCATCCACAGCCGAGGTCGACGCTCCCACAGCAGGCGGCAGCACATCGTCAGGTGGGCCGAGAATTCGCACCACCCGGAAACAGGACCACGACTCGTCCTCCTCCTGCCGACGACGGCCCATGAGTTTCCGCCAGATCACGGCCGTGCCATCATCTTCGGCGTTACACAGCCACCCACCTAATCAGACTGCATAGACTCAAAGCATGACCCGGGTGGTATGGTCTCAAATCCGCTAAGCTGCAGTGCTTCGCGCTCGTATCGGTCAATAGAAATTCATTTCGATTCTCGCGAATAAATTGACCTCGAACTAGGTCAATTTATCCACGAGATCCAAGAACTTTAGTGGGCGGCCAATGAACATGCAAATATAAGCGACTATCCAATAGCCAGCTTTGAAGAGGCGGTGCTATTTTGGCGGGAACTCTACCGAATGTCGCCGGTCGCCTTTTAAAGTCGTGCTGAGGTGCAGCGATTGAGCTACTTCTACAACGAGTGCTAATCAGCGGTTTAAAATTGAAATTCTTCCGTTTGATAGTCGAGTTTACAATAGGGTCAATACAGAATGCACGGAGGTTCTCGCAGGCAAGCAGCAAAGGAAGAACCGCCTGGTATTGAGTTATGGAGACTTTTATATATGTATGCAGCTCCGTCTCTAACTCCACAAAGCCATAAGACTATGTGGGTGTTACAGGGAGTTTTGTATAGCGCACTCACAGCCTGAGCGGCTTTCGGTACGCATTCGGTAGCCAACATACTTCGCCTCATGCAGCAAAGAGAAATTAGGAAGCATAGCAGAGTCAGGAAAGCAGTTGAGGTGGGGAGTAGCATAGAAGTAGCAGCTCAGGATCGCTGAAAAGGATGCTCCATAGTTGGCAGAAGGAGAGTAGTTGCCGTTGGGTAAGCATTGTGGAAGCGAGTTCCACAGTCTAGGACCTGCAGAGCTAAAGCTTCTGTCGCCAACGGTTTTTTAAGCGGAAAATGGAACAGCTAATTTATTTTCCACACAGGACCTGAGGGACGAGTAGGCTAAAACTGGTGCAGCAGTTCAGTTTAGGTATGGAGGAGCCAAGCCGTGACGCCGCGCCACACCTTTTGCTAAGCAGGACCTGTTTTGAGTAGCTTATACAAGGACAGCTCACGTGCAGTCAAAGGGTAAATACCAGCGAAATATCCAAGGTATCGCGGAATTTATGCAAACGTCCGCCCCGTGCTTGGCCCGAGGCCGGCCCTGTAGTACGTGGAGGAAGACCTCACATGAAGTCAAAGGGTGAGATTAAAATGGTGGATTGTAGCATTGACCATATCTCCGCTTATTAAATAGCCGCGAGGACCTGATGCCTATGTGCAGCCAGGTGCATTATTATGCCTAAAAAATGTATTGGCTGACGTGATGTGGCGAAATGGTTATTTAATAAGCTAATATTTTTTAACCAGCGATAACCTTAGACTTTGCAGTCTTAAGTCTTTGAACTTTCCAGCCATTTTCTTGCTTCGACGATAAACTCTACTGAATTTGTCAGTCTGCTCGGGTGTCAAAAGCATTCACACCGTCCCGCATTTGGCTGACGACTTTATTTAGTCCCGGTAGAAGAAAAACTTTACAAAATACGTGCAATAATGCACACTAACCTCTAGTATATTTCCCAGAGGCAACGGAACAAATTGATAGATTTCTGTAGCAGGCTGTATCGACATGTCCTTCGTATTCTCAGATACATTTCTTTTCCCCCTTTCCTGAATCCAACGGAGCATGCTTGTAATGCTGTGTCGTTACGCTGCTCACGTTGTGAAAGCAATGCCTTTCAAGTTGCGTTGCTGGACAAACTCTTTGTTTTTTTAGGATTTGAGGTTTGTACGAGGTACAGTGGTTCTGATAGGTAGACTGGAGCCAAAGAAGGCAGAAACCTGAAAGTGAGTGGCAAAACCTTTAAGTCGATGCGTTGCTTGATAGGGAACCTGTACAGGTCGGTGAGAAGTGGTGCGGTGTGGCAACTGTGACGCTCACGACAGACTCGCGCCCGAGCTGCTCAGCTTTGCATCAGCTGCGAGCGCCTGGTTGCACAGGCCGGTAGACCAGCAAGCAGTGAGTTGCAGAAGTCAAGTCGGGATGTCACAGTTGCATACTTAGATATGATACCATTTTCTAAACAAGCCCGAATTTAGCAATGTTATGTAGCTGAATGTAGGCAGGCTTGACTGTGGCGCTGATTTGGTCGTCCATTGAAAGGTCAATTTGGAACAGGACACTTAGGTTTCGTGCAGATTCAACAAGAGACATGCTGGAAGAGTAGATTGCTAGCGTTAGCCAATCAAATTGATAAATGACACTTGTTTGCCCATAACTAGTTAGTGTGTTTTATCATCATTCAATTTAAGAAAATTGGCTGACATCCATGCTTGGAAGTCATCAATACATGCAGCGAGTTGAAAGGATTTGACTTGCTCGAAGGCTGAGAGGGATCAAAGCAAAGGTACAACTGAGTCTCTTTTTAATAGGAGTGAAAGCCTAGATTGCGCTTGGCAGTCACATCCATAAGAGGGAGTATAAACCGTGAAAAGACCAGGACCTAGCACGGACCCCTGAGGCACCCATATTTCAGAGGTACCTCGGATGATCTTTATCCATTCACTTCAACACTCTGGAGTCTCCCACTGAGGTAGGACCTGAACCACTGTAGAGCAGTGCCAGTGATGCCCAGGCGAGATGAGAGGCGCTCTAGAAGAACTTTGTGATCGATGGTATCGAAAGCTGCCGAAAGATCAAGCAAAACAAGCAGAGAAACTTTACCCATGTCTGCATTCCTAAGTAGGTCGTTGTACACCCGAAGGAATGATGACTCTGTGGAGTGATTAGCTTTAAAGAAAAACGAAACTCAAACTAACTAAAATCAGACTGGAAGTTACTTGCAAAGTTTGATGTTTCAATATGATGGTGCTGCTGGTCTTCCACGACTCATTCCAGTGTCGTTGATAGGAATGGTAGAATAATAATAATAATAATAATAATAATTCACCTGATAAAGCGCCCTCAGAGAACTTAATCTCTCTCTAGGCGCTTTACATTTGCTGTAAAGTGAAATGCAATTGAATGGTAAGTAAAATCATGCTTGAAAAACAAACGAAATGAATAATATGGTTAGGGGTGACATGCACAGGGTCAGCATGCAAATGTGGTTAGTGGCAGCATGCACAGTGTCAGCACACATAAGCACATCAAGGACGAATCACAGGGACCCACTAAATGCTGTCCTACATAGGTGTGTTTTTAGGTTCCTTTTAAATGTGGTCAGGTCAGGGGATGTTCTGACCCAGGTCGGGAGGGAGTTCCAGGCTTTGGGAGCATACGAACTAAATGCACGGTCTCTAAAGGATTTAAGGTTTGTATGAGGTATTTGTAGACTGTTGGATTCCGAAAGGCGGGTAGTACGATGCTTAGCCTGATGGGGTAGTATATCTGACAGATAGGCTGGAGCCATAGAATGAAGGGACCTAAAATTGAGGGACAAAACCTTGAAGTCAATCCGTTGCTTGACTGGTAGCCAGTGCACGTCGGCGAGAAGTGGAGTAATGTAGCAACTGCGACGCTCACGACAGACAAGCCTAGCTGCAGAGTTTTGCACAAGCTGCAATCGCCTGATCGCACATGCTGGTAGGCCAGTAAGCAGTGAGTTTCAGAAGTCGAGACGGGATGTCACGAATGCATGGACCAACTTGGACGCGGTATCTTTATCTAAACAAGCCCGAATTTTAGCAATTTTATGAAGCTGAAAATAGGCTGATTTGACTGTGGAGCTGATATGGTCGTCTAACGAGAGGTCGCTTTGGAATATGACACCTAGATTTCGAGCTGATTCAACTGGAGATATGCTGTCAGAGCCAATTTTTAGAGTCAGCCTTTCCAATCTCTGGATCACACTGGGTTTGCCCATAACTAGTAAGTTAGTCTTATCATCGTTTAGTTTTAGAAAATTTGCTGCCATCCATGTGCAGATGTCATCAATGCATGCAGCAAGTGAGTTGAGAGAATTTGAGGTGCTCGAAGGCTGGGAGGGATCAAAGCAAAGGTACAACTGAGTGTCATCCGCATAGAAGTGAAAGCCTAGATTGTGCTTGGCAATCACATCAGCAAGAGGCAGAGTATAAACCGTGAAAACAACCGGACCTAGCACTGAGCCCTGAGGTACTCCATATTTCAGAGGTACTTCACATGATCTTTGTCCATTTACGTCAATACTCTGGAGTCTCCCACTGAGATAGGACCTGAACCAAGGCAGAGCAGTGCCAGTGATGCCCAGGCGAGATAAGAGGCGCTCTAGAAGAACTTTGTGATCGATGGTATCGAAAGCTGCCGAAAGATCAAGCAAAACAAGCAGAAACACTCTATCCATGTCTGCATTCCTAAGTAGGTCGTTGTATACCCGAAGCAATCCTGACTCTGTGGAGTGATTAGCTCTTAAGCCAGACTGGAACTTACTAGCAAGGTGTGAGGTTTCAATATACGAGTTCAGCTGGTCTGCCACGACCCGTTCCAGTGTCTTTGATAGGAATGGTAGAAGGGAAACTGGGCGATAGTTGCTCAAGTTCTCTTGGTCAAGTGTAGTTTTCTTGAGAAGTGGCCTGACTACAGCTTTTTTTGAAAGGTGCTGGGACATGACCTGAGGCTAATGACATATTAATTGTTAGTTATGCAGGGCAGCAGCAGATCAATGCAACTTAGGAGCAGGACAGTGGGAATAGGGTCCAGAGGACTTGTCTTCTTTGATTGAGATACGAACTTAAGGACTAGATCACTAGTGACCTGCTTAAATGCAGACATTGAGGTGCAGCCAGGAACCGAGGAACAGCATTCTAGTGGGGAGGTTGTCATCGCAGGGATGGATTCCCTGATCTTGTCTATCTTCTGCACAAAGAATGGAGAGAAGCGATCGGCTAGATCATCATTAGGATCATCAGGTAAGGAGCTAATCTGGGAACGGTTGAGGAGATGGTTTATTGTCGACATCAGCATTTTTGGATTGTGCATCTGTGATTCAACAATGTTTTAATAAAAACTGGACTTAGCCTTTGCTAGGATCGATTGGTACGACCTACAGTAGTCTTCATATGCCTGTCGATGGACAGTTAGTCCTGATCTTTTGTATGCTTTTTCAAGCTTTCGTTTAGTAGACTTGGCTAGTTTAATGTCTGTGGTAAACCATAGGCCGTCTGGGCGGGGGCGCACAGTGCGCTTTGTCAGAGGGGCAAACTCGTCTAGCGTGTCAGCTAGTGTCGTGTTGAAGCTATCTACCAATGATGCCAGATCGGAGGGAGGATTGAGCAGCAGAGGTGAAGCAGATATTCTCGCATGGACAGCATCGATGTCAAGGGTCTTGAGGTTTCGCGATTCACGGGTTATTTTAGAGGTGAATGTGGGCACACACTGTAGATTGAATGAGATCTGCATGTGGTCAGATAAGCATGATTTGGTAATAATTGGTGATGACAAAGTGCAGTTATATGAGAAAATCTGGTCGAGTGTGTGACCCTTAATGTGGGCAGGGCCATGCACATGAGCCACAAGAGACAATGAGTCAGTCAATGCACAAAATTCGGTGCTGAAAGCGTCAAATAAGTTATCAAAGTGAACGTTGAAATCACCCATAACGAGGAAGGATCGATTTCTTGCACACCGAATCGAAATGAGATCGGAGAAATCTGAGATAAAGGAGGATTTGGTACCTGGTGGGCGATAGACTACTGCCACTATCGGTAGCTTGTTTTAGGGTGAGACCAAGACGATTGATTCAAAAGACTGCTTCGAGGGTACCGAAAATGGCTTGAAGTTGAATTTCGAGCGCACGACAATAGCAACTCCACCTCCAGTTTTGATTGATCTAGGGGTGTGAAAGAGCGAGAAACCAGATGGAGTTGCGTCTTTAATTGTCGGACAGTTTATCGATTTCAGCCAAGTTTCAGTTAGGGCGAGCAGGTCGATACCGTTTTCAGAAATGAGGTCGCTTATTACCAGATTTTTATTGCACATTAAGCGAGGATTCCAAAGGCAAGCGTTAAGTCTGGCGGATGGGGTTACAACAGGCTTGATGACCACTAAGTTTGAGGAATTTTCAGTGACGCATGTGGGGGAGCGTGCTGAGTGGTTCGAGACAATGCTAGTAATACCGAACGAGCTGGTACTCAGCTTGCAGGTTCCGCCCAACGAGCGGCGTCTGAGCTGGCGGTTCCGGCCACCGAGGCAGCTACGGGGTGCTTTTCTTTTGTTAATGCATAGTTCATGAATCTTAGCAATAACATTAATATCTAGGAATGCATTTCATATGCGATGAAGAAGCGATAACAGCTGCTGACGATCATAACTGACAAGCAGGTTACTAGCCGCCGGCAAAGCTAAGGCAGCCGCCGGCGTGGGAGACCCAGCAGCCCGAAGCGATAAGCGTTTAGATGTCCATAGGCACGTGATTTCTTACGCGCTACGGTCAAATAACAATCAGAATAACTTTAAACAGGTCTTAGCTGTATCGTTTCCGTATACAATGTTCGCAAGAACTTCGGTTTTTGGAAGAATTCTGCAACGAACAAGAACGCACGTTAGAGCGCTCTACGTCAGAAGGGAAGGGCGGCTTGACGGTTGTTGCTCAAGTTCTCTTGGTGTAGTAGTTTTTAGTGTACCTTGTTAAGTAGTGGCTTGACTACAACTCTTGAGTAGTGGCTTGACTGAGCTAACATCCGCATATACTTTCTTTGGTTCATTTTATTGTGCCAAAAGTATGCGATAGGTTTATTCTGAAGTGACGACGTGTGTATGGATATTTTTACAGCAGCCGATTTGGAAGCCCATCGTGCAGGGAGATGGTGAGCTTGTAGGAAGATGAATTAAACAATTCTACCAGCCAAGTTCCTTGCAGGATAACTATTGATCGCATCCTAAATTTTTACCCACTGATCCATCTGCAAACTTAAAAACACATCAGAATGCCTAACTTAGTCCGCCGTACTGTGCGTTGACGGTCTTTGGGGCAAGCTGGAATTTTTGGCGTATCCTGATTGCGAGAACTGCTAAAGGCAAGCCAGTCATGCAGAAGATGGTTCGAATACTGAAGTTCAACGTACAACGAGGGCATCAAGGGCAGTTTGGATTATGTCTGATTAGAACGAATAATGCAGAGTGCGATGTGGAGAAACTCCTCAAAAGTACCATCATGTATATATCGCGTGCAATTATATATAATATAACATCACAGATATCATGTATATAATATATTATTACATAATAGGAGATATCATAGACCTATTATGTATATATATATATATATATATAGAGAGAGAGAGAGAGAGAGAGAGAGAGAGTGAGAGAGAGAGAAAGAGAGAGAGAGAGAGAGTGAGAATATATATATATATATATATATATATAGAGAGAGAGAGAGAGAGAGAGAGAGAGAGAGAGTGTGTGTGTGTGTAAGTGTGTGAGAATAGGCCTATAAAATCGCCTGTTCCACTCTCTTGAGAGCGTTGCACGAAGCGAAGTGACAGTAAGAGACATAAGAGACAGATGTGATGACAGAGAATCGGCAGATTTAATGGCAGATTGAGTCTCTGTCGGTGTATGCACTAAGTGAAGAAATTGTCATTAGAAATTTGTATGAACGCTCACAGAGAGGAATGCACGGCTGTTTGCCTATTTTAATAGCCAATGGCCTAGCACCCGTATCCGAGGCAACCGTGGGTCCGGGTATTGAGAATTGATGCAGGGCGAAGCACGAACTCCACTAACAACCTGCTTGACTGCATAAACCAGACGATACGAAGCTTTATTGGGAATGAATTCTATCTAAGCTTGTCACTTTCGTGCAAGCGTCTCCTCCTGTGTTTAACGCCTCTGCCACACGAGAGGTCACACACAGGCTACAGCTAGTTTTCCGGTTCAAGACGTGAACGGATTTCGTCCCCCCACAGCGAGCTATCTCTCGTGCTGCAAACGCTCCTGTGCTGCACCGACTAGATTTCGGTCTATCTGCCGGGCTACTCCTCGAAGCCATTAGACGTCGCCTAGCGCCTGGTAGCACAAACCGAAATGGAATCCGCGCGCTCGCTCTGCAGATTTTTAGCTCAGAGTCAGGATTTTCGCGGCCAAACGAAGAATTTCGATTTCACGCGGCGATTTCACTGCGGTCAGAAATTTGAGTTCACTCTTTTGGACAGCCACTGGCTGCCGTTATCTTTCATTTTTACGTAGGATATGTACGTTGGATTCCTACAAATACGTTGAGCTTTTGTCTATCACCGGCACGTTGCAAAAGCCAGCAGAACCAGTTTAAACACTATCCAATACAACGTCCAACGAATACAGGGTTGCGAAGAAGTACGTCCATTTTGAACAATCCCTCATATCTTTAACAACGCTAGCCCGAAGGTCTGCTAAAAGAACGCGCATGTGATCAGTTGAATCAGCGGCCGATAGGTAGATATATAGCAGCGGACTTCCCGTCTGATTTGGACCTCATCTTAGGAATGAAGTCCTGAAAATTGTGCGACCATTCGGCTTACCGCGACCATCGAAAGCTGCTGCGGAGCGCATGGCAGCAATGAAGCACTGCGAGCGAAAAGGGGCGTGTCAGAAAAGGTAACGTGAAGCACCATTGCCACCTGTATTTACGTCCCTTCATTATCTTGCTTCAGCTAGGCTAGGCTATACATACAATTATACATGTACATGTATATGTATATATATATGTATATACATGTACATGTGTGTGTGTGTGTGTGTGTGTGTGTGTGTCTGTCTGTGTGTGTGTGTGTGTGTGTGTGTGTGTGTGTGTGTCTGTGTGTGTGTGTGTGTGTGTGTGTGTGTGTGTGTGTGTGTGTGTGTGTGTGTGTGTGTGTGTGTGTGTGTGTGTGTGTGTGTGTGTGTGTGTGTGTGTGTGTGTGTAGGCTAGGCTATACATATATCCGAACTACTTCACAGTCAGGCTATTCATCTATTACGAGCTCTTCTGGCCCAAGTCGCATAAATGTGTCTCAAACCAAACGCAAATGCTTTGGAGACCGTGGCTGTAATTCGATGCTCTCAATGCCTCTTCTTCACTACCGACACATGTCAGGACCACCAGCCCTGAACTGGCGACATTTAAAAAGACACACCAGTTCCTCCTAGCACCTCCTAGCATTGCATGGGTCCTTGTAAACAGTCCTTTGTGTGCTCGTGCTGACACTGTTCGTAGTAGCAATAACCAATTGCATATGTATCCACAATATAAAATAATATATATATATATATATATTATACATATGGACTGGACAACTAGCGGTTGCCCAATCTTGAATGGTCTTGTGAGACGAGTCGGTTATTGGGGCTATCATGGCGCTGCTGTACTAAAAAGGAGAGCGATCGGCACGAGAATCTCGATTACTTTCGAATTTGACACGAAATTTGAACCACAATTTTCAGCTTTAGGTCGCACAGTTGATCGCTGGGTTTAACGTTGCGTACCGACTTTAGAAGGTTTAGGCCGCGCGCTTACTTGAAAGAAGGGCGTCGCCCTTAGAGGTGCTTAAATGAGGCAATTTGCTTGTAGACCAGTCTAAAGAGGCTTCCGGCACTGCAACATCTGGGGCTGCAACACTCTGGCCTGAGAATTGAGGTCCTTCAATTAGAGCCACACAATTCCTAACAGACACACTGCCCAAAGATGCTACGGGAGGCTTGGCGAAGGTGCTGACCTTCAATAGCTCTGAAGATTGGCTAAAGGGCGCATCGCCACGGTGCGAACAACTTCAAGATGTCTTTTCAAGATGGAGGCTGCTCATTTCTTGAGATGGCGCCTCAAAAAACTGCTGGTCTACACACGCACATGCACATGCACACGCGCAAACAGTTGGCATCCAGATTGAAGTTTTCTAACTGAAAAGGTTGCATAATTATCATCGATGTCCAAAGAAGCTTTAGCATTGCAGTGCGGCTGGCGGCAGGGAGCTGAACACTCTAGTGAAATCGCTACGGAATCTTTCGCCGAAAGTCCAAGACACGCATATTTACTGACAGATTCCAAAAGAGGCTACCATTTTGCGCACGGTAGGATATCACATTGGTCCAGGCTGTGCGCGAATGCTTTGAAATCAGCTCTGAGCAGTTTGCTGCTGTGCTGGTGCTTATTGAGTCATTTGGCTATCAGCTTCCGGTCGTAGCAGAGTCAGCGTATGCGAGCAGGACAGCAGCGATCGATGGCGGTCCTCGTTAGCGGTGATTGACCCGGCGTCAAAAGGTGGCGAAGCGAGCGAATGCTTTTTGCGAAGGCAAGCTGAGGAAGCCCTTTCATAAGTGCTCGCAGCCTTGGCTTCCGGAACAGACGCGGCTCTGTGACCCCAGTTGGTTTCGAGCTCGACGGATGAAATTGATGATCAGCTCTCGTCAGATCCTTGAAAGCAATAGTGCCCCGCGTCACGCGTCAGACGATCCCAATAGGCTAGGGTGACACCCGGATATAATGACGGACTCCCGGAGATACGACGACAACAATAATAAAAATGCACGCCGCGTTCGTCTTCAATCAAATCGAAGAAGCGATGTAAGATGCAACCAATTTGCTAACGGCTCTTCGCCCTCGAGTCTGACCTCCTTCCTATGAGCTCTTTGCCCTTTGCTCTTTACCTTCTAGCTGCTTCCTTCCTTTCCAGCCTCATCGGGTCCTCAGAGAGTACCGAGAAAGCAGCTTCTTTGCTTTATTTCCATGACCGTTGTGTGTTTTTTCCGACCGCTCTACGCTTCCAATGTATTCATACTTATTTCGTTGACTGCTCGCAGACGGTGACCTCCGCTGCCCCTCTCTCACTCTATCCCTCTCTCTCTCTCTCTCTCTCTCTCTCTCTCTCTCTCTCTCTCTCTCTCTCTCTCTCTCTCTCTCTCTCTCTCTCTCTCTCTCTCTCTCTCTCTCTCTCTCTCTCTTGGTTGTGTAAGAAGAAAGCTATTTTCTGGAGCATGCAAAGCAACCAAAGAAGCTGATGTATGGAGTGCAATATAGGAAAATCTCCAGCCTAACGCCCGCATACTACTTGTCAAGCTCGTAAGTGCTTGACGTTACGCTTGACGCTTCGGCGTTATGAAGCCACCCACCTTACATTACATTACACCTTATCAGACTGCATGGACTCACAGCATGACCCGGGTGGCGTGGTCTCAAATCCGCTAAGCAGTGTTTCACGCTCGTATCGGTCGATAGAAATTCATGTCGCTTCTCGTGGATAAATTGACCTCGAATGAGGAGCTCTGAGAACTTTAGTGGGCGGCCAATGAAAATACAAATAGAAGCGACTATCCCATAGCCAGCTTTGAAGAGGCGGTGCTGTTTTGGCGGGAACTCTACCGAATGTCGCCGGTAGCCTTTTAAAGTCGTGCTGAGGTGCAGCGATTGAGCACATCAGAATGCCTAACTTAGTCCACCGTATTGTACGTTGACGGTCTTTGGGGCAAGTTGGCATTTTTGGCGTATCCAGATTGCGAGAACTGCTAAAAGCAAGCCAGTCATGCAGAAGATGGTTCGAATACTGAAGTTCAACAAACAACGAGGGCATCAAGGACAGTTTGGGTTATGTCTGATTCGAACAAAGAATGCAGAGTGCGATGTGGAAGCAATTCCTCAAAAGTACCATCCTGTATATATTGCGTGCAATTATATATAATATAAGATCACATATATTATGTATATAATATAATATTACATAATAAGAGATATCATAGACCTATTATATATATATATATACAGATAGATAGATAAATAGATAGACAAATAGATATATATATATATATATATATATATATATATAATATATATATATATATATATATAGAGAGAGAGAGAGAGAGAGAGAGATAGATAGATAGATAGATAGATAGATAGATAGATAGATAGATAGATAGATAGATAGATAGATAGATAGATAGATAGATAGATAGATAGATAGATAGATAGATAGATAGATAGATAGATAGATAGATAGATAGATAGATAGATAGATAGATAGATAGATATAGATAGATAGATAGATAGATAGATAGATAGATAGATAGATAGATAGATAGATAGATAGATAGATAGATAGATAGATAGATAGATAGATAGATAGATAGATAGATAGATAGATAGATAGATAGATAGATAGATAGATAGATAGAGATAGATAGATAGATAGATAGATAGATAGATAGATAGATAGATAGATAGATAGATAGATAGATAGATAGATAGATAGATAGATAGATAGATAGATAGATAGATAGATAGATAGATAGATAGATAGATAGATAGATAGATAGATAGATAGATAGATAGATAGATAGATAGATAGATAGATAGATAGATAGATAGATAGATAGATAGATAGATATAGATAGATAGATAGATAGATAGATAGATAGATAGATAGATAGATAGATAGATAGATAGATAGATAGATAGATAGATAGATAGATAGATAGATAGATATATAGATAGATAGATAGATAGATAGATAGATAGATATATAGATAGATAGATAGATAGATAGATAGATAGATAGATAGATAGATAGATAGATAGATAGATAGATAGATAGATAGATAGATAGATAGATAGATAGATAGATAGATAGATAGATAGATAGATAGATAGATAGATAGATAGATAGACAGACAGATAGATAGATAGACATATAGAGAGAGAGAGAGAGAGATATATAGATAGATAGATAGATATAGATAGATAGATAGATAGATAGATAGATAGATAGATAGATAGATAGATAGATATATAGAGAGATAGATAGATAGATAGATAGATAGATAGATAGATAGATAGATAGATAGATAGATAGATAGATAGATAGATAGATAGATAGATAGATAGATAGAGAGAGAGAGAGAATAGGCTTATAAAATCGCCTGTTCCACTCTCTGAGAGCGTTGCACGAAGCGAAGTGACAGTAAGAGACAGATGTGATGACAGAGAATCGGCAGATTTAATTTCAAAAAACAAAGAGAAAGTGGGAGGCATAGCAGAGTCAGGAGAGCAGTTGATGTAGTGAGTAGCATGGAAGTAGCAGCTCAGGACCACTGGAAAAGATGAGCCATAGTCGGCAGCGGGAGAGTAGTTGTCGTTACGTAAGAATTGTGGAAGCGAGTTCCACAGTCTAGGCCCTGCAGAACTAAAGCTCTTGTTGCTAATGGTCTTTAAGCTGAGAAACGGTACAGCTAAATTATTGGCAGTTCAGACAGTAGCAAAAATAATGGCTAGAATAAATGAGCCATTCTTGAATAACTAAAATAATTAATAAATAAATGAATACTCCCTGTATATTCTGAATGCCATCCAAGGCTATCACGAGCCACTGCTGCTACTCTCTGTAAGCCCCAATTTGCTGACCACGTTGCATTTGCTTCCATCGCAATGACAACTCACTGCTGGTTCAAAAAAGGTGCAGATTTGCATTCCAGTTTACATATCTGCTTTAAAAAATATGTCAATGCCTAATTCAATAAGTCAATTTATAGTTGTATGTCCTTAATCCACAATGCTGATCAAGTAGGCAAGTCATTGCATTAGTTTAGCCCATATGATACTTAGAGAGTAAACTGAATAATAATAATAATAATAATGCACTTGATAAAGCGCCCTCAGAGAACTCAATCTCTTCCTACTCGCTTTACATTCGCTGCAAAGATAAACGCAATTGAATCGTGAGTAATATCATGCTTGATAAACAACATGAACAACGTGGTTGCGGGTGACATGCATAGGGTCAGAATGCAAATGTGGTTAGTGGCAGCATTCACAGTGTCAGCTGGCAAAAGCACATGAAAGATGAATCAAAGGGACCCGCTAAATTCTGTCCTAAATAGGGGTGTTTTTAAGTTCCTTTTAAATGTGGTCAGGTCAGGGGATGTTCTGACGCAGGTTGGGAGGCAGTGCCAGGCTTTGGGAGCATATGAACTAAATGCACGGTCTCCAAAGGATTTAAGGTTTTTACGAGGTATTTCTAGACTGTTGGATTCCGAAAAGCGGTTGGTACGATGCTTGGCCTGATGGGGGAGTATGTCGGAGAGATAGGCTGGAGCCATAGAATGAAGGGACCTAAAAGTGAGTGACAAAACCCTTAAGTCAATCCGTTGCTTGAATGGTAGCCAGTGCTGGTCGGCGAGAAGTGGAGTAATGTGGCAACTGCGACGCTCACGACAGACAAGCCTAGCTGCAGAGTTTTGCACAAGCTGTAATCGCCTGATTGCGCATGCCGGTAGGCCAGTAAGCAGTGAGTTACAGAAGTCGCGACAGGATGTCACGAATGCATGGACCAACTTGGACGTGGTATCTTTATCTAAACAAGCCCGAAGTTTAGCTCGGTGGTTAAAGTCGTAACTGTCTGATTTAGTTCGGACCTGCCTCAGACTTATGCTCACATTTTCAAACCATCCTGAGCTGTTGCTTCTTTACTGCTTAGTTACTCCGTTTTCTCCTCTTGTCCCAAATGCTTCTCCTATTCTTTACAAATGCGATTGAAGTATTTCATCTTCTGTGGAGCTAAGCCGAATGTAGCTTAGATCTAGACCCCTCTTAAAGGCACGCTATTCTTTTGTCTTTACGGAGTTTTATATTTACATCCATGCAAACATACGTGCTTACTAACAGGTGATTAGAACCTTGACTGCTACATTAATTCCCTTGGTACGTCATGTCTTCATAATGAATCACGTTTCGTTTGCAGACTAATACACCGTGGCCACCATCTTTCAGATAAGCGACTGCACAGCTGGTCCACAAACTCGGACTCACAGTGTGCAGCAGCAGCAGTCGCTCACTCGTGCTTGCCCTGGATAGCATTGCAAATGTACAGGAAATACGCATATATTCACTAATTATTTCATTTATTCAAGAATTACTTATTCATTCTTGCTAGCACTCTGCCACTGTCTGCACAGCTCTGCTGCTGCTGCTGCTGCCTGTAGTCACACAATGCAGCCTTCGTTGTAGCAGAGGAGCAGTCAGTGCTGCTGAACTTCGGCCTGGCCTCCAGCAACTTCCGGATGCCTGTCCCTTGCTCTGACCTGTCTGTGACGTCAGACGGGCATCTGCTGCTGGCTGCTAGGGAGCACGGTCTGAAGGAATACAGCGAGAATGGCAGTGAGCTGAGTGTCTGGAGACGTCTGCGACACTGAGCGACGGACTGGACGACGAGGTCATTGCAGTGCGGTCTCTGCAGGACGGACGAGCTATTGTAGGCCTGTTCTACTCTCAGCGCGTCCTGCTGCTCAGACGCAGCTCTGCTGCTGCTGCTGCAGTGGACTCGCAGTGGCTCGTGGAAAGGTATGTCGCTGAGCTGCAGTCACCTCCCAGGGAGGTGTCGGTGCTCGGTGACATACCTTTCCACGAGCCACTGCGAGTGCACTGCAGCAGCAGCAGCATAGCAGAGTTTTAGCAATGTTATGAAGCTGAAATTAGGCGGATTTGACTGTGGAGCTGATATGGTCGTCTAACGAGAGGTCGCTTTGGAATATGACACCTAGATTTCGAGCTGATTCAACTGGAGATATGCTGGCAGAGCCAATTTTGAGAGTCAGCCTTTCCAATCTTTGGATCACACTGGGTTTGCCCATAACTAGTAAGTTAGTTTTTTCATCGTTAAGTTTCAGAAAATTTGCTGCCATCCATGTGCAGATGTCATCAATGCATGCAGCTAGTGAGTTTAGAGAATTTGAGGTGCTCGAAGGCTGGGAGGGATCAAAGCAAAGGTACAACTGAGTGTCATCCGCATAGAAGTGAAAGCCTAGATTGTGCTTGGCAATCACATCAGCAAGAGGCAGAGTATAAACCGTGAAAAGAACCGGACCTAGCACTGAGCTTGGGTACACTTTTAAAAGTCTGCTACTTCGAATAACTTCTTTAGAAAAATCAGCAACGCAATTTGGTCAAAAGGTAGAGAAATGTTGATGAACGTTTCCCTTCTAGTCTATGATGACCTTTTCTAATTTTTCAGCGTCCGTGACTTTTATTCGACAGTCTACCTTGAGAGTTTTATCAAAAGATGACACTATTGAGTCCTTAATATCTTTTGCAAATCATCGACGTGCCACTTATTCCATCCAACCGGATTTAACTCACGCAAAATACGCAATAAACCACCAAACTCATCACCAACATTCAGTAAATTAGTAATGCATTTATTCTTAACTAAAAACTCAGGTGTTTCAATGAACGTTCCTCCACCTATAGGAATATATTTAGAAATTACAACAGGGAATGAAAAGAATCTTAAGAAAATCCAACCACATCCAACGTTATTATTTATATAAAAGTTCGGCATTTGCACCTAATAACTTCATGACTTGATCATAAATTACATTTTCCGATTCACTATCCGTTGTTAACAAAGATTTTGATTTGTTTTTCTATTTCGTCTGTATCAAACATTTTCATCTTAAAATTAATCATAAAGTGAACCCTGATAAAAGTAATACATTTTAATACTGTTTAGCAAATTATTTGTTTGGTATCTCAACTTTTCTTTAAAAATTCAAAATCAAAGTTTGTTTAGTGTTGTAATCAAAAGACAAAGTATGTCCTCCTCCAGTAACCTCAGGAAGAATAAATCCAGCAACTTTTCGCCTGCCTAACTTTCCATCTCATGGTAAAAATTCCTCATCAAAATCAACATTCATCAGTCTTCTTGCTTCATTTGCAAAAGAATACCGTGTCCTATAAGGTAAACGCATGTCTGCTATATAAGGTAGTATCATTTATTTTAATGCAATTACAATTTGTGTCGCTTTCCTTTGCTAAACAAATCAACCTTTGCTCCAATGATTCATGGTTTTTTACCATTTACGATGAAACAATTTTGAGAACGAGCAGACTTGCGAGTGAGACAAAAATGTTTGTCTACAAAGTTAAATGACATACATCAAGGGATGCTTTAAGAAGCGTGGGTCTGCCGATCAAGGCGCTTTGAAAGACTTTGTCCGAGTCCACACCTGAAGCCTTAGAAAAGCCAGGTCTTCTTTGTTCAATGGAAAGCTCAAGTCCTGCCAATCAGACCCAAAACAGATGTATATGGTGTTGAATAATCTGCTTGCCAATTCTGAGCGGTCTCATTCACCAAATATTAATGACAGTAGCTGGTAAGGAGCAGCCAGCCAGCTCGTTGGGTGGTCGCTCAGTCGAGGATGTCAGTCACGTCAGAGAAGCGTCTGCTCGGACGTAACGTCGGCGAACGCTGGCAGCTTGATGTGTTTGCAAAGCAGCTCTCGGCCTGACTAGAACTGCTGCTGCTGCTCATAGAAGGAGAGAATTCTAGAGATTCTTCAGTTCATTAATTTATTCATCACTTCGTTGCAAGGCAAATGTCAGCAGCAGCATCGTCTGCTCTCAGCTGCTGCCTCCTGCTGCTGCAGGGTATAAATATAATTTACATATAGCATTATATAATATTATAATTACAATAATAATTATTATTATTATTATTATCATATATAATTCATATATATTCATTATATAGCGCCCCAAGAGAACTTAATCTCTATTCAGGCGCTTCACATATGCCTCGGGGCTCGAGCCCACGACCTCAGTCAGACCTTGGTCGGGGCGAGCACCGTAACCGCTAGACCAAACCAGCTCGGCAGCGTACACGGTCACATTCCTATACTGCTTGCTTGCTTGGTCCCGGCACAGCACGGCTAGCACGGTCGTCTGCCCTCTGCCCAGTGACAGGTACACGGGCTCCTGCAGTCCATGGCTGCTGTAGGAGAGGACCTGCTGTAGCACCTCCCCAGTCTCTGCACTGAGCGCCCTCGCACAGTCCCGCTCGATGTCTTTCCTCCCTCTTACAGGCAGGAGGCCGACTGGAGGGAAAATGTACAGCACATGCGCCTTGCTGTCGCTCTGCAGCCCACATGCAGCCACATACACAAGGCCGCCTGCAGCACAGACATCCCCTCCCACATACTCCTCGCTGCTCAGCTCGTGTCTCCACTGTCTGTCACCTCGGTGGCTGTAGCTGTCAATCACGTACAGTTCTCTGCCGTCGTCCAGCTTCACCTTGCCTTCGCTTGCAGTGACCAGAGCAGCAGCAGCAGTGAGAGCCATACAGCGTATATGATACTCGTAGCTCCTGCTGAACAGCAGCCGCTCTGCGCTCAGCTGCAGCAGCAGCAGCACTGTGCCAGGCAGCCACCTCTGTTGCATGACATTGAGTCTATACTTGGTCACGGCGAGCAGGTCGCCGAGCACCGACACCTCCCTGGGAGGTGACTGCAGCTCAGCGACATACCTTTCCACGAGCCACTGCGAGTCCACTGCAGCAGCAGCAGCAGAGCTGCGTCTGAGCAGCAGGACGCGCTGAGAGTAGAACAGGCCTACAATAGCTCGTCCGTCCTGCAGAGACCGCACTGCAATGACCTCGTCGTCCAGTCCGTCGCTCAGTGTCGCAGACGTCTCCAGACACTCAGCTCACTGCCATTCTCGCTGTATTCCTTCAGACCGTGCTCCCTAGCAGCCAGCAGCAGATGCCCGTCTGACGTCACAGACAGGTCAGAGCAAGGGACAGGCATCCGGAAGTTGCTGGAGGCCAGGCCGAAGTTCAGCAGCACTGACTGCTCCTCTGCTACAACGAAGGCTGCATTGTGTGACTACAGGCAGCAGCAGCAGCAGCAGAGCTGTGCAGACAGTGGCAGAGTGCTAGCAAGAATGAATAAGTAATTCTTGAATAAATGAAATAATTAGTGAATATATGCGTATTTCCTGTACATTTGCAATGCTATCCAGGGCAAGCACGAGTGAGCGACTGCTGCTGCTGCACACTGTGAGTCCGAGTTTGTGGACCAGCTGTGCAGTCGCTTATCTGAAAGATGGTGGCCACGGTGTATTAGTCTGCAAACGAAACGTGATTCATTATGAAGACATGACGTACCAAGGGAATTAATGTAGCAGTCAAGGTTCTAATCACCTGTTAGTAAGCATGTATGTTTGCATGGATGTAAATATAAAACTCCGTAAAGACAAAAGAATAGCGTGCCTTTAAGAGGGGTCTAGATCTAAGCTACATTCGGCTTAGCTCCACAGAAGATGAAATACTTCAATCGCATTTGTAAAGAATAGGAGAAGCATTTGGGACAAGAGGAGAAAACGGAGTAACTAAGCAGTAAAGAAGCAACAGCTCAGGATGGTTTGAAAATGTGAGCATAAGTCTGAGGCAGGTCCGAACTAAATCAGACAGTTACGACTTTAACCACCGAGCGACTGATAAATCTGATAAAGTTAGTGGCTAAAGTAATACAATTATATATTTATTTAAAATAACAGGATACCCTGAATCGCTGGGAGGCTTATCGAAGCCGCTGTAATCTTTCGTCCACTAATGGTCTTAAGGTCGACAGAGTCATACGCTACTGACATGTCTAGCAGGACCAAGATGTGACGATGCCACCACAAGTTCTAACTAGTATGCTTCTAGTCAAATGGAGAAGAGCTGCAGGACTAGCTGCATGGAAGCCCAATACCTGTTGTGAAAAAATAATGCAAGGGGATCAGCATTTTGAATAGAATGACACTGCAATATTAGGACATCAATTTCACAATTTTTGGATGCATCAATGGCTTTTGTAGTTGAACAAAGAGCAGTCAAAGAAGCGAGTCTACGATACTTACTTGCTAGATGAACACTTCACTGCTTTTGAGATATTGCTTGAGCTTTAAGTAAGGGCTCTAAATTATACGTTCAAATGCACTACTTTCATTCCCAAAGCTAGCTATAATGTATTGGAATTAAAGTGTACACGCGTGAAAAGATATTCAGCACAACAATGCCTTTCTACTGGCAGTATCGATGTGAAAATATAAAGCTTGGTGCTGAAGCCTGGGGCTATTTCGAAAACTCGTTTTTATGACACTATTGCTTCTGCTGAGTTTTACCGGTATTGGTGAAGTTCTGCTCATAAAATATCTCAGGGCCTAGCATAAAAATATCATTGTAATGCTCATGAAAAACTATTTGGGCATAGGAGATTATGCAAGCAATTCAATATACTGCACCAACGACGGCAAATAGTTAATTTCGGTATTTTATTTAAAGACAAATTGAAGTAATCAATAACTTCAGCAGCACACAAAAATTAGAATGTAAGCTCGAAACCTGATGCAGTCGAGAAGCCTGTTCCACTCTAGCTGTTAACAAGGATCCTTGCCAAGTTCCAGTAATGGAACGTCGATCACGTCGACTAGTTCTTCCAATAGAACTCCATTCAGAAAAAGGTACAAGACACTCAATCTTTATCTTGCTTGCATTAAGCTTGCCGGCAAAAGGAGATGAAACTAGTCACAGTTGATTGGAGTATGAATTCGATAAATCTTGCAAAGGGTCACTTGGTAATAGCAGCGTTGTGGCAATTCTGATAGGCTCAACCTCCAGGCAATGTGTGACCGGATTCCTCAAAATCGGGGCGTGGCATAAAAAAAGCTGTCAATCTGCAAGCCGAGTCCAGAAAATGTAAGCTTACCTACAACTTCACCACCTCCAGTAACATTCTTGCAGGCAATAACATCGGCTAGGACTTGACCAAGACAGTCTACAAGGAATACATTTTCATGGGCTGCAACTGCCATGCATCGGCAAGATTTTCGCGTCAATGCGCTTTGCCAGGAAAAGGGAGTACGCATGGGCTGCAGAGATTTGCAAGCTACCTGTGGTCAGTGCCGGAGTTCCCATCCACGAGGCGACCACTTCGTTCAAGTCGTCGGGCAGAGATCCATTCAATTCCACAAGCTTCTCAGCAGCCGGTATATCTCTGAAAGCATCACACTGCTTGGCAAGAACTTCGAGGCGTGACCGAAAGGTCTCTTGCTGGTCCAGAAAATCAGGGTCGTCGGCCGATTCGGTGAGGCTGCTGACCAATGTGGCTGCGTGCTGCACAGACTGGTGCAGCTGCTCGGCCAAGCTTTGCAGAGCCGCAGCATTGACCTCAAGGTGGTCGTAATAGACCTTGAGCGTGTTCTCAGAAGCATCAAACGCTTTGCTCAGAGCATCGAAGGAATACTTCTTCCTGGTCCTCAGCTCGTCCAAATGAACGGCACGAGCCGATTGGATGTCTCTGACCAAGTTCCTGGGCTGCAGCAGCTGCACTGCCTTGCTATGCACACTCTCAAGCAGACCCCGAATGCGTTCTCGTGCCTCCTTCAAAAACGCTTTGGCCTTCGTTTCCCTTAGCGGCTGAGGCAACGAGTGTCCCGATCCTTTACACTGTGTGATGCAGTCAGTGCACTTGGCTTGCTTGCATTCGAAGCACAGCAGATTCAGCAGTTTCCGGTGCTCGTGGCACTGCCTCTGCAAAAGTGCAGACAACACTTGGTTCGAGCTGGAAATTTGGTCTCGATGTGTGGTCACGTGACCCTGTGGTACCGGTCATGACCCGGTGAGCAGGCTGAGCACACGAACGTTTCACACTGCATGCACCAGAGGTCGGCTGGCTTATCCCGGCCATCCTCGAAGCAGAAACTGCACTGGTCAGCATTTCTCACGTTTGTGAAATGCCTCACTAACTCTTCGATGAAGCCGTTGTGATGCTTTGTCAAACTGATTACCGTAGGTATGTTGCAAGCAGGACAGAGCATGCCATTTGAACCTTCAGCTGTTGCAGCACGGTCAGCACAGCCACTGCAACAGCTGTGCAGGCAGCGCAGCAGCACTGGCTGTTCTCTAATCTGTCTGCAGGAGATGCATGTTAGCAGGCGTTCGTCCACCAATACAAGTCCCACGGGAAGTTCTTGTGCCATGGCTATCCTTAATAAAGTAAAATAGAAATCAAAGCAAAAGATTGACTGCAAAAGTAATGCATTACAGACAAACTCTAATAACAAGGAACAAAACATGATAAGCATTAGGACTACAAACACACAGACTGCAAACATTCAGCTGATGAGTTCTTTGTTAAGAACAATAACAGTAATGAAATATTTGCAAAGCATCCTATGAGCCCTTAATCTGCTCCTACAAGCTTTACGTAAACAAAAAGTACCTAGCAAAAGCATTACCATAAGGTAGTGGAAACGTAGTCTCAATAGTCATAATGCGGTTTGTAGTAATATGTTCAGTGCCAGCACACAAGGAATACACGACAAATCAAAAGGACCTAGACAATGATGTTAGGAACATGTGTGTTTTCTGGTTCTAGATGAATGTCGTTGGTCAGGGAGTGTCGTGAAGTCAGTCTGGTGCAAGTTCCATGCTGTGGGAGTACACAACTAATAAAGACACGATCTCCAACAGATTTAAGGTTATAATAATAATAATATATTGGCTCAAAGAAGGTCTAGAACATGTAGTTAGAAGAGCAGGTGGTACGATGCTAGCCTGGTCAGGGAGTAGCACTGATAGATAGGCTGGTGATAGAGAATGAAGAGACAAGAAAGTGAGCGACATAACTTTGAGGTCTATGCGCTGCTTGATTGGGAGCCAGCGCAGGTCAGCACCAAGTGGTGTGACGTGGCAACTGCAACACTCACGACAGACAAGCCTGGCAGGAGAGTTTTGCACCAACATATAAGCATATGATTGCACGGGCCGGTAAATCAGCAAGCTTCACAAAAGCCTGGACCTGATGTAACAAATGCAGGGACCGACTTGGATGTAATATCCCAGTTAAAGAATCTATGCAAGGCTGACTACCTGAAACTGAGCAGACGTGACTATGGACACAATGCAGTCATCTGGTGAAAAGTCACCTTGAAACGAGATACCTAGGTATAGTGCTGATGTCACTGGAGACATGCCGGCACAGTCCTTTGAGCATAAAGCTTTTTTCAATTTAAGAGTCACACTTTGCCCATAACTATTAGTCACAGTTTACCCAAAACTAATAAATCGGCTATATCGTCATTCAATAAGGAAAGGTTTGCTGCCTTCTACATGCAGATGTCAGCAATACATGAAGCACGGGAGTTGAGAGAGTCTGACATGCTGAAAAGCAGAGATGGAGCTAAGCATAGGTACAGCTGAGTGTCATTTGCGAAGAAATTAAAGCCTATATTTTTCTTGGCAATAGCACTGGTAAAAGGGAGAGTGTAAATTGTGAAAAGAAGTTCAGCAAACACACAGCCCTGAAGTACCTGATACATTAGGAGTCCCTAGTATAATTGATGCCCTTTGACATCGTAGCTCTGAATTCTTCCAGGTAGGACCTACATCATTGCAGTGCAACGCCGGAGACGCCCGGGCGAGATGAGAAGCGTTTTTGGAGGATTAGGTGATCAACAGCATCAAATACTGCCGGAAGATCCAAAAAATCAAGCAAAGAGACTTTACCTAACTAAGTCTGCAACCCTAATAAGTTTGCAATACAACAAAAGCAATGCTGACTTTGCAAACTAATCAGCTGTAAAACCGGATCGGAAGTTACTTGCCAGGTTTGAAGTCTCAGTATCGAGTTCAGCTGGTCTGCCACAGCTAGTTCTAGTGTCTTTGATAAGAGCAGAAGAAAGGTAAATGAGTGGAACCTGCCCGGTTTTTGGTCATTTCCATTATTAGTGGCATAGCTGTAGCCTTTTTGAAAAGTGTTGGTACATGAACTGAGGTTAAGGAAATGTCTACTAAACTAGTTTCCTTTGCAGCAAATGTAAAGTCCCTACAAAGAGATTTGAGTTCTCTGAGGGTGCTTTATCGAGTGCACTATGATTATTACTATGCAGAGCAGAAGCACATCTAAGATAATAGTTATTATTATGACACATTTGTACAGCATTGTCAGAGAGGTAATCTCTTTCAAAGGCACTTTACAAATACAGTAAAGAAAGCATGACCAATGTTTAGCAGTAGTATTTGCAATGTCATCAAGCATAACATTGCTAGATGTGACATGCACAGGGTCAACATATAAATATATGCATCACAGAAGTAGGACAATGGAAATATGAGCTAGAGGGCTAGTAATCTTCATTCACTCGAGAGATGAATTTCAGGATGAGGTGAATGTTGAAATTGAGGTGCTGGAAGGAATCGAGCGAAAGGAGTCCTGTGTGGTTGGTACTGAAGGACAGGAGTCCAGATGGACTCTCTAATCTTCTTTATCATGCTGACAAAGAAGCTAGAGAACTGATCAGAGAGATTAGCAAAAGAATCACTCGGTAAGGAGCTAACCTACGAGCTATTAGGACGATGATTGATATTAATAATCATAATACATTTATATAAATCAATTAAATCAGCTTATAAAAGAATTTTTGTCAGCAATAAAATCAGCTTATTCACGTTAGGGGTCTCAACGTAGTCTCAATAAGCATAATGCGGTTTGTAGTAATATGTTCAGTGCCAGCACACAAGGAATACACGACAAATCAAAAGGACCTAGACAATGATGTTAGGAACATGTGTGTTTTCAGGTTCTAGATAAATGTCGTTGGTCAGGGAGTGTCGTGAAGTCAGTCTGGCACAAGTTCCAAGCTGTGGGAGTACACAACTAATAAAGACACGATCTCCAACAGATTTGAGGTTATAATAATAATAACATTTTGGCTCAAAGAAGGTCTAAAACATGTAGTTAGAAGAGCAGGTGGTACGATGCTAGCCTGGTCAGGGAGTAGCACTGATAGATAGGCTGGTGATAGAGAATGAAGAGACAAGAAAGTGAGCGACATAACTTTGAGGTCTATGCGCTGCTTGATTGGGAGCCAGCGCAGGTCAGCACCAAGTGGTGTGACGTGGCAACTGCAACACTCACGACAGACAAGCCTGGCAGGAGAGTTTTGCACCAACATATAAGCATATGATTGCACGGGCCGGTAAATCAGCAAGCTTCACAAAAGCCTGGACCTGATTTAACAAATGCAGGGACCGACTTGGATGTAATATCCCAGTCAAAGAATCTATGCAAGGCTGACTACCTGAAACTGAGCAGACTTGACTATGGACACAATGCAGTCATCTGGTGAAAAGTCACCTTGAAACGAGATACCTAGGTATAGTGCAGATGTCACTGGAGACATGTCGGCACAGTCCTTTGAGCGTAAAGCTTTTTTTCAGTTTCGGAATCACATTTTGCTCATAACTATGAGTCACAGTTTAACGATAACTAATAAATTGCCTATACGGTCATTCAATAAGGAAAGGTTTGCTGCCATCTATGTGCAGATGTTAGCAATACATGAAGCACGGGAGTTGAGAGAGTTTGACATGCTGAAAGGCTGAGATGGATCTAAGCATAGGTACAGCTGAGTGTCATCTGCGAAAGAAGTAAACCCTAGATTTTTCGTTAAAAGGGTAAAAGGTAAAAGGTAGAGCATAAATTGTGAAAAGAAGTTCAACAAGCACACACAGCCCTGAGGTACATTTAGGGGTCCCGATGATAATTGATGCCCTTTGACATCGTAGCTCTGAATTCTCCCACTGAGGTAGGACCTACATCACTTCAGTGCAATGCCAGAAATGCCCGGGCGAGATGAGAGGCACTCTTGGAGGACTACGTGATCTGCCGAAAGAGCTAATCAAGCAGAGAGACTTTACCTAAGTCTGAAACCCTAATAAGCTTGTAATACAACCGAAGCAATGCTGACTTCGTGAACTAATTGGCTCTAAAACCAAACTGGAGCTTACTTGCTGGGTTTAAAGTATCTATATACGAGTTCAGCTGATACGAGCACAGCTAGTTCTAGAGCCTTTGATAGGAGCAGACAGAAGACGGGAAATTGGTGGAAGTTGCTCAAGTTTTTTTGGTCTAGTTGTGCTGCCTCAATTAGTGGCCTAACTACAGCATTCTTTAAAGTGCCGGTACATGACGTCAGGTTAGGGAAATATCTACTATATTAGTTATGCATGGCAGGAGCACGTCTATAGTAATAATATAAATAATAATGCATTTATATAGCACCATCAGAAAGTATAATCTCCTTCTAGGCACTTTAAAAATAGTGTAAAGAAAGCTTGACCAAGTGATTAGTAGTGGCATTTCCAATGTTATCAAGTAGGACATATAAGCAGGACAATAGGAATATGATCTAGAGGGCTAGTAATCTTCATTGACTCGGAGATGAATTTCAGGATGAGGCCACTGGTGGCAGGCTTGAATGCAGACATTGAGGTGCTTGAAGGAATTGAGAGAAAGGAGTCCTGCGGGGTTGTCATTGAAGGACAGGAGTCCAGTGGGGATGGTGCTACCTTACAAATGGACTCTCTAATCTTCTTTACCATGCTGACAAAGCTAGAGAAGTGATCAGGGAGATTAGCACAAGAATCACTCGGTAAGGAGCTAACCTAGGAGCTGTTAAGACGATGGTTGTTATTATTAATAATAATACATTTAAATAAATCAATTAAATCAGCTTATAAAAGCTATATATGTCAGCAATAAAATCAGCTTATTCATGTTAGGGGTTTAGGGCACTTTGAGTTGAAGTTGCAAAGGAAAACTTCAAGATTGGCCACGAGGTCATAGCAGGTCAGATGACCATCAAGTTCGAGCGATACACAGCTTGAGATAGAGCTTGCGGGACGGCTAAAGACAACGCTGGAAACACTGAATATTCGATCTTTACCTCAACCACCGTACCATCCATTTTTCGGAAACTAACTGTTTACCTATACCTCGTACAAACCTCAAATCCTTTGGAGACCGCGCATTTAGTTCAAATGCTCCCAAAGCATGGAACTCTCTCCCGACTTGCTTCACCACAACCCCTTTCTTGACCACATTTAAAAAGAAATTAAAAACGCGCCTACTTATGACAGCATTTAGTGGGTCCCTGGGATTTGCCCTTTATGTGCTTATGCATGCTGACACTGTTGAATGCTGCCACTAACCACACTTGCATGCTGATCCCGTGCATGCCACCTCTAACCATGTTATTCATTTTGTTTATCAAGCACGACATCACTCACCATTAGATCATGTTTCCTTTGCAGCAAATGTAAAGCGCCAAGAAAGAGATTGAGTTCTCTCTGATCACGCTTTATCAAGTGTATTATTATTATTATTATTATTATCCCATGCCCTCTACGAGTAGGCTTCTTTCAGGATATTTGCACTTCACGAAATCTGGCAGTGGCAGCAGCAACCAGGAATGCATTTGCACGACAATATCGAAAGTATAATAGACACACTATAATAATAATAACACACTTGATAGAGCATCCTCAGAGAATACAATCTCTCTCTAGGGGCTTCACGTTTGCTGCAAAGGAAACACGATCGAGTGGTTAGCGGTGGCATGCTAAATAAATAACAAGAATAAATTTGGTAGGGGTGACATGCACAGGGTCAGCATGCAAGCATGGTTAGTGGCAGCATGCAACAGTGTCAGCATGCAAAAGCAAATGAAGGACGAATCACAGGGACCCACTAAATGCTGTCCTAAATAGGTGTGTTTTTGAGTTCTTTTTAAATGTTGTCAAGCCAAGGGATGTTCTGAAACAAGTCGGGAGTGAGTTCCAGGCTTTGGGAGCATACGAACTAAAGGCACGGTCTTCAAAGGATTTGAGGTTGGTTCGAGGCATGGATAAACGATTAGATTGCAAAATGTTGGTGGTGCCAAGCTTAGCCTGTTGGGGGAGTACATCTGATGGGTAGGCTGGAGCCAAAGAATAAATGGACCTCAAAGTGAGTGACAAAACCTTGAAGCCAATGCATTGCTTCACTGGGAGCCAGTGCAGGTCAGCTTGAGGTGGTATGATGTGGCAACTGCAAAGCTTGCGACAGACAAGCCTAGCTGCAGATTTTTGCACTAACTGTAAGTGCCTGATAGCGCAGGCCGGTGGACCAGCAAGCAGTTAGTTACAGAATTCGAGGCTGGATGTCACAAATGCATGAACCAATTTAGATGTGGTATCCCTGTCTAAGGAAGCCGAATCTTAGCAATTTTATGTACCTGAAAGCAGGCAGACTTGATTGAGGGCGTCTAAAGACAGGTCACTTAGAAATAGGACACCTAGATTGTGTGCAGATTTAACAGGATATTTGCTGGCAGAGTCGATTTGGAGCGTTGAGCTTTCCAATTTCTGAATCAAACTTGATTTTCCCATAACTAGTAAGTTGGTTTTATCATCATCCCATTTAAGAAAGTTTGCTGCTATCTATGTGCGGATGCCATCAATAAATGCAGTAAGTGAGTTGAGAGAATTCAGGTTGGCTGCAAGTGATGTTCAACAAGGGCTACTGTGCTGCTCACAACAGACAAGCCTAGCTGCTGAGTTTGAAATAGATCGTAATCGCCTAACTATACAAGTCAAAAGACGTGCAAGCAGTAACTTACAAAAAGTCGAGATGAGATGCAAGAAATGCATGAATCAACTTAAATTCGGTTTTCGTGTCTGAGCTAGCCAGAATGCAGGCTGGACTGTAAAAGTGATGCGGTCATCTAGTGCGAGGTCACATTCAATAGAGCCTCTTGTGATTTCGCGAAGATCCAGCAGGTGACATGCAGGCAGAGGTCATGTTAAGCTTTAGTCATACAAATGTCTTAGTCGCATTTGATTTCGGCCCATGACTGATAAGTTGTTTTTATCTTCATTCAACAGGAAACGTTTGCAGGTATCTAAATGAGATTTTCATAAATACATTCAGCGAGGGAGCTGAGAGGTTTTGACGTGCTGGAAGGCAGAGATGAATCAAAGCATAGACAGTCTGGTAAGATTCCTAGCCAAATAAATGCAGGCACGTAGCAACTCTTGGTTTTGACATCATGCTCCCAATTCACTTAAAATAAACCATCTAATACTATGCTTCTTTGATAAATCATAGAACAGTTCTACGAATCACTTTGCAGAATATGGTTGTGCACCCTTTGCCCTGCACCTGTACTATGAACGCCTACTGGCGTCTTTTTACGGAAGATCAACTTAATCAGAAGACTATATTAGGGATGGACATGTGATTTATAAAATAAACTATCAGGTGCCCGGCAAATTACCTTGGTGGAACTCCATTAACACTAATTCAGTAGACCACAACAGCAGCGTCGCGATGGTAACGTCTGACACGGAAGCCGACGTTAGAGGTTATGGGATTGTATACCATCCCTACTTGGCACCAGTGAAGGAACCCAGGAGAGAATGAACTTTAAAGAGATAATAAAAATGAATATTTTAAAATATATTTAATTTAATTATGCTTCTCGTGCAAGCCCTACTGACCAGTAACCAGTGAGATGCCGATGGAGGTGTTGGGGGTTCGTGGGCACGATAAAAATAATAATAATAATAATGCACTTGATAAAGCGCCCTCACAGAGCTCGATCTCTTTCTAGACGCTTTGCGTTTGCCGCAAAGGGAAACGTAATTGAATGGTGAGTAATATCATGCTTGATAAACAACATGAATAACATGGTTAAGGGTGACATGCACAGTGTCAGCATGCCAATGTGGTTAGTGGCAGCAGAGAGAGAACGAAGACCCCCCCCCCCAAAAAAAATGTGTCGAGCGTGCATACTGATGTAGTAGCCGTCGAGGAAGAGGCTCAGCAGCACCAGTAGAGGAGAGACGAAGATAAAAAGGAGAGAGGCGGAGAATGGTTAGCGTCCACGCAGGCCGCTGGATAAGCAGAAGGTGTCTGGCTGCAGGACTGGCTGGTCACATGACCACAGCTGACCTGGCGAAAAACAATTGGGCTCTATAAGCCGAAACTGCCCGACTGTAGCGCCTCATTAGGCGGTACGCAGCCACCTGTCGGCCGGGCGGAGTGACTTTTGAGTCCGGCTAGGGCGAAACACAACGGTAGGTGTGGCCACGCCCACAAAGGTAGTCCGGCACTTGTTTACTAATGGCTGCTTGGATGCTGCAACTGCTACGGACAGAACTTTATGCGATAAAGCTGCGTTTATAAGGCAGTCTTACCCCTATCCGGATTAATTTTTGCGGCACTCGATCGTTGGTGCAAGACTGGTCAGTGAATAAATGAGGATTAAGATTGTAGCGCCTTGCTGGCCTTGGCTTAATTTTAGCGATAACAGGAGCTTTTCGGCGGCGGGCAGAAACTCCTTCGTCCTGGAACAGTGAGCCAGAGAGGAGCGCCAGTGCGGTTAGAGAGCAAGAGCTTAAGAGCAAGCCAGGAAGCTCTGGGACCAGCGGTGGCGATTCGGCCTTTAGAATATGTCGGATACCCGCGGGAGCTGTTGATTGACGTCGGCTGGCCTGTCAACCTCGGCCATAAGTATGTCCAACGAGAATCGTCTGGAACCTATTCGGCATTCAATCTGGACAGGGGTGTCCTTCCAGTGGCCTAGTGGCGGTATTAATTCCTTACCGTAATGGGCCACGGTGTCGGGCCCAATACCACTACGCTCTTGCCCCATTGTCTCAGCCAGGTATTTAAGAGTCGAGCGACGCTCGCTCTTGGTCTTTTGTCCGGCTCTTCTCTTCGGCTTCGCTTCGACGCCGTCGGACTCGTTTCTCGGAAAGCGAGGGAGGAGGGCGGGCTGTTCGCCGGCGATTGACGGGACAGGACGAGACAGGGCTAGGAGGATTCGGCAGACTCCACCGAAAACGGTCGTATCACGCTCGAGCTAGCATTTCGTGTTTCTTTTGTGTTTTGTGTGCGCGAGCTCGCACTTGGCCTCGGCATAAGGATTCGCCGGTGCTAAATAGACGTAGTTGGTGTGGTATGTGAGATATTCCTTGGTTCGGGCTCCTTTGTGTATTTGGGCTGTGCCCCTAGAGACGCATGGAGCCCAAGTGTGGAGACGTGTTTCCTCCGCATGAGTGCTTAAGGTGGCGTGTGTGGGGTATTCCTGCCGTTAAGGTGGAAGTGGAGCCCTAGTTCTCCGGTCAGGGTCTAGGCTCCGGTTCGGGCTCCTCGTCTCATTCGGGTCGTTCCCCACAATAGACTTAGGTAGCCTAAGTGCGGGATACGTATTCTCTCCGCAAGAGTTGAAAAGTGAGTAGGAGTGCAAAATCTTAGTGAAGAAAATATTTCCAATGCTGTTACAGAATTAGATAAAAAGAAAAAAAGGAGCGTAAAACAGCAAAGAGTTTAAGATTATTTAAGACCAAAAGTTGGTAAAGGAATAGAAATAATTCCATTAGTTGTAAAGAATGATTCAGAAGTATTTGATAAGATAGAATTGTGGATTCGTGAGCTTGCTGCTGGAAACACTGGAGTAGTAAATTTTATTAGTGCTGCTGTTGATTACCTTGTAAAATCTAGAAAAGTACCAAAGTCATACATTGCTAAAATAAATAAACTTGTATATGATATAGAAAATGTCGGATCTTCTTGGTGTGGCTAAGGACATTCTAAAAAATGTTGAGTCAATCAAAAAAGATACCATTACAGGTAAGGAAGGATACGTTTTTAATATAAGTGGAACTACTAATCCTATTAGAATAAACATCAATAACCCAATCAAGCTTAAGAATAAAAGGTTTAAGGTATGCTTCAAAAAGTTTGTCGAAACTAATTCTATTAAAAAAATTACATCTGCAAATAATACTTTTGTTTACAGGATTACAGGTGGATCTGATCGAATAGTAAGAATACCGCCTGGCATATATGCTACTGTGTCTGATGATGTAAATGTTGGTATTGCAGATACAATAAGTAATTATGTTGTATTATCGGGAAATGATAAGTTTGTCTTAGGCATTGATACTGCTACTTCTAATTCTTGGATTACTATGCCTGCTGGGTTTACATTTGCTGCTGTTAAATCTACCATAGCTCCACTACTAGGATTTACTGGAACTGTTTATACAACATACAAGACACTTCCACTATCTGCATACGATGCTGCTCCTGGAAAACAGTTCACACAAATAGTTGTAGATCCTGGAGAGAAAATTATTTCAGAGAGTGAAGTTTTTGTTTCTGACTTGAATTTAATTCTCATAAACTGTAATTTAGTTGCGAGTGGAACTAGCTACATAAATAATATCGAAACGCAAGCTCTAAGAAGTTTTGCTTATAATTTCTATCCTTGGGAACAAATGGTATATGAACCGAATACTCTTGAATATCACAATCTTTTTGGAGATTCTATTTCTGATATATTGACTACTATTACAGATCAAAATTTAAGTTCTAGATTTTGGATCACAGCAGATTACTGTTGTAATAGAAAATTATTGAAGTATAATATAAGAATGTCTATAAGAATAACTGGAACTACTAGTTCTGATTCAAAAACTCTTGTTCCACCGTTAATGCTTGGATCTGATTCTGGCTATAACAAAATAGGATTGCGAAGAGTTGAGTTGACATATACAAACAGAATAATATCAAATATTACTACTGGAGTAAACAATATACTTTGGTATAGACCAAATATGACAAACACTAACAATTTCTCTATTGCAATCCCAGCTGGATACTACGACGCTCAAAAACTTGCCACTTACTTAAATAATGCTTTATCTGGAGTAAAAGCACTTTTAAATCAAACAGCTAGACCTCCAACAAACGGTATAAGATTTACTGTTGACATTGATGATAAGATAGTGATGCAAGTTGGTCAAGACTATATTGTACTACTCGGAACAAATTCTGGAATAATCAACTCTATTGGAGATACTCTGGGTTTTAGTTCAAATTTACAAGGCTCGTTTGATACTGATATGGTTGGAGGAACGCCATATGAATCAGTAGAGAAAGCTATGTACTTCTCTGGTATTTATAAAGCTTGGAATAAAATGCAGTTGCCTGACAACTCTGGCGTAAAATGGATAAGCATTTATTGTGATCTAGTCAATCCTAGTAAGAACTATGTTGAACATAAGAAAGGATTTTTAGAGCAATCATCATCTTTATATTTAATTATATTGATTATATTGATCCAGGAGGAAAGGTTGGCGTACATGTTCCAAACGTTTTATTCTTGCCTACTCGTGGAGATATTGATGGTGTGAGTAGTATTAAAATTAATTTAACAGATCAAAATAGAAATACAATAAATACTATTACAGATGTTGTAGCTACTTTAGAAATTTCGAAATAATATAGGATGAGCAGCTATGCTAGAATTGGTCATGGTAGGATAACTGGCGGAAAATATCATGGCTCTGGTGTACTTGACAAGATCATTGATTGCGTTGGTAAAGCAGCACCTGTGCTCACTGGACTTACTGGACTTAGCATGAACATTGCCAACAAGGGTATTGAAATGCATCAAGCAAGAAAACTAATTGAGTTGCAAGCAAAGAAAGAGAAGATTGACCAGGAGGAATATGCTAACAAGCGTAGAGATCTTGATGACAAACTTGATGAAGAAAGAAGAAAGAAAGAACTTGAGTATGGGTTAGAGAAACGTAAAAAAGAAGAAGATTATGATAGAAAGATGAAAGAGATGGATCTTGAAATAAAAAGAGCGATGCTTGATAAACTTAAACCTGAGAAGAAATGCAAAGCAAAGATTGAGGACTCTGAAACTGAAGATTATTCAGAAACGCTAAAAGAAAATGATCCAAAAGCATACAAAGAAATAGAAAGAGTTATAAAAGAAAAATCTGCTGTTCCTGCTATTATGCCAAGACCTGGTGGATATGGTGGATACATGAAAAAAATTGGTGCTGGCTTATACATTCAGAATAAGAAATAAATTTTTACTTTTTTATATAGAGAAGAAATGGCAAGTGCACCGATTGACACTATACTCGAGTTAGGCGATCCTAGTTTTCCTAATTATAAGATTAAAGATTATCAATACAGAGAGTTTTATCAAAGCAATGGAAATGAGACATATGATATTGCAAATAAACTAGTCACATTCACTGTTCCTGGTGAACAAAAACTATGCTATGTTTTATCTGATGCTTATCTTTTGCTTGAAGGACAGCTAAAAGTCCAGACAGCTGCTAATGGTGCTTATAATGCACCTAATAAAAACCTTGCTGCTGCTCTTGTTAACAATGCTGGAGCATGGATGTGTAGTTCAATGAGAATTAGACTTGGTGCTGAGGAAATAGAAAGCTGATCATTAAAAGAGGGGCCTGGAAGTGTTTCAACTCTTATGGGATATTTCACTTATCCAAATGATTACAACAGAACAGAGGGACCTGCAACTGGCTGGAAAAAAGATGAGGCGGCTTCAATAGAGGACTTCTATCCTACAACTGCCAACAATATTGGAGGACTCGCTATCAATGCTTTAAGCTATCCTTATCTAAGTCAGCCAGCATCTTTAGCGACTGCTAACAATAATGGTTTTATATACAGAAGAGGACTCTCAAATACCTTAGCTGATAATCCTGGAACTTTTAGTATTTCACTTCCACTTTCAAGACTGTCTGGATTTTGTGCTGACATAAATAAAATTCTTTATAATATTCCGTTTGCACTTGAAATGACACGCACCGGTGGTAGTGATTTTGATGCTATTATGACTTGCACATCAGGAGCTGCTGCTAATACTACAAACGCGATTGCAGCAAGAGGAGGAGCTGCAGCAAATGGAGAAGGAGTTTGGACTGGATTCAAAATTAGTATGTCAAAGATGAGACTAATGGTTCCTTGTGTTACTCCTAAAGAAAGCATTCAAAGAGCACTTACAGATGTATCAAGTGAAATAGTAAAGAAAATTAGATTTAATTAAAGAGTCAGACGTTATGAAAATATGACACTAACTAATTTCAACCAAGGTCTAAAATATACTAGAACTCTATCTGTACAAAATAATATTGCTAAAGTTAGGTGGATAATTGTTGCTGCACAAAACACAAACAAATATAATGATTATACTGGAAATACTTGCACATACAATCACTGCGATATTAAAAATGTGACTGCGCTTGCTGTTGGTTCAAAACAATATCCAACAGTTGCTAGAAGCAGATATCCTAGAGATGGAAAGTGTTCGACAGCATATTTAGATTTTACAGAGTTTAGAAAACAATATCTTGGACTAAATGAACTTATAGAGCCAGTTGGTGTTACTTTTCCTGAGTGTTTACCTCCTTACCCAATTCATGTAATTGATTTACAATATAATGATAAACCTCTAAGAATTACCTCCAAACTTGATGTGAGTATTGAGTTTAACGCTCAAATTCCTCATGCAGCAGATGCTGGTAGTGTTGGCGCTGGTGGACCTGGTAAACCTGCAATTAACGCTACAAACATTATGACTCATTATTTAATAATAATAATAATAATAATGCACTTGATAAAGCGCCCTCAGAGAACTTAATCTCTTTCTAGGCGCTTTACATTTGCAGCATTTAACTATCTGTGGGAATACTGCAGAGTTTACCTCTAATGGTAATGGTTCACCATTTACTTGCAGTAAAGGAACATTTGTTTATGATGAAACTGACATTTTAAAAATTTAAACCATAAATATAATGAATAAATTTGAATTTAAACAAGGTTCAGATGAGCTTAAAAAGTCAATGTCTTTGAATATTGGAGGCTTAGAGGCTTATTCGGTGCTTGGAAATGATTTAATATTTGGAGATCAGATAGAAGTAGACGTAGAATTGATTGCCAATAGAAAACTAAAAAAATATATTGCTAACAGTTCTAACATGAAGTTTCCACCAATTTTATTCGGTAAAGTATTTGAACCTATTGCAGCTAATTTTTTAGAAAGGAAATTAAAAGTAAAACTTGATAATGCAAACGATTGTTTTAGTAGTGATGGTGTATACAGATACTCTCCTGATGGAATAATAGATAACAATACCTTAGTAGAAATAAGATGCTTATGGAGCAGAAATATTATTGATGACTTCATTCCAAAACAATATCACGCACAAAGCTTATTAGGTTTACATGTTTTAAAACTTAGTGAATGCTTTTACTCCGAGTTTGAGATTTTTGTTCCTGGATTAAATTGTGAAGAACCTCCGCTAGATTACGTAGCAGCTGGTAATGTAAGAATTCCTAATACTGATTTGGATATGCCACTTAGAGAACCAATTTTTATGCTTTTACTTAAATATGAAAAGTATTTTGATTTTGAGTTTGATTTTATAAGCAAGTATGGCAGATTTAACAATAAAAAAGTAAATGGTTATGATATAAAGTATTATATAAGAAGATGTTTGATACAAGTAGTTGAAGAAGATGATCCTTGTAGATTTGCGAGAATACTTCCTATTGTTAAAGAAGTGCTAGATAGATCAAAAATTGTAATTAATAACTATATAGATGAGTCGAAGACATCATTGCAATGAATGCGTAAGTAGAATAAATGGTTATATATTGTCAGATCTTGATGTAAATGTAAATATAATTGTTAATATGAGTGATCCTGTGAATGCTGGAGATGCTGTAACAAAAGCACATGCAGATGCGAACTTTATTGTAAATAGTGGTACTTTACTTAATATGCAAAACAGACCTATTACAAACCTTGCTCAAGGTGTTAATCCAACAGATGCTGTTAATGTTAGTCAGTTATCAAACTATGTCAAGAAATCTGGAGATACAATGACTGGAGATTTAAATATGAATAGTTTTGCTATTACTTCTACATATTGGAATTCTAGTGTCACTACACCAACAGTTCTTCCTGATGATTTTTGTGTTACTTATGGTGGATTGAAACGAGATGTGTCATTGAAGAATTCTCCTGCTACAACAAATTTAAATATTAATAATTACTCTATCATCAATGTTGCAGATCCTGTTAATTCTTCAGACGCTGCAACGAAATCCTATGTTGACAGAACTGTTAAAAAATAATAGAAGTTGTTGTCCTTACATTTAGTCCTAGAGCAATAAATTATATTATTAATATTTCTACTGCGTATTATTGGCAAAATAAAAATGCTCCTCCACTAATAATACTAAGTGCAATGGTTGTTGGATCGTCTAACTGTATATAACTAAGACCTAGCAGTGATATGACAATAGTATTAGGAGATTTACGAGTTATAAATACTTCACCGACTGGAACTGATTTTAAGTATTATGCACACTTTACAAGAGTTCCGATAGAATATTATTATGTTGATAGTCTAGGAAATATGAAAGTTAATCTATTAATTAGCTACATAAGTACCTTAAAATTTAAAAATGAACTAGTAAGACAGTAAATTTGTTTAGTTTAGTTGCTTTACGTTTACCTTTTAATAGCGGAAATAGTCTTGCGATATGCATTATTGATTCGTGTTCTAAACAATGATGATTACAGAATAACTCGGAACACCTTTTTTAAAGTGTTTCTTTGCTAGACAGTATATCTTTGTTGGTCTTTGTTTAGAATACTTATTCTTTGCGTATTAACAATCTGCACAAATGATTATCTTATTATTTCTTAAAATACCACAATCAAATTCTGTTTCTGTACTATCTAAATCGCAGATATCGCAACGCATTTCATACTTTAACTTTGGCCTTCGTTTAACCTTTTTGCAAACTGGATGACCTGACTCTAAGTATTCAAGTTCACTAAATGATGTCAAACAAGTTTCACAAATTATTTCCATTTCTATAGAATGTCATTTTTAACTCTAAATGAAAGAAAAAAGAAAGGGAAATGTAATACAGATTCAGATATAAGCTAGATATTCAAGCCAAGACCAAAAGTAATTCCAAAAGGTTTCTTTGATACTGTTGAACCGAATGAAAATCATCAAGTAGACATTTTATATATGCCGAATGGTTCTGGATATAAATATGCTTTGAGTTTTATTGATGTTGCTAGCAGGTATAAAGACTCAAGACCACTTAAAACAAAGTCTTCTAAAAAAGTAACATAAGCCATAATAGATATTTATACAAAAAGTTTATTGAAATGGCCAAGGAAGATAACAGTAGATCCTGGATCTGAGTTTAAAGGAGAATTCATTAAAGAGATGAAAAGACGTGAAACACAAGTTATAGAAGCTACTAGTAAAAAGAGTGTTGCACTTGTTGAAAGAATGAATAGAACTGTAGCAGAAAGAGCATTTATTGCGCAATATGAAAGGGAATTAGAAAACATTAATAATGGAGATTACACCAGAAATAAGGAATGGGTTTATAATTTACCAAAGATTATTGATTATCTAAATAAAAGCGTTATAAGATCAATTGGTGAAGAACCTGTAAAGGTGATAAAAAAAGAATCAGTAAAACTGAATATACCAAAATATCATAGAAAAGTAGGAAAACGGGAAAAACTATTAGAACTTGGAACAACTGTTAGATATTTACTAGAACCGGGTGAGGGAGAAGATGAAAAAAGAAGAAGAGCTACAGACGCGATATGGAGTTTGTTTAAATATAATATTGTTCGAATAATAGTGTTGAAAAAACAACCGGCGCGTTTTTGGATAAATTATGTTAAAAAGAGTTTTGTTAGAGAAGAGCTACAAGTAATAAAACAGGAGGCTCTTTGTGAACGCTCTGCTATAATTTCGTCAAACTCTTCTTTTGTAACTACTTCATCAGATAAAGAATCTCTTATTTTTGAAATAAACTCTGTGTTAGAATTAAGATTAAATCTTTTTCTTGTATCTATTTTAACTAAAACACCATCAACTGCCATTAGCATTGCTGTTAATGCTGAAAAAGCTGAGACTACATTAGTTATTTGAGGATGTGTGTGAATATGCGTTGTAGAAACTGTAACTCCTAAAGCTACTTGTATATTTATGATTTTAATTATATATCTCACTCTTGTTAAATTTGTTAGACATGATCTAACTTTAATGTTATGCTCAACTACCTCATCATATCTTTGAAGAGCAAATTGTTTTCTTAAATCTGCCGTTTTCTTATAATTATTTAAATTTTTTAATTCTTAGAATTTTATTTCCAAGGTCTTCTTGAAATAAATGATAGTGTATGGCCACACCTTGGAAACATGCAAAAGCAATCATTAGTTTTAAAGTCTCTCTGAAATGTACCGTCAATAGAATAAGAGATGCATTGCTCATTATGACTACAGCTACTATAATTTCCACTTTCTAATTTTGAAATAATTAATAAGATTTCTTTATGTTTTTCAGGCCAACTCATTTTTCCAATTTTAGAGCTTTTCTTTTTACACTTTTTAATGTGTTTTTCTACTAGTTCTGCTCTAATATCTACGGCTTTATATACAACTCTGCGCAATAGATAATCAAACCTGTAAACCCTATAAATGTTATCAAACAAACATGTATCATTTTCTAATAGAGTATACTTTGCAACAAATATACAAAGTTCTTTGACAGTTATTGGAACATCAATTTTATGTGTAGAATATTTATTTATTATGCATTTGACTCTATTCTTCCACTTGCAAGCTTTTTCTCCATTTCTTCTTAGCAACATTCCACAAATGTAAGATAAAGGCATTTACTATAAATATAAAATAATACATTTAAATCAAATTTTATATGTTGGAGTGCGGTAGGATAAACAACGAAGTAGGCGAAAACACTATGCCGAGCAGAGCGAGTCTAGTGTTGAGCGAGTAGTTTTGTTTTGAAAGTTAAGGAGACCAGTGGTCTCAGACAAAGACGCTCGATCGAGCTATGCAAGATTGAGGGTCAAGGCTGAGCCCTAGGCTCTATAACGTTCAAAACATTAGTACTGCACTCTCTAGGCCAGGCAGCTCGTTCATTCTGCCAGCGTGACCGCGTGCGTCGAACTTTCGTTTTGGCTAGCCTTGGGCGCCGGCTTGGCCCAGCGGTTAAGGAGCTCGCTTTTAAGCAACTGAGGTCAAGGGATCGGATGAAAAAGGTCGTGGGTCGAGTCCCATGGCGTACGTGAGTCGCCTGAATGTAGACCAGTGGTTCTCCACTTTCCTAATGGCGCGACCCTTTAATAGAGGTCCTCGTGTGGTGGCGACCCCCGAACATCGAACTATTGTGTGCAAAATGTGGAAATGCGTGTTTTCCGGCGGTCTTAGGTGACCCCTGTGAAAGAGACGTTCGACCCGTCAAAGGGGTCGCGACCCACAGGTTCAGAACCGCTGATGTAGACGCACTACTTGTGGGGCCCTATGCATACTAATTATATATTGTATTCGTCTTTGACGTACCAAACTGGAATTCACGTCTTTCGTCAACTAAAGCGTCACTGGCTTAATTCATGATGTTCGCTTCGCAAAATTTACTTTTTTCCACGCGACTTTCTCTCGGTTTCAACTGTAGTCGATTCGCCAAGGGTACTGCTAGAATTGACTAATGTTGGAAGCAAAACGCTGTTTCCACCCAGGATCGAACTGGGGACCTTCTGCGTGTTAGGCAGATGTGATAACCGCTACACCATGGAAACTACTTATTTGCGATGAACCCTATCTATAATTAGAATTCAACTAATTTAGCTGCCACTTGCGATGCGGTCGCGTTGAATTGCCATGGTTTGTATAAGAACAAACGCTCCCACGTAGCACGTTGTTCGTAGCCTTCCCAGTCGTGAGCTGGAGACCTCGGCGAGCTGAGATGTGCCGCGGTAGTGATTCACCTTTATGGCAACCAACGGAGTACCTACCAGCAATGTCGTCTTGGCTGGCATTAGTGCGGATTGCCGCCTCGCGTTTACGACTTTGCTCTCGTCCGAGTGTGCGCTCCCGCGTTGGGAAGCCCGGCTTCATTGTTTCCCACGTCCCTCCGTAGCTTAATGTGCCTAGACGATAAAACCGACCTACTGCTCATAGGACACCCTAAGCTTGTGGCTGGATTAAAAGGCTTTGCTCTTCTAATAGGTGATGCTATTGTGCGACCATCACCGCGTGCTCGAAATTTAGGAGTTGTTTTCGACAGCTGCCTCAATTTTAAAAGCTTCATTCAGAAGACTGCTTCTACAGCTAGCCATCACGTTCGACCCCTATCTAAGATTTGGAGCTGTCTTCCACAGTGGCTTGCCAAAAATTTAACCAGCTCATTGGTTCTGTCTCGGCTTGATTACTGTAATTCCCTTTTGGCTGGGCTACAAAAGAAAGCAACTAGGCCACTGCAGCTGACTATGAGTATGGCTGCAAGGCTAGTCTTCAAGTCCCAGAGGTTTGAGCACTGTCTCCTGTGCTAAAAGAGCAAGGATTGATGCCGGTTGAGCAGCTGATACAGAGCAAAGTTCTTACGCTAACCCGCAAGGCCCTCCAGGGCTTGGCTCCTTCTTACCTAGCTGAACTACTGCACCAGTTTCAGCCTGCTCGTGCCCTCAGGTCCTGTGTGGAAAATAAATTAGCTGTTCCATTCCTCCGCTTAAAGACCGTTGGTGACAGAAGCTTTAGCTCTGCAGGTCCTAGGAAGTGGAACTCACTTCCACAATTCTTATGCAACGACAACTACTCTCTTGCAGCCGACTATGGCTCATCCTTTTCAGCGGTCCTGAGCTGCTACTTCCATGCTACTCACTACCATTCAATTGCATTTCCCTTTGCAGCAAATGGAAAGAGATTGAGTTCTCTGGGGGCGCTTTATCAAGTGCATTATTATTATTATTATTACCGCAACTCCTCTCCTGACTCTGCTATGCTTCCATCTTTCTCTTTGTTGCATGAGATGAAGTCTGTTGGCTACCGAATGCGTACTGAAAGCCAGCTTCCTGTGAGTGTGCTATACAAAACTCTCCAACGTAACACCCACATGGTCTTTATGACTTTTTGAAGATACAGACGGAGATACAATAGGGGCACCTGGTAATTCTCTTTATTTTAGCTGAAAATGCTGACGCATGCAATGTTGTTATAAAGATGATGAATCGAACTGCCGCTCGTCTCCTCCCTCTGACTCTGACCTCTTGCCCCTAACCGTGCGATGGCGGCGTGGCAGCTGGTGGCGGAGCGGGAACGAGTGGCGCTCGGGTAGGAAGTTAACTACCCCATAGTCTTAGTTGCACTTCTACCCGCCGTTTACCCAATTTGAAGGTATTGCAGCGCCCACCAGTACCTGCCACCCGGCACTAGTTTTTCACACGAAAGTAGATCACGCTGCAACTACAGAGTCTCTCCGCCCGCTTTCATCACTACGTTCTGCATCCTGTTACGACCGTGTGAATTAGCCCGGATGCGACGTTACAGGCGAGATCATTTAGTAAAAGGACACCTTACATTTAAAGCCGCGAGTAGCTGTGCAAAGCTTGATTGACGAAGGTTTTTCGCATTGTAAAGCTCAAGGAGAAAGCCTGATTATGACAACAAGACTTTCGGCTTTGTTGATTCGTCTGCCATGCTAAAATCAAGCAAGTCTTGGACCATTCACCACTTTGAATATCAAAAGCTGCACATTTTCCATAAGCGTAAAGGTGATCTAACATAGACATAGCGTATAATCGCCTTTTTCGCGAGCTCTTCCCTCTATTTCAATACGTTTGCAGTCGCCTCGAAGCAGTCTTTTGAATCGGTCGTTTTAACTCCCTCCAACAGCAAGCCGTCAATGGTGGCTGTAAGCTATCGGTCCCAGGTACCAAGTCCTCCTTTATCTCAGATTTTCCTTATCTCATTTTAATTTCCTATTTCAGAAATCAATCTTGTCTCGTCATACGTCATGTTAGCATTCATTTTGACAACTTAGCTTACACCATAAGTGCCTAATTTGGTTCGCTGACTCTTTTTCTCTTCGGGTTCCACTTACAATAAGGGTCACGCACTCGATCAAATATTCTCCCTCGACCGTATGCTATCATTCCTTATTACTACCAAATTCTGCTCACCTGACATGTGGATCTCATTCAATCTATTGCAAGTGCGCTTCTCCGTATCCCGAATCACATGCGAATTGCTTAAAATGGCAGACTCTTGACATCGATGCTGACTATTTTAAAATATCTCTGTGCTAGGTCCGGTCCTTTTCACCGTTTATACTCTCCCTCTCGCTGATGTGATTGCCAAGCACAATCTAGGCTTTCACTTCTATGCGGATGACACTCAGTTGTACCTTTGCTTTGATCCCTCCCAGCCTTCGAGCACCTCAAATTCTCTCAACTCACTTGCTGCATGCATTGATGACATCCGATCATGGGTGGCAGCAAATTTTCTAAAACTAAACGATGATAAAACTAACTTACTAGTTATGGGCAAACCTAGTGTTATTCAGAAATTGGAAAGGCTGACTTTCAAAATTGGCTCTGCCAGCATATCTCCTGTTGCATCAGCTCGAAATCTAGGTGTCATATTCCAAAGCGACCTCTCGTTAGACGACCACATCAGCTCCACAGTCAAATCTGCCTATTTTCAGCTTCATAACATTGCTAAAATTCGGGCTTGTTTAGATAAGGATACCACGTCTAAGTTGGTCCATGCATTTGTGACATCCCGTCTCGACTTCTGCAGCTCACTGCTTACTGGCCTACCAGCATGTGCGATCAGGCGATTGCAGCTGGTGCAAAACTCTGCAGCTAGGCTTGTCTGTCGTGAGCGTCGCAGTTGCCACATTACTCCACTTCTCGCCGACCTGCACTGGTTACCAGTCAAGCAACGGATTGACTTCAAGGTTTTGTCGCTCACTTTTAGGTCTCTTCATTCTATGGCTCCAGCCTATCTTTCAGATATACTACCCCATCAGGCAAAGCATCGTACCACTCGCTTTTCGGAATCCAACAGTCTAGAAATACCTCGTACAAACCTTAAATCCTTTGGAGACCGTGCATTTAGCTCGTATGCTCCCACAGCCTGGAACTCCCTCCCGACCTGCATCAGAACATCCCCTGACCTGACCACATTTAAAAGAAACTTAAAAACATACCTATTTAGGACAGCATTTAGTGGGTCCTTGTTATTCGTCCTCGATGTGCTTATGCGTGCTGACACTGTTAATGCTGCCACTAACCACATTTGCATGCTGACCCAGTGCATGTAACCCCTAACCATGTTATTCATTTCGTTTGTTTTTCAAGCATGATTTTACTTACTATTCTATTGCGTATCACTTTGCAGCAAATGTAAAGCGCCTAGAAAGAGATTAAGTTCTCTGAGGGCGCTTTATCAAGTGCAATATTATTATTATTATTATTATTATCTTCCTCGGCTGTTTGGCTCTCACTCCGTAGAAAGCTACTACATGACAATTGCTCGTGCGGTTGGCGATTTTGCACGTCTCACTAACCAAAGTATATGTTCACGCGCCGAGGGCCTAGAGAAATGCTTGATAGCACTTGCACAGCTCAAGACGAACAGGCTAAGGCAACAGCAGTTCCTTCCTCGCTTGACAGGCCAGTACCGCCACAAGCACTCACAGTGTGGGCGGAGGCTGTCGCTGTAGGGGCATCGGCAGGTGAACAGGAGCCTCGGCGCGAGGAGGCGACTCGTCTGTAAATGACACTAGACAGCTGCTGCCTAGCCGCTACCGGCCGAAGGACGGTCGACGTCTAACGACGGGGACACGGCGAGCGGCTAGCCACCGGAGGATGGTCCAGTGAGACCACCGCAAGCTAATTCTTCCCAGCAGCAGCCCAAACCGAAAAATGTTCGGGTCAATCGATGCACGGTGTATGCATCCATATGAGTCGTCATTTTTTTGCTAATGCTCGCTGACACTGGCCATGCTATCACTTACCACATTTTACAGGTTGACATCGTTCATGTTACCACTACCATTTGATATGTTTATGTTACAGAATATGTTAAGTGCCAAGAACGAGGTTGAGTTCTCTAAGGGCACTTGGCAAACGTATTAGTAGTATCAATTTTAGGTTGGGCCCCTCATTGGTCGAAGTCTGGCCATGAGCATGATTATAGTAAATAGTCTTCTAGGACTTGTCGGTTGCATCGGATGCCATCAATCAATGACGGTTTCAGTTAGACACTTTGCGGAAATGCCGCCGATTGTTGAGCTGTGGTTGAAATCATAAATTCTAGACCATCAGAATGGATGCAATCCGAGTCGTGTAGAGGATAGTTCTTCTCGAGCAGAGTTCTGCTATAATGATAATCATAATAATAACAATACACCCGATTTAACGTCCTCATAGAACACAATCTCTTTCTAGGCACTTTACATTGGTGCATTGTTGTTCTATCTACATCTAGATGTGTTTGATCTACATCTACATCGAGACGGCAATTCAGGCCGAAGCATAAACTTCGGCGGCTGTGCCCAAGACGACTCAGCTTCTTCCCGCTTAGGTGACTGCTATCTATGCCGCCGGACTCGTTACGCCGTCAGATTAGGTCTTCTCATCATACTAGTGTGTTGCTTTTTCGTCGACGAAGCTCTTGGCACCAAGTGCTTTCTCTGCACTTGAATTGCACTCTGAAATTTACGGAATGCTTATACGAAATGCTTTTGCAACGGCTGCAAGCAGTCCGTCGGCTGCTGTCTCATCGCTTTTACTTGGTTTCGTGAGAAGGCTGTGGATACTGTAATATACACGAACAGTGCTTAGGGTTTAAATGAGCTATAGAAAGCTACACAGCGTAACGCCCACTTCATTCTCTTTGGCTGATGGAGTTACAGACAGGGAGATAAGACCGACACGGATTTTCCTCACACGGACCCTTGTGCAGAGAAAGTTTGCACAATCTCATATCTTTGCTCAGGACTCACCAACCCCGTATCAACAAAAACGTACAGTTTCTGGCGGAAGATGCTGACGGGCGGTTTCAGGGAGCGGACAACTTCGTAAGGCTTTCAGGGGTTAGAAGCATAGAAGAGGCTGACCAAGCTGGAAAGTAGGACTAAGATTATCACTCTGATGCAAAGTGCTAGAAATACTTACCTCTTAAAGGAGTGCTATAAAAACGTCGCAATCGTCATCATCGTGATCGTCATACAGCTGGCAGGTGCTTGCTCGGCACACCAAAACAGTTCCGAAGGCAGGGTACGTTATAATTCAGCACAAAAAGCATCACCATACAAATCACGGCTAAAAACAGGCAGCTTGCAAAAATATACCTGAGTATGCCATCTATGACAAACCATGCCTATTATTGACAAACATTTTGCATACAGATCCGATGCCGCGAGTCGCCACGTGAGGTTGCAGCTGCAAGAAAAACCTCGGCTCGAACTAAATGAGAGCTTGCACAGCCAATGAATGCCGGCATGATCACAAATGCCTCGATATCATTTCATGTACAGACCAGGCGACAGGCCGCATTCTCAAGAGTCGGTCGGCCAGCTAAAACAGTGCATGATCTGAGGGCAAATCTAGACAAAAAGAAAACAGCTCCAGACAGACGATTTATGAAGATTCATTACGAGCCTCTTTCGGCTTGAAATCCCAAGCCTATGGCCAAATTACTTCAACTATTTGACACATCGATAGCTGCCTCTGCAGGCAGTCACCTCATACAGCTGCTGTCACACTTAGTCGGCTCAGGCTCGGCTCAGGCAGCAGCAAGACTCCGAGCAGAGGCAGCTGTAAAGGTACTAGCATACTCCCTGCTGCTGCTGCATCAGGACAATTGAACCAACGAAACTTCTGCCCAAGAGTAGTTTCTGTTGAGCACGACACACACCCGGTCGCACGCAAAACAATATACCCGATCCAATGCCCGTAGGCAGAACGTCAAGTCAAAGATAGCTCTGAAAAACGAAGCTGTGACCAAAAAACAGAGGCCAGCTCCGATTTCAACTCAACGATCCTACTCTGCCGAAGTACGTGGCAGTGACCACTCGGCAAGTCGTACAAAAATACATATTGCCGACCGATGCTGCATAGCAATACGGCTAGTATGAAGTTGCATAGGTCAGGTTCCCCAGCTACTGCAGTGGAGCCCAGAGAAATTTAGAGAATACAAAATAAAAGCATTCGTGTCCAGAACGCTGGGGTACTCCCGTGTCATCTTCGTAGCAACTCATTCGAGAGAGGTTGCTGCTGCTGCTTCATGGACAATATAGCTAGTATAGCTATGCATAAGTGCTACGTAGTTCATCCGCCCACCAGTCTTCTTTGAACAGCGGTTGCTGCCTCTATTCGATGCAAATGTTCATGGCCGACATTGAGTCATTCAGGGACAAGCCAACTCCATTCCTAGCAGACTCAATCCGGCAAGCAACTGCTGCAACCAGGGCGGCACCTTTACCGCTGCCGTCATGTGACAGCATTAGCTGAAACTGCAACGAATGGAAAAAACCGTAGGCAAAGGATGGCGCAACATGGCTAGTCTGAACAGGCCTCCCCTTCGGCTGCAAAATCTTTCCAAAATGACACTGCTCCTCACAGCTGGCAAGCTAGTGATTATTAGCTTGGTAGCCAGGCGAGCTCGAGGCGAACCCCTCAAGACTAACTAACCGCCTCTCAGCCAGATAATGTTAGACATGGCTCACTGCGAGAAAAGCCTCAGATGAAAGCCAAGGCTGAACGTCATGAACGCAGACAGGACTCAGCTCAAAATTCGTCTTCTACGGCCCTCCGGCCAGCGTTTGCTGCTTGCTGTCGCGTACCACACACCATGACCAGTCAGTCGCCAAGCAGTCAGTCTGCCGTCGACTGCCAAAGGTGAACGAGATACACACGCTCGAAAACATGCAATCCAAGGTATTTTCACAACTTAATTAGCACTACAGTCGTCACGGCAATTCCATGGCAAAGGGCAATGCAATGTAATATATCGAGTTCAGCTAACCACAAAGCCATGAGGATTAAAGCATTGTTATACTCGAGTTTCTAATAGCGCATTCAAAGCCTGAGCAGATTTCGATTCGGACTTAATGAATCAGGACTAAATCTTGAATAAAACAGGATGAATCTCATGCAACAAGGAGAAAGTGGGAAACCTAGCCGAATTGGAAGGGCATTGGGCAAAGTGGGTAGCATGGAAGTAGGAGCTCGGGGTGGCTGGAACAAGTACGATTCGAACCGCATCAGAGCCTTATGTGCCAGACCGATTGTTGCTGTTCTTTAATTGCTCAAGTAGGATATCGTGATCGGCAAGTGTAAAACTCAGCTGACAGATCTAGCCAGATCAGGGCAGTGACGTTATGCTCAGCATAATTGCTGCTCTGACTGCCGTTGATCTCACGAATGAGAGCAGTCGCTTGGATGTTGGATCCGCTTGAATATTTAATATAACTATTCATACTAGTGCGTGCTCTATACGTCACTCAAAAGAGACAATATTTTTAAGAATCTTGAACCCAATAAAAGGAAGAACATGGGATATTGGGCAATAGTTTGCAATGAATTTGGAATGAAATCCGGGCTTTTCAAGTACTGGTTGAACGATTGCCGATTTGAAAGACTTTGGAAAATCGGGGCTTGGAAACAGCCATTGTCCAGAAAAGATCACCTGAGTAATGGCTGGACTGAATTTGTCTGCCAGTGAAGACAGGAAAGGGAATGGTAAGAGATTCTTCAGGAGACGACCTTTTTTTTTAATAGACTTAAGGCAAACCCACGGACAACTTGGAGAAAAATTTCTCAGTCGAGACTTAAACTTGTGCTATTTTTCGTAGGCACAGGTTGTGCGAAATTTTTCAGCAAATAAGGCAGGAAATCTATCGGCCGAACGGTTAATATAGTGGTTGTAACACTGCTCACAGTAGTCAATCAAATGATTCACTTGTCTTACACGTTTGCTTTTGTTCTGACTGACATGACTGCTGTTTGCTGGCGAAAAAGAGCCTTGGATTTTCTCAGCCTCCGGAGCAGATACAAATTTAGTCTTTGAATGCAAGACCGGCGTGGCAGACCCGGACCTGGATCACCCTCAAGGTCAGACTTAGGTCAGCCGAGTTCAAGTCAGGGCTTTATAGGGCACATCTTTCGACGGTCCTTGGCAAATAGAAAGCTATATCTGCTACTCCGTGCACGAACTGACTTGAGGGGAGGGTAGAATTTAAAAAATCTGATTCATTTATATGGGGCCGTATGATCACTGTACCTAGGTCTAGGCGGTTACAATATGACCCAGACTTGGGCCTCTGGGCCAAACCAGGGCTGCAGGTTCGTCAAGAGCACTCCTTAGCTTTTGAGTTTGCCTTATCAATCAGAAAACGATGATGTCAGCAGAGTCTCGATCCGGGTCAAGAGGACCTGCATCTGAGATTTAGAACGTTTCTCATGATAAACGCTTTCTTAGTTAGGACAAGTTCCCCTATTAGATAGGGATTGGTAGATCAAAACTGTGCGCCGCATTGCCTTCGACGAGGGGGGGAGAGTGTGATGGCAACTGATTCCAACGATAGCCCAAAAAAGCTAAGAGTGCTATAGCAAACCATTTTTCGGATTCTGAGCCTGACACCGAAATAAGTTGAGCTTCAAAGACGAGCTTCAAAGACTTCCTTTCCTCTACGTCTGCACCCGAACCTTAGAAAATCACTTTTTCTGACATAGTTTATTTTTATTGTGGTTGGTAATTGGGTTCCTGTCCTTGATCAAGGACAGGAACCCAATTACCAACCACAATAAAAATAAACTATGTCAGAAAAAGTGATTTTCTAAGGTTCGGGTGCAGACGTAGAGGAAAGGAAGTCTTTGAAGCTCGTCTTTGAAGCTCAACTTATTTCGGTGTCAGGCTCAGAATCCGAAAAACAGCACTCAAGCCGGCGATTTACACGGCAAACTTTTTCAAGTTATTTGGTAAATTGCTAAGAAAAGCACTGCGACTCCACACACGAACAGAATATAATATACGGGAGTGTGCTCGTCGAGAGAGCACTCGGAAGCAGATCAATGAGACCGAGTTAATCACCGAGTTCAAAAATCTTCAGCAGCTATATGCCATTATTCCTTAAATATATTGTATGTTCCTTAAAAAATATAAATTAAATAATATAAATATATATATATATATATATATTATATATGTATATTTATATTCCTTAAATATATTTTACATAATATATTCCTTGTAGGTCTATGAAGGTGCTCTCATTTGATGATAATGATCAAACAATTAGTACAGTGCCCTCAAAGAAGTGAACCCTTTCTAGGAATTTAAAAACAACTTCTGAATTAAACTTTCTTTAAATCCTCGGTAAGAGAAGCATGAAAACACGGTTGGTGATAGATAACAAGCAGTGTCAGCACGCATAAGCACACGAAGGACAAAGTGCAAGGACCCGGCAAATGCTGTGAGGAAGGGAAGGGGTTTCAAGCTTTTCTTTTTTAAATGTCAACACCGTCAATGGACGTCGGAATAGAAATAGTCGGTAGCTAGTTCGAGGTTTTTCGAGAGTACAAACTAAAACGGCACGGTCTCTCAAGCATTTGAGGTTATTTAGAAGCACAGCTAAACAAATTTCCCATCAGAATTACGTGTGGAAGTAGATAGGCCAGAGCCAAGAGAATGAAGGGACCAAGTAATACGGCATAGTTTATACATAGAGCCAGCTCACTATTAGCTATAGGCACAGCGGAAATAGCAGGCTGTTCAACATGGTAACTGGCATGCTTATATTAAATGTTTATTTAAATTCTATCGTTTATAATTTTAATTTTAATCATGTTTTTGTGTTTTGTTTATGCTTATGTTTTTCATATCGCCTGGGCATCACCTGCACTGCTCTGCCTTGGTTCAGGCACTATCTCAGTGGGAGACTCCAGAGTATTGACGTGAATGGACAAAGTTCATCCGAGTTACCGCTGAAATATGGGGTACCTCAGGGTCCGGTTCTTTTCACGGTTTATAATCTGCCTCTTGCTGATGTGATTGCCAAGCACAATCTAGGCTTTCACTTCTATGCGGATGACACACTGTAATTTTGCTTTGATCCCTCCCAGCCTACGAGCACCTCGAATTCTCCCAACTCACTTTCTGCATGTATTGATGACATCTGCACATGGATGGCAGCAAATTTTCTAAAACTAAACGATAATAAAACTAACTTACTAATAGTTATGGGCAAACCAAGTGTGATTCAGAAATTGGAAAGGCTGATGCTCAAAATTGGCTCTGCCAGCATATCTCCTGATGAATCAGCTCGAAATCTAGGTGCCATATTCCAAAGTGACCTCTCATTAGACCACATCAGCTCCGCAGTCAAATCTGCCTACTTTCAGCTACATAACGTTGCTAAAAATTCGGGCTTGTTTGGGTAAGGATACAACGTCTAAGTTGGTCCATGCATTCGTGACATCCCGTCTTGATTTCTGTAACTCGCTGCTCGATTGTCTACCGGCATGTGCAATCAGGCGATTGCAGCTGGTGCACAACTCCGCAGCTAGGCTTGTCTGTTGTGAGCATCACAGTTGCCAAATCACACCACTTCTCGCCGGCCTGCACTGGCTCCCAGTCAAGTAACTGATCGACTTTAAGGTTTTGTCGCTCCCTTTTAGGTCACTTCATTCTTTGGCTCCAGCGTATCTCTCAGATCTACTCCCCCACCAGCCCAAGCATCGTACCGCCTGCTTTTCGGAATCCAACAGTTTACCACTACCTCATACAAACCTCAAATCCTTTGGAGACCGTGCATTTAGTTCGTATGCTCCCAAAGCCTGGAACTCCCTCCCGACCTGCGTCCGAACATCCCCTGACCTGACCACATTTAAAAAGAACTTAAAAACACACCTATTCAGGACAGCATTTACTGGGTCCCTGTGATTCGTCCTTGATGTGCTTGTGCGTGCTGACACTGTGCATGCTGCCACTAACCACGTCGGCATGCTGACCCTGTGCATGTCACCCCTAACCATGTTATTCATGTTGTTTATCAAGCATGATATTACTCAACATTCAATTGCGTTTCCCTTTGCAGCAAATGTAAAGCATCTAGAAAGAGATTTTGAGTTCTCTGAGGGTGCTTTATCAAGTGCATTATTATTATTATTATTATAAGTTTTAGTTTTATGGGTTGAATGTTCGTGGGTTTACGGTTTTGGTTTTAAGGAGTCAAGACTTTTAACTTGTTTGGATTTATGGTTCAGGCTTGAGTGAGAAACTCTACACAGAAAATATATCTAAAAACGTGTTCATGAAACGTAAATATAAACAGAGGTTGGCAACCCCGTTGAGCAGCCTACTATGAGCACTGTGCCCATAGCAGAAAGTATGCTGGCTCTGTGCGTAAACGATGTCGTTAGCTAAATGGGACCTGAAAGTGAGTGACAAAACCTTGAAGTCATAAACCTGCTTAAGGGGAAGCCAGTGCAGGTCGTTGTGATGAGGCATAATGTGGCGACTGCAACGACCACGACGGACAAGCTTGGCTGCAAAGTTTGCACGAACTGCAAGCGTCTTACTTCACAAGCTTGGCCGGAAGGCATGCAAGAAGTGAGTTAAGAGGTAGTGACAGGATGTAACAAAGCCTGCACCAGCTTGACTTTTACACGAAACCAATTTTCTGACAAAGTCAGTGTATATTCGAACCCATTCCAATGAGAAGATAGCAGAATTTAACTCAGAAAAGGCAATGACAGATCGCATACAGCTAATGATTCCTTTAACGAGACGTGTGCAAAACCACGCTGAGCTGGTCATGAAATCAGGAGAACGACCCTCGCCCAACCCGAACCAAATCTAGCTCGATCCAACTATCCTCTGGTATCATGGTATGTTTATTTTTAACAAAGCCTGCGTTGTGCTTTGGGTATGGCGATATTTTCACGTGTTAAGTGCTCTCGGAAAGTACAAGTCCCTCTTCAGACGTTAGCAGGCTTCAGTGGCATACCGAACATGAACGCTCATTCAGGGGTGGTGCACTTAAAATAATTGTGCTCATCTGCATTCACCACAGCAGCAAACTGTGGGAGTGAGTGCGTGGGCAGGAGTGAGAAGGAGGCGTGGCTGCTCACTTTCCTTCCTGCTGTGGGGGATGATGACCTGAGGTCGGCGGCTATATATCTGCGCGCGCGCTCGCGTGCGTGCGTGAGCTCGTGTCCTGTAGCAGGCGTGTGCAGATGAACAGGCGAAATGAAATGCAGGAGCAGTGCAGCTACCACCGGAAACGTCCGGTTTTTGTCTGCTCAGTCTGAAGGCTCCAGGAGCTGCAATGTTAAGACACCTAGCTCTATTTTTTTAGTGGCTATACCGTTCCGAAACCAGAGCTGCCACTGCTGATTCGCTAGCTAGCCGATGCTGTATCAACGGAACCTGCTTACACTTCAGCTGCTGCTAGCTGATGTCGCCATCAAACATTTGGTTAATGCTTTATATGCAGCATCTGAACAGTGCCTAGAGAGATCCAGTTCCCTGAGGGCGCTATACAAATTTATTATTATTATTATTATATGCACAATACTGAAGGTGGCCTGCACAGATCAACACGAAGGGCGGCCGAAGAAAACAAAACGTTCAGCATCCAAAATTCAGTTACAATACCCATGATTTTTCACGAGTCTTAGCTATTACACAACATCCAGCGTATCTCGAATCTAAATGAGAATAAAACAAAAGCCATGAGATGAGGAACGGCAGCAAACAATTAACATTAACAGAAATTTCCTAAACAGCATACCTGTTGAGGAAGGGTTAGCAACGATAGATATGCTAAGTTTGACGGCGGCGGCCGGTCAAAGTATCTCTACCGTACAGCACCCGCGTCCCTGCTGTAGGATGGTCCCTGCTGTAGGACAGTCCCTGCTGTAGGACAGTCCCTGCTGTAGGACAGTCCCTGCTGTAGGACAGTCCCTGCTGTAGGACAGTCCCTGCACTGGCGAGCCCACTTACTCCGTGCTGTGTGTGAGTCCACGCCCCTGCTCTAGACTGGTAAATTAGAACTGCTTCGGTGCTTTGCAGTATACTCGAGCTTCATGACCGTACATACAAACTTCCATCACGTTCGGCCGGCTCTCGCTCAGCTTTCAGAACGGGAGATTTCGGAAATAGACACCTGGGATCTTTCGTGGGCGCGGCAAAAATGCCCGCTGCTGCTGCTGCTCCTCCCACCGGCCCACCACTACCCCACCCCACGTGATGGCCATGGCGAGGGTCTGACTCGAGGCAGCTGGAACACTCGGCACTGCGCAGTCGTCGAAGCGCAGGCTCTTAGGCCTACTTACTCCGTGCTGTGCGTCCACGAGGTGCTCTGTCTTCTCCGCCAGCAGATCGTGAAACTTGGGGTGGAAGCGGTACAGCGAGCCGTCGATGGCAACGGTGGCGTGCGGCTCGTTGACCCGCTCCAGTAGCACCGCGATGCCTGCAGAAAGAGCACGGCTGCAAAGTCTCGGCGGATGCTGTGCTAGGCTCAAGCTGGAGCCGGGCTCGTGGGCAGAGAGCGGAGTCACTTCAAATTGACGGCGAGCCGAGCTCGAGCGGAGAGGATTCTGAACACGACATGCTTGGTGTCGGCTCCACGGACCCCGGACGAGTGTCACACCGCCACAGCTGCCGCCGCTACTGCAGCGCTGCCTGTGCAAAGAACAAAGCGAAGGAAGAGAGCGACCGGCGGCGACTGCTGCTGCTGCCGCGGCGGCGGCGGCCGGAGAGTCGCCACCGACCTGCAGCCGACAGGTAGGCAGCACGGGTCGACACGGCCGTGCACACGTCGAACAGGATGTCGCAGTCCTCGGGCGTGTATTCTGTTATGTCCAGCTCGTCCAGAATTTGTTCCGTACAGCCGTACGAGACGCCCTTGACGTCGCTGCAAGCATGAGCAGAGAGATCGTACAGCAGCCGGAAGAGGGCGGGGCCACGGCCTCGACGACGGCTGCACGGCAGGTCGAGGCAGCCGGCTAGCGCTTACCAGGGGTCGCGGCAGGCGCAGCCCCTGAGGCTCTTTGTGAACGGAGGTCGGTTTGGTGAACTCACGATAAAAGCTGGCCGCCTAATGAGTTGAGTTTATCAATTGACACGGGTCGGCAGTAAGCGGTAAACGTGTACAAAAGGGAAAGAGAATCCCAGCAAAAGAGGCAGCAACGGAATTATCACGACGACGACGATTGGTGGCGATTATTGAAAAACGATATAATGCACACGACGTGTCATGGCGAGTCTTGCCACAATGCTCGAGGAAGGCAATAAAAACAACTTAGGCTCTCAGCGCACGCAGGTCACTGCTGAGAGTCCCGGCGCGGTAGCAGGCGCCGGCAGAGCCAACAGAATGTGGCGCCAACTCAGGGCTTCGGCCTCTGCCCTTCGGAAACGTGGCACGGGTGTCCGCTCCTCCACACCCCCCCCCCCAGCCAAACGGCTCGTTGCCAAAGACCACGGTCGGACGTTGCTAGCAGCAGCCTCCAGTAGTGATGCAGGTGACGGCCCATGTGCCGTCCCGCTCCTCCACACCCCCCCCCCCAGCCAAACGGCTCGTTGCCAAAGACCACGGTCAGACGTTGCTAGCAGCAGCATCCAGTAGTGATGCAGGTGATGGCCCATGTGCCGTCCATTACCGAACGTGCTGCCTGGGCTCAGTGCAGGGCTCGGCCGCGCTTAGCGCATAGCCACTAGCCCCAAGACGACTGCACTTAGGAGGCATGCTGCAAGGTAGATCCAACGGAACCTTCCGTCTGTTAACCTCTTCAACTGTACCATTGGTTTGCGTGAGAGCTACAGTCGAATGCTTGCACGGGCATGCAGTTGCTTGACAAGAGCACTGCTGACACAGCATTTGCTGCACTTGACTGCTCTTGCGTGACCAGCTCTCTCTGCATGCTCCAGTGCTCCCGGGAATGAGGCTGCGACCTTTAGCAGGCAGCTTGAGCACAGCAAGTTTCGGATCGTCGTAAGGCTGCCACGGCTTTTATGAGGAGGCCAGGCAGAGGAAAGCGTCCCTGAGGAGATGTAGGAGGCCGAGAACCACCGGGTTGGGAGAGGGGCAGGTGCAACGATCGGCGGCTACTAACCTTTCAATTTCCGACAAGTACTTGCTGTAGAAACGAAACGGCGTCAGGAGCTGCTTGGACGCGCAGCCGGTAAACAGCACGTTGTCGGTCACGAGGGAGACGATGACCTGCCGAGCTACTTCGCCCAAGTACATTCCCGAGATCATCTTCTCATAGCTGGAAAAGAAGATGGAAGAGCTAGGCGATCAGAGAGCTCTGTTGCTGGAAGGAGGGGGAAAGCACAAGAGGTCACAGGTCAAGATAAGAGGACAATGCCAAAGATGGCACTGCCAACAAGGCTGGCAGGGCTCCTCTTGATTGAGATCCAGGCTTAGGCTCACAAAGGTCACATTCCATGACCCTGCGAACCTGATAAGAAGTAACCTGGCGACTACTGCTGAGAGCAGTGGCTTCCTATTTTAATTGGCCATGGTGGCAGCCTCGGTCTGCCTCCTTATGGCTCCCACTGGAAGAGAAGAAGGCGCCTAGAGCAAACGATTGAGCATTGATTGGAAAAGATTGTTGACATAGCTACCCAAATAATGCAGCAGCTTCGGCATCCAAAGCAAATACTTGAAGCAGAGCTCGTAATGTCGTGCTAGAGCACACTTCCAGAACTAGTTCGGCATTGACTAGCTCCAACTGAATTAGCATACAAGAGCCGTGTTTCGAGTTATATAACTTGGCAGATCTATCCGACACTCTCTCTCTCTCTCTCTCTCTCTCTCTCTCTCTCTCTCTCTCTCTCTCTCTCTCTCTCTCTCTCTCTCTCTCTCCGACACAAAATGGTATTGGCAACGGTCTGAGACCGGCGTCCTTGGATGTAAGCAACATGTCCACTTTTGCTGCCAAAACGGATCTGACGTTGTTGTTCACAGTCTAAACATCGAAGCAGACATTTAGGCCCAGGCTAAACCTAACCGACAAAACCCACACCAAACCAGTATGCTCTCCCTCGAATGGCTTGCATGGATGGCAAGCAGCGGCAGGAGGCAGCGATGGTGGTGGCATGAGCAGGCGGCATGTGCAGGCTCACATCTGCTTTCCAGGGTTTAGTGACACTTTATCCACCTCCCTATCATACTGGGTGCAGAACGGTTCCAGGGCACCGCCGTTGCCAAACGCTCCCCACTCTGTGTTGATAATTACCTGCAACGTGGACAATGCAACGTTAACATACATCGTTGGGTTCTTTCTATGCATGGTCATGAACATGCATCTGAGGCACTTCGGGAACGATGCCCTGCCCCCTGCCTAAGGTCAGTGAGGGCACACGACCAGCAGAACCGGTCTTGGCACAACCACAGCGGCCAAGTATCAGCAGCATGGGGGGAGCAAAGATGGTGGCACAGAAACCGCTCCAGCATCCAGGCGATGTGTCACACACGCCTGAAGGGGAGCAGGAGCGTGTGCCTAACTGCCGCATGCCTATTTATGGCAGACTCTCGATGGATGGATGGATGGATGGATGGATGGATGGATGGATGGATGGATGGATGGATGGATGGATGGATGGATGGATGGATGGATGGATGGATGGATGGATGGATGGATGGATGGATGGATGGGACGGAAGTCCTCCCCTACGTGGCCCTCGGGAGGTTGGTGGTGGCAGCCCTCGCTCTTGCTCATATACCTGGGAGAGACAGGCTTCTAACTGTAACTTGCTAGCACCACCATATTCTGCAGCCAGGGGCTCCACACCGAGAAACGTTTGCCCGCATGCATCTCAACTGTGTAGGGGGCCTGCCAGCTCCCGCATCCATCTCAACTGTGTAGGGGGCCTGCCAGCGCTTTAGGGGGGTGCTGCTGTCGGCAGCTGCTGCTCTGTTGCTGCCAACCTAAGGGTGGACGTCGGCAAAACAGCTCGTACAACGTAGCTTGGCTGCATTGCAAACTGCAGGCCTTGCTTTGCTGCAGCGCTGCACTTGCTTTTCAATACCGCAGTCTTTCAATGAACCAACCCCCAAGATGCCGGCATCTTAAGTTCGTGCTCGGCACGAAGGCTGCCGAGCACACACTGCAGAGCGCAAGGATACGACTCCAGGGTACGACTCGGATGTTCAGAGGCCAAGGCTAGGCTAGCATAGGTTGCTTGCTGAAAGTCCAAAGCCTATTAAAAGCTTCTCTAAGAAAAACAACTCCCAGCAGGCTGGATACCACCAACCATAGCCAACTAACCGTTCTGGTAATGGGCCTGTTTCCAATTAGCCGAGGCCTACCAGGCACTGGGCTTCAACAGTGCAGGCCGTACAAGGACGACTCCGATATCAGGAAAGGTCAAGAACTTACCAGTGCCAGTCGCTTAGCGGCATGCCTCTACCAATAGCTTGCAGGGCTTAGGTAAATCGATCGGGTGCAGCCCAACCCACCCAGCCTCCACGGCAGGCACGGGCGGCTGGCATCTTAAGTAAGGCTCACCCACTACGCCTGAGCATGCACGCACAGTGGCATGGCCCAATGCCTTCCAAGCTATTCCGATTGAAGCTGCAGATCAGAAAATTATAAAGACTTAATTTATTGAGCATTTTCCTGCGATCGCTGCCGACTGCAAAACGAACGCTGGTCATTAATGCCAAACCAAACAAGGCTCCTTGCTGGCCAAAAAACCCCTGCCTCCCAGTTCGTCAGCCTGTGAGCTCTCCTCCGGCTAGCTGTGTCAACTTACGGCTCTTACCTGCTTCTCGCCCGTCTCACTGACATAGCCCTCCACATTCTTTGCCGACTCCATATAGCATGCGTTGGTGCCAGTACCTAGACGAGAACGTGTGCCAGCATTTAAGAGCGATGAGCTTGGAGGTACACGCATGTTCGGGAGGTCGCTGGTAACAGCATAATAATAATGGTAATAATTAGCACATTTGATATAGCACCCTCAGAGAACTAAATCTCTTTCTAGGCACTTTACATTTGCTGCAAATGAAGCACGATTGAATGGTTAGTGGTAGCATGCTCAATGACAACAAGCACAACATGGTTAGTGGTGACATGCGAAGGGTCAGCATACAAATATGGTTAGTGGCAGTGTGTTTGTGTGTGTGTGTGTGTGTGTGTGTGTGTGTGTGTGTGTGTAATTTAATGTAATGTATCTCAGTCAGTAACTGCACAAAGTCACAAAGACTATGAGCATCTCGCGATCGACCCCCAAAAGAAGACATTGCCTAAAACACATGGGCAGCCATGAAAAAGGTGGGACAGCATTTCGAACTTTCCATGGCCGGCCAGTCGTAGTAGAAGCAGATGAGCATGTTCGGCCTGGCTGCCTCTTTGGTCAGTGCACAAGGGGAGCCAGGGTCAATGGCCTTGCCCTTGCCGAGCACAAATCACAGAATCATGGACCCGATGCACTTGATCAGACGGCGGCAGGAGAGTAGCAGGCAAATTAAAAGCAGAGACCGGCAAACTCAGCAGCCTCATTCATACGTCTGCATAAGAGCTACAGCAACCGATGGCAGCCGGCAATTAAGGATCGCCGGCTGCAGCGGGCTCGGATCCACGACATGTGAGCACCCATGCCCCTGGGTTAAGACCCGGGAGCAGCAGCCGGCGCAAGCGCAGACAGATCAATGACCCGCGGCTTCACGACTGATCCCAGCCAGACCTGCGGCGACTATGTCGTCCGATCGGAGCAATGCCGGCTTTGCGAGGACCGACCGCCGAGGAGGGGCTGGCACTTGGGTTTGACTGTGCAGCTGTTGAACTCAATATCCTTTATTGAGACTCCGAATACGAGAATGGTGAAAGAAAAGGAGGAGAGGAAGGGCGAAGGAGGAGGAGGAGGAGGAGGAGGAGGAGGAGGAGGAGGAGGAGGAGGAGGAGAATATGGTTCGGTCAGGCCGATGGCAGACAGAAAGGAGTTCACTCGGCCGCCGGACGTACGGCAGCCCCTTCCTGCTCAACGCGAAATCGGACAGTCCGAAGGCAGCCCACATCAAGAGGAGCCTCTTCTAGCCTGTGAGGATGATAAAGGCTGCAGCCCGGTGCATCGGAAGGGCCTTGGCTCAAACGTCAGGTGCTCCTCCCTCTTCCTCTTCACGGCTCTACGATTCGAGTCCAGCAGTCGGCGATCCTTTATTGCCCACTGCTGCCAGTGGTGGTTGATAGTTTAATGTCATGCAATTTATCTCTTGTCTGTAACTCCACAGTGCCACAAAGGCTGTGTGGGTGTTACGTGGGAGTTTTAAACAGCGTACTCACGGCCTAAGCAGCCTCTGGTACAAATTCGGTAGCCAACAGACTTCATCTCACACAGCAGAGAGAAAGTGAGAAGCACGACCGAGTCAGGGGAGCAGTTGAGGTAGTGAGTAGCATGAAAGTAGCAGCTCAGGACGACAGGAAATGATGCGCCATTGTCGGCAGCATGAAAGCGAGTGGCCGTGTCGTTGCAGCCCTTAAGGTTCTTCTGGCGCCACGTAAATGAGGCCGTTAAATCAGCTAACCATTTAAGGAGGGGACTGGGCGTGCGATGGGTATAGCTGCACTTGTGCTGACCAAAGCACGTGCCATGACAATGTCAAGGTCAGGTGCAGGCCAGCAGCGATCCTCCCACTTCACGGTGGCTTGACCTGGACCTAGTCAGGTGTAGCTCCACACAACTGCATTTACCCTTCGAGTGACCTCGTGAGTTCGATCGAGCAGGCGATGGCCAGCCAGCCAGCACTGCCCAGCACGATGCCACTGTCCAGCACACTCAGCCAGTCTCGGTGGCTGAGTCGACGGCAGACGGCCGCAGCAGAGAGCTCGGCACATGCCAGATGTGTGCCGCACGATGCCGGCCGGCCATGCGCCAAAGGGTGGTCGGCGTGCTCACCGAAAATCAGACCGATGTGGCAGCTATGATCCTCGAATGCGCACGACATGAGCGTGCCCACTGTGTCGTTGATGACGCCCTTGCAGTGGACCTTGATGCCCTGCAGAAAAAACATGGCCAACTTGAGCCGTTCGTTCGTTCGGAGGCAGCGGCACACGGTTACCTGCTGCTACTACGAGACGAACAAGAGAGGTGGTAAAAAGCTGTGCAACCAAGACACTTGCCAGTTCTGAATCGCAGTGGGCGATAGGTGAAGCGGTCGGCTGGTTGCAGAGCATGCCATGTCCACACACAGTTCTGGACAAAGGAAGCACTAAACACGACAAAGAGTGAGCGAACAAATCAACTGGAGAGTGAATACTAGCAACAGCTGCAGAAAGATCTGTCGACGGCATGTGCTTCTAACTGCTACGCATGCCAACTCCCAGGAGCACTCTAGAGACAATTCGCGAATTCACTCCAAGCTGACCATAAAATTGCTGACCTTGTCTGACCTTGAAATCTCCCCTGTCAGAACAACAAAATCTGCCGGTCTGCACTGGGCCTAATGATTTGGCATAGACTCACTGGTTTAAAGCTCCATTCCTCTCGGGCAAACTAAATGCATCTATAGTACACACTGCATTCATCTCTCGTAGATGATGTTTTGCATCGTCAACAGTGCATTAGGTGTGCAGCTTGTGGACCTAGTTTGCGAATCAGAATATAGTGAAACCACACATCTCATACGACATACTGAGTATCACGGGATGTGTATCTCTGCCCCTCAAAAAAAATTTGTTTTTAATAATAATTATAATGAAAAAAACTTGATATAGCGCCCTCGCAGAACTCAATCTCTTTCTAGGCAATAAAGTATTCACTCAAAAGGTTATGCTGTGCCCATCAAATTTCAGCAGCCAAATTTTTTAAACAATTCTGCATGAAAGGCCCATCTATTAGGAGGTATGAGCCCTTGAGCTCTTTCGAGCTACCCAAAGAACAGTGCTCCTCAAATTATGCTAGCCGAATTGCATCCAACTCTTGATGTACGTACACACGACTCTGGAAGGAAAAGCCATCACGACAAAAATGGAGAAAACAAGAAAAAACAAGTGCACATAAGCAAATTGAATGAGTAAGTCTGAGCAGCGGAAACACACTTGGCCAAATGCAAGTCTCGCCCTCCACAGAGCATATGACCAGAGCACAGGGCCTTCAGCACAGTCGAGGCTGCTGAACCTGATGATCGGTCTGAGGCCACACTGTAGGTATGAATCCCAATGCGATTTGGCACAGCAACAAGTGCCGGGCACGTTGCCACGTCCGCATAACCGAAGGCAGAAATTCAGTCCGACATGGATGGCTGCCGCCGTCAGCACTGCGGCAATCGTGAGAACTTTTACCAGTAGAAAGGAAGGACCGCTCAAACAGTTCTGCATTGAAACCCGACGATCACAAGTGAAGGCATCGATCACAAGTGAATCGACGATCACAAGTGAAGAGCATGCATCGACATCAATCGAAAAGCATCAGATACCGAAGAAGCAAATCGTTGCAGCCGCTGACTGCAGCAGCCAACGGACGCTCACGTAAGAGCAACTCGGCGATAGGAATGAATTTTCAGACGAGCTAGCCAAGCTTAAAACGGCCAGTTCAGCGGGTAATGAGTGGCGCTTTAGACGCACCGGTTACATTGCCACAGACGAAACCACGCCAATACAATCGGTGTACATGTAAAACGGCTGTCTATCATCTAGAAAGCCTTTAAAATATGGGTTACCTCAAAATCCGACCTTAGGTTAGTTTCTTTTCACTGTCAATACACTCCCTCTGGCCGAAATCATGGTCAAAACAATCTTGATTGTCATTCCTACGTCGATGGCATCCAGGTCTACTATTCTTTCCAACAATTCTAAGCATTGCACTTAATTCCCTAACTGCCTGTCCACGACATTCACGTTATGAAGGCTACCAACTTTCTTAAGCTTAACGATGAAAAGACAAGCCTAATAGTTATAAGCAAACCTAGTGTCACCCGAAGTTTGGAAGACATAACTGCCCTGACTGGCTCAGCTACCATCGCTACCGTGATTTTGGCCTTTAATCTAGATACACTATTCCAAAACAACTTGTCATTAGATGAGCACATTTCCCTCCTCCGCTGTCTAATCAGCCTACTTGGGAAACATGTGCGCAACTGGGAAAAACTCTGCTGCTTGTCTGATCTGTCAACAGCATAGCTACTACATCATACCACTTTTGTCAGAGCTTTACTGGCTCCCTATCAAGCATAGAATCGATTTCAAAATCCTTATCTGATTGAAGTTCACTTCACTTGCACCAGCCAACCTATCCGACCTCCTTCCTTGCTTCTCCAGTGTGCTCTCGCCCACCATAAGCTCTTCAGATCTAGTCAGATCTCGTCATCTAGTCAGATCTAGTAATCTAGTCACATAGTCAGCCGCCCTTGGCACTAAACAGAAATATGCTGGTGAACGAGCCTTCAGCTCGTATGCAATGACAGTCTGGAAGTCGCTTCCCACTCTAGTCCTTATGTGCAATTACCTCATATCTTTAAAGTCTCAGCTAAAGATGCATCTGTTTCGGTAAGCTTTCCCTTCGCTTCAGTGAACTTATTTTGCTACAGAGCTTTCCGTGCATACCTGTGCACGATTTAGTGTCGGCTAATGGCTAGAGGTCTTACCACCCACACTGGCCATGAGTGTGTTCCTGTTTTCTTCAGCATGCTGGCTTAGGCACGGTGCAGGCTGCTTTTGCGGCTTGATACCATGCATGACACTAATCCTTGGGTAACGATTCTCTTGCAGTGAGTTGTAAAGACCCTGGATTAAGTTCTCTCAGGGTTTGCTACGCAGACGACTGTGCAGCAGCATCATCATTAGCTTTATTAGAATTGCCAGAACCCTTAAAGCTCAACCAATCTACTGGTCGCCAGTCTGAATAAGTGCACCAGCCTAGGCTAGGGCCGACTCACTCAGGCCGCATGGCCGCGGAGCCGCAACGCCTGCGACTTTTTTCCGGAGTTTTTGCCAACGACGACGAGCGGCTGGCGGCTTTCGACAAATTCGAGCCCACTTCGGCCATCGTTCGCGCTCCTGCACAACTCGGTCTAGGCAGCCGCCTCCTAGCCCTGCCTCGGCATGTCCCGTAATCCCATAATCATCCCCCCCTGCTGGCAAGCTGGCTGGCTGGCTGGCTGGGCACCTCGGCCAGCTCGAGCTCGGAGCCTCTGGCCGAGCAGCAGCTCGTGGGGCTACCGGAAACGTCTGCAGAGGCACACCTGGGCACCTCGCCAGTTGTACCGTTTCCGGCTGCGCGCCGCGGTTCCACTCGGCTCCTTACCTTGCGATCGCAAGCCTCGTCTAGCAGCCGAGCCACGTCCTCGCCCTCGACGCCCGTGACCTTGAACCCCTTGGTCCACGTGACCAGCCTCGCTTGCTTCAGGCTCTCCTGCTTGCACGGGAAGGAGAAGGTGAAGCCGAGGGGCAGCTCTCGGTCGCTGCTCAGCTCGTGTGCTGCCATGAACTTGCAGATGCAGTCGGCGATGTGGTCGAACAGCTGTAAAAAGCAGGCAGACGAGGAGTTTGAGCTGAGTCGCCTATGCACCGCCCCGCATGAGTGGAGCAAAGAGGATTGCTAGGACGACATCATTACGTGTCGTATTTGACGTCACATTGTAGGAGAGTGAGTGTGAGTGAGATGGAAAGAGACGAGCAAAGAGAGAGAGTGAGAGAGAGTGAGAGAGAGGGGGGCAAGGAGAGAGAGAGAGAGAGAGAGAGAGAGAGAGAGAGAGAGAGAGAGAGAGAGAGAGAGAGAGAGAGAGAGCAAGAGAGACAGATCAAGCAAAACCGAAATCTGATTAACAGCTGCACACAGCTAAATACATATAGGTACGTACATACAGGCCGATACCACTTCAAATCACACAGAATAGCCGACCGAGCAACCAACAAGGATCACGGCAGAAAGGAGCATCTCATTCTTTTGGCATTTCGGCCACCCATTGCCAGACTCACCACCGACACGGCTGGCTGCACTGCGGTCAGGCCGTCAAGTTGACCGATATGCTTCCCGAGGTTTATTTAAGCGATTTGCACATGCTTTGGTTGGCACAGGCTACCTACTTACGGTGGTTTCACGGCAGACCCTCTCTTTGACTTCCTGGGAGTGGCTGCACTATGTGACTGGTGCCTATGCCCATCGCCACCAACTAACAAAACAGGACCCATCCTACTGTGCACAGTTGATCGACCTCGCAAGATCACTTGGAAGACTGGTGGACCACGAATTACTCTTGCTGCTTAATGAGCTATGTAAATAAAGCTTGGGCCAGTACAGCATGACTGCACTAGCAGTGGCTGGGGGCAACAGGGGGGGGGGAGGGCAGGGCACTTGATCTCACTTCGATATGGCTGCCACTCCTCAAAGCAATCAATTGGCACGGCGGCAGATTTGAGTTGGCATTCCCGATTGGCCATACCTTACAATACTGGGAGGAAGCCCCGAGAACGAATAAAGACGCTGTTCCCAGTACCTTAACCGGCTGTCTAGATGCCGATGCGTGGGCATTATCTGGCGGCAGCTTTTGTCCCATTAAGCAATCGAGACTAGCCAGCCTGTCGTCAGGGTCCGTGCCTGAGTCTGTGTGGGTGGGGCAGAGCGGAGCAGAGCAGAGCAAAATGATCTCCGCCTCGGGTTGCCTGGCAGCTGGTCGTGTAGAGATGAACGGGAGATGAATCTCGCAGGGCGTTCCTCGTGCTTTTTGAATACTGTCTACACCTTGCCATGAACCAGCGTTCGGCCCACTGTCATACATCAGGAATGCTTGGTCTAGGGAATGTTGCTCTCCGTCCGGCAATCCGAAAGCTTCAGCGAGAGTCAGGCTCCGATCGGTCGCACAATGATTGTTGGGGGGGGGGTCAGGAAGGTCTACCACCCACCTCCCCCCACCTCATAACCCCAACACAGCGGCAGGTCACCTCCTATAGGAAAATGCACGGCATAGGTATCTAAAAGCTGGCCGCGATGGAGGGCTAACTACTTTGGCTCAATTGATAAGAGGTTCACGACTTCCTTTCCGTAGGTCACGAAAAAACCGATCCACGGCAGGAGAACCGATCCGTGGCTGCATACGGCTGCCATGCCAAGCACAGATGTGGCCGCTGAGATGGCCGATATCCAGCTGAGGCGGCGGCTGAGAAGAAGCATCGAGCTGCGCGCTCGATGCTTCTTTTAACTCCTTTAATCGTTTGCCGGCCCAGAGGCTGGCACTCACGAACGAAGGACCGGACTCGGCTTGATTCTCGCGCACTGCCGAGTCGTCGAGATCGCTCAGGAGGTCAAAGCTACACTACGAGAATTAAGGGACAGTCGGACGCACATCGGTGAGGAGAGGGGGCGTTGCCATTGCAGTTCATGAGCTGCTGCTGTCACGAGTGCCACAGTACCACCTGTCCACCTAGCGCAGTGGTGCGTAGCTACTCCCTGTTGGGTCTGGCAAAATACCTATCAAACGCCGGCCTTCCGTAGGCATGGCTCTCTCCGGCTCGGCACCAGTGGCCTCTTATCTAGCCGAACCATCGGCCCTGTCTCTCCTCACCCCAAGCCAACCACCGACCGAAACCGGCTGCCCTTGACGGCAGGGTGCCGACATCAATGGCCTAAGATGCCTCAGCCAGAGAGCAAACAGCCTCAGCCTCAGCCGAGAGAGAGAGAGAAAGAGAGAGAGAAAAAGAGAGAGAGAGAGAGACAGAGAGACAGAGAGACAGAGAGAGACAGAGAGAGAGAGAGAGACAGAGAGAGAGACAGAGAGAGACAGAGAGAGACAGCGAGAGACAGAGAGAGACACAGAGAGAGACATAGAGAGACACAGAGAGACAGAGAGAGAGAGAAACACAGAGAGAGAGACACAGAGAGACACAGAGAGACAGAGAGAGACAGAGAGAGACAGAGAGAGACACAGAGAGAGACACAGAGAGAGACATAGAGAGACACAGAGAGACAGAGAGAGAGAGAGAGAGAAACACAGAGAGAGACACAGAGAGACAGAGAGAGACACAGAGAGACAGAGAGAGACAGAGAGAGAGAGAGAGAGAGAGAGAGAGAGAGAGAGAGAGAGAGAGAGAGAGAGAGAGAGAGAGAGAGGCCGTGAGAAGCAGAGCAACTACCCAGACGACGTCATGCAGGCCGAAAGGCTGCCTGAAAACAAAGCACGAACGCCGGCTTCCATTCAGCTGCAGGGAGGCCATTGAATTTTGGCAAGCCCAGTGCTCAGCCCTCGGGCGCTCAACCGAACGACGGGTGTTGTTGCTGCTGCTCCCTCTCCCTCTCCCCTCCCCCCCAGCCATTAACCCCTATTCTTTGAGACTCCAGGACCTGCTCAATTCCTTGCAGCAGCCCGGCAAGGCACTCGTCGACAGGTGGCGCTCTGAGCAGACCACCACTGGCTCGCACGAAGGCAATAGCAACGAAAGCATGACGTGTCCAGTCGTCGGCGCACGGCAGGGCTCAGCGACGCCACAGCTCGATGCATGCGAAGCTCGGCTCGCTGTGTGCTCCGCTCGCTGTGCGCCCCGCTCGCTGTGCGCCGCCACACGACTGATGCTGCAGAGCAGGGATGAGATTGAGACAAGATCGCTTTGCATTACGACCTTCGCACGGCTGTCATAGGAGTCCATGCGACTAGACCTATGACTAGTTTCCTCTTCATAATTGCCGGTCTTTAGACTCGAGGCTTTAGCAGCGCGATAGCCCGTAAGTATGGCAGTGTAATGCCCTGCGATTATGGTGGACGCTCAAGACAGCTGAAAGAACCTCGATTACGAACTATGAGCTTTGCTGCTGAGCTTAAAAGCCGAACCTAGATTACGAACTATGAGCTGAATTAGAACTGAGCCCATTATGAAATAGACGCGATTAGCCAAGCTTACGAGCATCGCGATGCATTAACATAAGGCATGGTCCTAACTGCAGTCGCTGCTCTCCTGGAGTAACGGTCTGCGGGTCGGCTAGTCCTAGCGCTGATCACAAGCTGCTGTAAGCCTGCTAGTGAGTCGGCTAGAAGTCACCTGTCGCATCAGCCATAATATGCGGATAGGCTATCACCTGTCGTGACAGCCGTAATATGCCGGCCATCGTTGTGCTTTTTCCTAATATGGTGCTGTCGTTAGCGCTGCATGCAGAATATCGAGTGCAGTGTCGTCATCGGGGGGGGGGCAGGGGACGTATTTCGAGCTTCAGGTTTTTGCACATTGCATGGGTTGTGCAGCTACCCAAACTAGTGAGGGTCGGGCAGACAGATCGGGAACTTTGCCCTCATTGCCATCCTGGCAACACACCTGGCTTTGTAACTTTCAACTCCCGACTACCTGGAACAGCATCCGCTCCCCGAGGTGCTTGCCTTGACCAAGGTCAAGGTGAATGCACTTGATGACCGAGGTCATGGGCTCGAGCCCCACGGCATATGTGAAGCGCCTGAACAGAGATTTAAGTTATCTTAGGGCGTTATGCAAATGAACTATAAATGTTTTTATTTATATAGCTAGGTAGACCTGCGCTCAAGAAGTCATCTTGCGCATATGTGAGCGCCTGCCTAGAGATTAAGTTCCCTTAGGAGCTATACAGATGAATCATATTTATTTATTTATAGGAAGCCAAAACCATTCAACCAAATTAACCGGCTGCTTCGTTCTGGGTTTTCTTTTCGACCCCTTATGCAGTCGTTGCCGAAGCCCTGTTATGACCAGACATCGATGCAAGGTGTTTGCACCACAACTTCCGAAGCTGGAGAGAGAGAGAGACAGACAGACAGACAGACAGACAGAGAGAGACACAGAGAGACACAGAGAGACACAGAGAGAGAGAGAGAGAGAGAGAGAGAGAGAGAGAGAGAGAGAGAGAGAGAGAGAGAGAGAGAGAGAGAGAGAGAGAGAGAGAGAGAGAGAGAGAGAGCGAGAGAGAGAGAGAGACAGACAGACAGACAGACACAGACAGACAGACAGACAGACAGACAGACAGACAGACAGACAGAGACACAGAGAGAGACAGAGACTGGAGCCCTGGAGGTCTGGAATCCCGGCACGGAGACCAGGCTCAGAAGGACGACACGAGCTTCAAGGTTAAAGTTTATCCCCTCCCTACTGGAGTAAAAACGCCACCTACAAAGCCAGAGCCGGAGCCGAGAAAACACTTCTGAAATGTGTTTCGCCACTACTGACAGGCTGCCAAACTGAAACGAATGGCTCGAGTGGTGGTCGCTAGCGGTGGAGCAAGCAGAAAGTTAATCACAGCAACCAGCGGGTAGGTGATGGCCTGAGGTCACAGGAGATGCTCACTCAGAAGATGCACGCACTCACGCACGCACACAACGCGGGCGGGACAGAGAGAGAGCAGGAGAGGACACAAAGAACAGGAAGCCATAAGGTGAGAGCGGCAGACGAGAGAGTCAGCGAGCGACAGGTGGCGACAGGCACACACGCAGAGAGATAGTCACGGGCGACCTGCGGACGCCGCCGCCACGCGGCTACGAGGGGCTGAGGCAGCAGACAAGCTTAGCTGCTAAGCTGCCTCGTCCGAATTGTTCAGCCAGTCCCTCGGATCGGCAATGGCGACCCTGCAGAGAACGGCTGCAGCGACGACCGATTGGCCGGCTGAATGTAACTCCGGGGCAGCATCGTAGGACGACCAAAGGAAGAGGAGAGGAAAAAGAGCCCTCTTACCCACACAAAGAGCTGTAAGGCTTCTCGGTTCTCCACCTGCCAGAGGCTGTTGGACACACTGGCTGGATGTGTTATGCTGGCAGGTGTGTAGCACCCAGGCCTGAGCAGAGCAGGGTGACCTAGGGCAACGAGGCAGCACACCACACACACACACACAACACACACACTCACACTCACACTCACACTCACACTCACACTCACACTCACACTCACACTCACACTCACACTCACACTCACACACACACACACACACACACACACACACACACACACACACACACACACACACACACACACACACACACACACACGGCTTCGGCAACGACTGCGTAAGGGGTCGAGGAGAAAACCCAGAAAAAAGCAGCCGGTTAATTTGGTTGAATGGTTTTGGCTTCCTGTAAATATACTTTGTTGGACTAAGGTCCATGGCCGCCTAAGAAGATCTGCATGCATGCATCAGCAGCTGGAAGCCAGCTCCGGGTTACGAGTCCACTGCTGGATGCGTAAGACCTTTGCTGTAGCTTGAAGAAGTAATACGACGACCAACGGCTTACTTAACAAAAATGGAAACGCCCAAATCGCAAAGGCTGCAGAGTAAGAAGAGCAGGGACTCTGCTAAATATCGGAGATTGGCAAGCCTCCAAGCACAGCCCACTGGGTGCCGTTGAATGCAAACGTTTGTTACCAGGTTGGGTTTAGACGCTGGTGGCGTTCGTTTGGCCCATCGAAGTACCTACCCACTATGACTTCTGGTGCACGAGTGCGGCGAAGGAAGTCACGTCTTCTATATGGAGTCGGCTAAAGCTCGTGTACTGCTTTGGAAACTCACATTCATTCCGAACTCGTTAGCAATCGGTGGAGAATTTCGGTTTCTCACCTTCGCACACCTGAGAGGCTTCGCAGAAGCCAGGAACTGGCCTACACCGCTACACTTCTCAATTCTTGCATTCAAGCTACAGGGTGTAACCGGAAAAATGGTAATGCCTACGACACGCTAAAATCGAGCGATCGCACGTGAACTTAAATTAAGAAATGACTCTTCTATTCCAGGGTCCAAAGAAATTGATGTTTCGAGAAAACGCATAAAGGGTCACTAATCATTTAATATGAGTGTGTTTATTACTTACCGTTACATTCGGCGGGTACACGACCTCCGGCCACCAGCCTTCGTCAAGAAGCTGGCAGCTAGCTGACCACGTTTCACTAGGCTATCAAAAAATGTCAAGACGCGTCACGCTTGCTTCTATGATCCTTGCTGTCATGACCACAAAGTGAAACGTGGAAGCAACTGCATCATGTCCTTGGCACTTTTGGTTTACCAAAGAAGTGTAAGCATGCTACTGATTAATTATACAGTCGACTCCTAGACTCCTCGTATAAGAATATCTAATTTAGGAATATTCCCGATTGTAGGAACAGTGAGTACTAGGTTTGTTTGCAACATTAGCTTCAGTCTGCATATGGGAATACTCCGAATATAAGAACGTCTATTAATCCGCCCGAGTGTATTCTTAAAAGCAAAGTCGACTGCATCTTCCATTGCAATGCGACCGTGACAACGTACAGTATCCTGCCATGCTCAGCGTAGACACAAGTCAGCACCGGAACTGCTAGTTTCGGTGACTGTACGACACCCAGTGACCTGGAAATCCAGCACCGGCGCCGAGTGCCCGATTCTGATGTGAACTCCTAGAATGTGCTGAGTCTCGAGAGATCTGGCAAGCGCAGATCGTCCCTAGCCTCCCCCTAGTTTCCAAGGTGAGGAGTGGTCTCGTGAGTGGACATTTCAACAGAATCAGAATGCTTCTGCCTTTAATCGAATTTTCAATTAAACGAATCTCACGGATCCCTAATTTTCAACTTTTTCACGGAGCAATATCCCTCGCTCGCAGTCGCACAAAGAATCGCCCTGAATCAGCAAAGCGTAAGGTCAGGCACAACTTTATACAGATCATGCAGGCTGCCTTTGGAAAAATCTCGCAGCTTGTGCACGACTGCTGCAAGCACGGTCAGCCGCTAGGAATTGCATGGCAGCCAACCACGCTTGACACGTGTCTACTGGCAGCAAAGGGGAAGTGGGCCGGCCGGTCTGGGCCGAGCTGGCTTCCGGACGGCTGGCGGCCAGCCCAGGCACAGGTCAAACCCGGCCCCCTGCCTACAGACGTACAGGTGTGAGACCCCAGTTAGCCAAAAGTTCTTCCGCCGGTCTACAGAAGAGGGGCAGCCTTGGCATCAATGGCGTTCAATGGCCCATCGACAGCCTACGACGCAAGCACTGGGCCGCTGGCAAGCGATCTCGAGGAGTCGGTTCGAGATTTCGATTAGCGAGCAGCAGCAGGAAGACTAGGCAGCTCTCACTCGGGGCCGTGCGTCCGAAACTGGGTGAGTTCGAACGGCTCGAGGCCTCCTCCAAGTGGCGCCCAGAGTGGGCAGGTAGGAAGGACATCGCCCACGCACGGCCCCCAGCTAGCCTGCAGTGCAGCAAGCAGGCTAGCTGGACTATATAGCTATAGAAGTACAGAGGAAAGTGACCAACCAAAGATAGGGACAGAGACAGAAAAACACAAGAGATGAGACACACAAGTTGCACAAATCGAGGTCGATAGAGGGGAGACATAAAAGACAAGCTTCAGATTTACTTAGCACGGTAGCGCAGCAGCTACTGCTAGGCGATAAGACACGGCAGAAGCAGCCGGAAGCTGCCGTGAGCTGGAGCAGACGACGGCGCTGCCAGCGACACTCAAGCCAAGCAGGCATCGTGTTGCCTAGCACTCAAGCTCCTACCAGCCCGCCCTGACTCGACCTGTGCAGCAGCAGCTGCTGCTGCTGCTGCAGCCGAGCTTGCTTTAGCGAGACAAGCCCGAGGTGGCAGTTAACAGAGAAGCTGTGGCAGACGTTGTTTGTGCACGGCAGACGAGAAAGACCTGGGTAACAATCATGCTAATAGCAATAAAATCGTTAATATTAAAATAATAAAAATATTAAGACATGGATAACAATAATGCTAATCTCGGTCGCAACAAGTCATTGGAATGACTTTGATGTTAGGCTCGGCTGCTAATTCGCTGCGAACGCATGTCGGGCATTGGCATCGGCAGCAAGGGACAGTGGGCGTGCAGGCAAGAGAAGCAGCGGAAGCGACCAGCGGCAGCAGCAGCAGCAGCAGCGGCGGCGGCAGTCGCTCGTCAGGCTGCCGCTACCGCCGACTGCTCGACGCCGCCGTGTGTGCACTCGCGGGCAACGGTACCATTTCAGCAGTGCCGGTCATGACCGATTCGGGCACCATGTAGATCGTGCTGCTTATCTCGGGAGCCTTGCTCCCGTGCAGCCTCACCAGGAGCACGCGGAAATTGGTGCCTCCGAGGTCGAGCGCCAGGAAGTCGCCAAACTCTGCAGAATAGCGGCCTTGCGTGCACACGAGCGCTGTCACGTGCCGCAAGAGTAGCGACATGCAAGCACACTTCTGCCTGCCACAGCAGGGCCCCCCAGGGGGGGAACCGGTTGGTGCCATGCCCCAACCACCCGGAGTCAGCTGAAGGAAATAGAAGCTAGAAGTCATTTCCGCTCGCTGGCTCAGAGGCCAACAGCTCCAGCTGTCAAACAGTCTGCAACTAGCAACTACCGATGGACTAAGAACCAAGGGCTACGAGAACATGTTGCCACTTTTGCTACCGAAAATAGATATCGGTTATCGCCTGCATATCAACATGCCAGCAACTGCGGCTGAGGCCAGCCAGCTACACGGCAGTTAATTCCTACGGCTGCCTGCACCAGCACCGATCCCTTGGCTGTAGCACCAGTACCAATTCATACACTATCGACTGCTACAGGTCGAACCGGCTCTGCCCCAACTATCGCCCAACCTCTTAACTGGAGTGTATCGCTAGCTTGGCCATACAACACGGTCTGGGCCCTTCTCCCCACGACCGGCTTCATCTGGAAAGGTCAAGATAGGGTTGACCGACCCCAGTGGCCAACGCGAGATTGCTCCATTGGTACTGGCCATTCTGCACGTCCAGCTCGAGCATGTCCCGAGTCTTCCCTTTTCGTCTTCCTCCTCTTCCTCCTCCTCCTCCTCCTCCTCCTCCCCTTTATCCTTACCGCCTTTCTCCTGCTCCCCTCTCTTCCTGTCTCGCTGCCTTTCTCTCCGGAAGAGCCATTGACGATCAACTAACTGGCAGTTGTGGTCGGGGTGTGCTGCAGCAATAACAGAGCAGTGCCGGTTGCAACACGGGGAGCCTACAGATACACGGGTCACGAAAGCACAGCAGAGTAGCTGGACATCAGGGACACGAGAGACCGAGCAGCCGATCCAGGATGTCGGACGAGATGTTGGTGGTGGCACATTTTGTCTATAAACTGCACATCTGCCGCTGTGCAGGCAGATATCGGGCAGGTACCTCTTCTTGCCGGTTCGGCAATCAGTTGGGGCTACCAACAGTAAACCGAGGGGTGTGTACTTTGCAAGTAGCCAACTGCGTCCTGAGGTAAAGAAAAACAACAGTCTATTCATTGGACTTTTCCAGGTCCAATGACCCATCCGAAAATGGGCTGGTGGCCAAAGCAGCTCTCTAGTCGGCAGGTGAGCTCGGCCGAGCCGTGGCAACACTTGCAAAACCGTCCATGTTGCTAGCTCTTGTGACACTCTCAAGCCCAGGGGAGCAGGTGATCTAGCCATGGCAGCATCGGCACGACGCAGCGTAGCACAACGACGGCCACCAACTAAAATTTTTACCGGCTGGGCAATCTGGTTTCTTCTCACTCTTGACAGCATGCCGGAAGAGGGACAGCAACAACACCAAAAGTGTTGTGGGCGTCAAAGCAGCAGGTCAAAGGTTCAGTGGCAAATTCAGTCGATACTCAAGCGACATTGCAAGAACTGACAGAAATACATAGGCATGCAAGTAAGTCAGCAGGTTCACAAACCCTGGCAATGCATTTCCCCACACGTCTTGGCAACAAACAAAAATCCGATGACGTCGAGAGATCAGTAATGACTACAGCAGCTGCCTGGCTTACGAGAAAGTAGTTCTGGCGATGGCAAGCAACAGAGAAGCACGTGACGTTTACAGCACATGCAAGAGATGGTAAAAGAATGCCTCCGAAGAGATTTAGTTCTCATAGGGCATTATATAAATGTATTAATATTATAATTCAGTGACAGCATGACGATAACCAGCTAACGAGTTACCTCTTATTAATTATCTCGTAGTTTAATGAGAGCAGGTCACGGCTTAGCAGCAGCAAGCGTATAGGTGGCGACCTCGACCGGCCAGCTTCATGCCTGATGCCAGTTTCTATTGATGCCCAAAAAATGTCACTTCACCGGTGACATAATGGCAATGGCAGTGACATTTTTTTTGGTGCCTTCGCGTGAGCTTAATCTTTCTTGGCCCTTTGGATACCGAAAGCCTGGTTCAGAAAACGTAAATGTGCACTATGCACGGCGCTGGACAGCACTCCGGGTGATCCAGAGAGCTGCTGCTGGTGCTGCACGTGCAGCTGTGAGAAAAATTTAGTTACCCGAGGAACGGCTTGAGCATATGCAGATCTGTCGGAAGTGACCCGAGCGCATTGCTGACATCGACGATTTGTCAAAGAGAAGACTGGTCTGTTTTGTAAGGAACTGCTTTTCTTTGACACGTCACGGGAAGTCGGGAGCAGCAGCATTTCCTCAAGGCACTTCTGACGAAACCTACCGACTCGTAACAATAATAATAATTATTATTATTATTATTAAAGCACCCTCCGAGAACTCAGAATCTCTTTCTGGGGGCTTTACCTGTTGTCAAGCAGCAGCATGTCAACTACAGAGGGTCTCTGCTCGTTTGGTCAAACCCCGGTTCAGCAGCCTGCTTTTGGAGTCTAAGCGGCTGCTCTGCTGCTACCAACTTGCAGCACGGCAAGCACACGGCTGATCCTCCGGTACGTGAATCTGCTACCTCAGCTTGGTAAGTGCGAAACGACTGCTGGACCCATACTCCTCACGTTTTCCGAAGCCAAAGCAAGTGCCTCGACCAATTATTGAGCCAGACAGTGGCTGCTGCTGTGTGTGTGTGGGGGGGGGTAACTATCCCAAAATGGGCTTTGCATGTCCTTCATTGGCTGGTTGACATGCCCTACCCTGTCCTACACTGGATAGCATCTGCAGGCTACTCAAATTGCTCCGTGGCTGACGTCCACGTGGCAGACAGCCACACGATCGGCTATCCTGGCCAGCTGCCCCTGTGAATGAAACGAATCATAAAAGACCACGGCTAAGTTATTCGGGAGATTTAGCTTCCAGCGTGTATCGTGGAGGGCGCCGAAGAAGTGCCTGCGTGTCTTGGATTAATAAGAAAAGATGTTTTACGGAGTCGTTATTCCAAAGCCAAAATCTGCAGCCAAACCCCCCCCCCCATCCCCACAGCAGGTCTCCTGCCAAACAGCTACCACGTAGAAATGTCGACACGGCTGCGTTCTATAGTTCTTTACCAGCCCCACACAATAAATGCCGAAATATTATTCAGTTCGCAAATTATAACGGCCAGGAACAAGCAACTCTAACAATTGGATTAAAACGGCTCGAAACCGGTTATTCGAGGTGTGCAGGGCAAATAAGTCCAAGTCACGTGTGCGTCGTTCGGTCGAACTTCGGGCTCGAGCAGGAGTTTCGTCAGCTGCTTTGCTCCGGTCGGCAGGTCACAGTTCAACTCTGGCTGCTTGAGGGGAGTGGCTGCGAGCAGGGAGGAGAGATTTCGCTCTACATGGCTGCTTCTGAACGCCTTTGACCGACCCCCATGTCAACTGTCGAACGGAATCGCCTGCACTACGGATATGGGACTCGCTATCGCAATAAAAAGCACTCTTTGTCGTCGCTAGGGCGGAGTCCCGCCAGTCGGCAGGTGCGATTCCTCCGGCGCAGGATTCGGCCGGCCGTTCGTTGCGGCCTGAGCTAGCTGCTAGCCCCGTTACGCGACGACATTGTATGCTTTTACTACGGCCATTGCTTTCATTACAGCTGCCTCTCGTTTGTATCCCCCCACAGCACAACGGCACTTCAGACGGATGCACGTATCGGCTGGTTTCAACTGAAACCTATTCCCCTCCGCCAAAGAAAAAAAAGTCAAATGAGGACGCCACGCATTCAAGAGCGCCCCGGCACACTTTTAATAGATATACGGGATTGGCGTACTAGCGAGTTCCAACTGAAACCCAATGCCATATAAAAAACACAGGTGGCGCAGTTGTCGGCCGCGAGCGAGTTCTTACCACTCCCGTCCGGTACGTGGCAAACGTACGTCGCATACATTTTGATGTCGGCCGCTTTGTTCGTCGCTAGCATCAGGCCCTTCGACATGTCGTCGTGCATGAGAGCCATGACGCGCCGCAGCTGCGAGTCGCTGAGGCGGAGCGACTCGAGCACCCGATCCGCAGCCTGAAGCAAAGTCGGACGCCGGCTCTTGAGCGGCGGCGGCGCCGCCACGTGGGCACGCGCACGCGGCGAGGCGACCGGCCTCGCGGCGCACGCGGCGACAGGCCTCGCTGCGGCGCCGCGAGAGGTCGCGCACGCGGGCCACGTGCGCGCGCCATGCATCCGTCCTCTGAAGGAACGTCGTCGCCGCCGGCACGCTGGGACGCTGACAAAGAGCTAGACGTCGGACGGTCCCGCGGCGCGCTTCCGCGGGCGCGTTACCTTGCGCTTGGTAATGATGGTCATGTCTAGAATAGTCGAATGAGGGAGATTCGGCCAGCGGAGCGGACGGCGGCGGGCGACGGCGGCGGCTGATGGCTATCAGCGCCCGTACGAGCCGCGGCTGGCCGGCTAGTGCACGCAGCTAACCGCTAGACCGGGGGTTGACAAATTAGTGGGGGCGGTCATTCTACTCGAACGGCTGTAGGAAGGCTTTTTATTAGCTGCCCTGCGCGCGCAGGCCTTCCAGTCTGGCTCCCACAATTGGCTGGCTCGAAGCGACAAAGCCTCTCGCCCGCCTCCGCCTCGCCCCCGGCTAGAGGCCAACGAGCGGGAACGCGGTCAAGCATGCTTCCGTTGGACCTCGCCGGCTGACGAGCGAGAGCGTCAGAGGACGTTAGCCGAGAGCGCCGCCAAGGAGCGACGTGACACGAACCAACGGACGAAGTTGGCTCGAGTTATGGTCATGCAAGAAAAGAGCCCAAGCGCGACATAGCGCCAATAATCGATCGGCAATAGTGAATAGCCCCACCGCCCATCGCCTCATTTTTTACAATTGCCGGCGTACCAGCCGTTGGCAGCAAAGCAGCGATTCGTGAGCGGTGGCTGCGGCGGCGCACATTGTAGCATGATAACCACGTGGCCTTCGTAACGGGGGATACTACTTCCGACTTGCCTCACGACATCTCCAGACTTGACTATGTTTAAAAAGAAACTAGAAACGCATTTATTGATTACAGCATTTAGTGGGTCCAAGCGATTCGTCCTCTGCATTCTTATGCGTGCTCACACTGTGCATGCTGACACTAACCAAATTTGCCTGCTGACCCTGCGTGTGTCACCCCTAGACATGCCTATCTTATCGTCTATTGAGCATGCTACAACTAACCATTCGATCGTGCTTCCTTTGCAGCAAATGTAAAGTGCCTAGAAAGAGTTAAGAGTCCTCTGAGGGTGCTATATCAAATGTGTTATTATTATTATTATTATTACCGGATGGTTGCACACGCGTGCCATGCACCCAGTCGAGTAAACGCTTCGAAGTACAGCTAAAGAACCGCAGGCCCCATACCAATGCATGCTTGCTAGCTGGTAAAGAGTATATAAAAAAATACATTAATGAAAATGTAATGTAAAAATGAAATGTGATTTATTTGGTATTGGTAATCAGTTGGTAATGAATAAAATTCCAAAAGAATACCTAATAAATATAATAATAATAAATACAATAATAAAAAATACCTAAACACAAATAAAACACATATAATGCTAGCTTATTAACAGCCTTTTTTGTACACCGGCAGAAGAGCCAGCCCTTAAGGCTATCGCTAGCGGCATAAAAAAGAATCGCCCGCCGCAGGATTCAAACCCTCGACCTCGGTACAGAGGTCATGAACAACAACCGCCTTACCTAGTCGGCCAGTAAGGATACGATGATGGTGAGCACGAAGGCAATCGAGATTTAAGCGCCTAGAAAGAGAGATTTAGTTCTCTGAGGGAGCTTTATTAAGTGCATCATTATTATTATTATCCCAAGCATTAATAGCCAGTCTGTGTGGTTTAAGAGCGCTGCATTCCCACGCCGAGAGCGCCGCCCCTAGCTCTCCGTAACTCCGGATGGCTTTTTACATAGTCTAAACAGTATCCGAGAGATGAGTGAAGAGCCGCGTGCGCATACCAAAGCGTTTAGATTAGGATAATTCATTTGTATAGCGCCCTAAGAGAACTTGATCTCTATTCAGGCACTTCGCATACGCCGCGGGGGCGCTCGTGCCCTCGTCCTTGATTGGGCGACGAGCACCTTAACCACTGGGCCAAGCCAGCTCGGCGATTATGACATGAGCGTGAGATTATGTATGGCACTTTTCCTGACTCATAATATTTGGAAACCGCATACATCGTAGTCTATTCTTTTTTCAAGAAAAGATTAGTTCGTTGTAATTTAAGCTTTGAACGAGCGAATCGCGCTCGCTCGAAGTGAGCTGTACTGTACACTGCAGCTGGTGCTGTACAAACTGTGCCTCTCTGCCGTGTCTATCGAATGGACTGATCTGTTAAAGGCGGGGATTGTATTACATAACTTACAGGGCGCTCTATTTTGCTGCGGTGCTCTGTCGCCGTGTCGGTGAAGCATCTGTCTGCGACTCGCTGTAGCCTTGCTTCGAGGCTCACCTAGCTTCACCTGTATTCGTCGCACGTCGGCAAGGACTGTCGTCATTACAAGCCCTGCGCCTGCGTCAAAGGATCTGAGTAAAGAAGCCTTCGCAGGCT
>WPIO01000018.1:5235000-5470000 GCA_009760855.2 Cristatella mucedo | reverse complement strand
GAGCCAGTGCAGATCGGCGAGAAGTGGTGTGATGTGGCAACTGCGATGCTCACGACAGACAAGCCTAGCTGCAGAGTTTTGCACCCGCAGTGAGCACATGATTGCACAGGCCGGAAGACCAGCAAGTAGTGAGTTACAGAAGTCAAACCGGGATGTCACAAATGCATGGGCCAATTTAGATGTGGTATCTCTGTTTAAACAAGCACTAATTTTAGCAATGTTACGTAGCTGAAAGCAGGTCGACTCGATTGGGGAGCTGATGTGGTCGTCTAACGAAAGGTCACTTTGGAATATGACACCACGCTCTCATAAAATAATAAAAGTCACATCAAGGCCATATACGCGCCCAGTGCGACAACGAAGCGTCTACAGGCAAAGCAGTTTCAAACCGTACACTATCTTTTACACATCCACGTGACTGCTGCCCGGATGTCGATGCCATAGCCATACCGCCGCAGGAACGTGTACAGCTGCAGGCGAATCATATCGCTTTGGCATCAAACTTGCCAAACCACTGGAGCTGCTGCTGCTAGGGCACTAGGCGCATCGCTTGTTGCACGAGCTTTAATTTAAATTAAATTTTAATTTAATTTTCATGGGCTCGAGCGCGTCGCCACCGCCACAAAAAGGTCAATCGCTCCTCCGAGAGGGATGAACTGCTATGCGTGCTCATGTTTTCGGAGGAGCGAGAGTAAAAAAGAAATAACAGTCAATGGAGCGTGTGCTTTCGAAACAGCGTGGTGCGTACGACGAGTCTCGGCTGAAAGACGGGGGGGGGCTGGTCCAGTGCGGGTCGAGTATATCTGGCAAGGCCGATTGTCAGATAGAGAGCGAGTGAGAGAGAGACAGCGAGAGATTCAAGACAGAGACACAGAGAGAGAGAGAGAGAGAGAGAGAGAGAGAGAGAGAGAGAGAGAGAGAGAGAGAGAGAGAGAGAGAGAGAGACGTGAGATAGACAGAGAGAGAGAGAGAGAGAGAGGGAGACAGAGACAGAGAGAGACGCAAGATAGAGACAGACAGAGACAGACAAGAGAGGGAGAGAAAGACGTGCAGACAGAAACATAAGAGAGACACAGAGAGAGAGAGAGAGAGAGAGAGAGAGAGAGAGAGAGAGAGAGAGAGAGAGAGAGAGAGAGAGAGAGAGAGAGAGAGAGAGAGAGAGAGAGAGAGAGAGACGCAGAGAGAGACAGAGAGAGACAGTGAGAGATAGTGAAAGAGACAGAATGAGAGACGGCAAGAGAGAGACGCACCCGCGTACGCACGCACGCACGCACCCACCCACACACAGACAGAAGAGAGAGCCTCGAACAGAAGAGTAGGTTTTTGAGATGATTGAGCGTCCCCCGACGGCCACTGAGCTGGAAGCCCAGCAAGGGGCGATGCGGTCACGTTGGCGACGCTGTTGAGCGGTCGATGCGTCGCGGCGTCGAGCAATGACGCAAGTCCGGGCGCCATTTGCGGCTGAGCTCATGCGGGCCGATTCTTGTTTACGCCGCACTAGCCAAGCCAAGCCAGCTCCAGAAAGCGGCGGCTAGAAGGCTGCGTCTTCCGCGGAAACTGTGCTCTCCTCGCATGTGCGGCATTGCGGTTCGATGCGATAGGCTCTGACCTTGACCTGGACTGAGAGGACACCTCTTCAGTTATGGTTGGAAAGCGCACTCCTAGGGGTCTAATTAAGGGGAGGGAGGAGGTGCTGTATGTATACACTGCGTATGCATCTATGTCTGTAACTCCTAAAAGACTACGTGTGTGTTACGCAGGCGAGTTTTCTTTAACGCACTCAGAGGCACACGAGCAGCTTTCGGTTGCCAACAGACTATTTCAAGCAACAAAGAGATAGTGAGAAGCGCAACAAAATCAAGGAAGAAGTTGAGGTAGTGAGCATCATGAAAGTAGCAGCTCAGGACTGCTGAAATGAATGAGCCATAGTCGGCAGTAGGAGAGTAGTTGTCGTTGCGTAAGAATCTCGGAAGTGAGTTCCACAGTCTAGGACCTGCAAAGCTAAAGCTCCTGTCGCCAACAATCTTTAAGCGGAGGAATGGAACGGCTAATTTATTGTCCACACAGGACCTGAGGGCACGAGGAGGCTGAAACTGGTGCAGCAGTTCAGCTAGGTGTGGAGGAGCCAAGCCGTGGCGGGCCTTGTGGGCCAACTTACCAACTTTGCTCTGTATCCGTTGCTCAACCGGCTGCCATCTTAGCTCTTTTAGCAAAGGAGATACACGGTCAAACCTCTGGGATTTGCAAACTAGACGTGCACTCACATTCATCACCAGCTTTAGGCACCCTTTTGGCTTTTTTCGGTAGCCCGGCCAAAAGAAAATTACAATAATCTAGCCGAGACAAAACTAAGGAGCTAGTTTAATTTTTTGCAAGCCACGTTGGAAGACAGCTTCTTGTCTTAGATACGTATCGGACGTGATGGCTAGCTTTGGAAACGGTCTTCTGAATGAAGCTTTCAAGATTTAGGCAGTTGTCGAAGGCGGCACCTAAGCTCCGAGCACACGGCGACGGTCTCACATCAGCATCACTTATTAAAAAAGCAAAGCCTTCTAGTCCAGCCACACGGTTAGGGTGTCCTATGAGCAGCTGTTCAGTTTTATCGTCGATTAGTTTCGCGAAATTTTCCGACATCCACGATCGAATGTTGGCAGGGCAAGCATTCAGTTTATCAGTCGCTGCAGCAGACTCCGGTGGTTTAAAGGACAAATACAGCTTGGTATCGCCACCATAAAAGCGACATCGTATTCCGCAGGCCTGCAATCACTTTTACCAGAGGTTGAGTACAAAAGGCGAACAGCAAGGGATCGAGGACGGATCCCTGAGGGACTCTACGGGCGAGCCGTCTCGTGTGTAAGACCCCTGACCCCCGCACACGACATGGATTGAAGAGGATCAGACAAGTACGATGTAAACCACGTCAGTGCCTCGTCTGCCAGACCGATTTTCGCTCTCAATCGTGCAAGTAGGATATCGTGATCAATAGTGTCGAAGGCAGGCGATGGATCTACCAGAGCTAGAACAGTGACATTCCCGTCGTCGCCGCTGCATTTGATGCTACGCTTAAACGGGGTAAGAAGTTTTCCGTGGAGTTCTGCAGCTTGAATCGTGACTGAAAATTTTCTGAACATTCATTCTTCTCAGTGCGTGCTACCAGCGGCTTAGCGACAATCTTTTCAAAAATCTTGGGCAAAAAAGAAGACCGGAAACCGGCTGATAGTTTGCTAAAAACTTCTGCATCTGCATCCGGGCATTTTAAGTATCAGTTTAGCGATGGCCAGTTTTGAAAGCAACTTTGGAAAGTCTTATGGAAGGTCGCAGGTTGTGACTTGAGAATTTCTTTAGTCGGAGGGCTTTATGGAGGAACGAATGTGCGAATAATTGTGAGTAAAGAAGGCTATGAACTTTTCGGCAGCGCCGTTTATATCTGGAACGAGAGACTTCTCAGAATTGGTGAGCAAACTCTTCATCATCTTTTGAATCTGTGTCACACTGGGTCCGACTGGCACGACCAGTTTTCGAGTGAAAAAAGGAGCCCTGGCTTTTCTAAGCTTCCGGTCGTAGACTCGGAGGGAAATTCTTTGAAATTGGCTAAATCTTAATCAGCCTCAGACTTCTTAAGAGGCCTGTAAGCCTGCAATAAAAATAGCGCATTCTTTGGAGTTTATTGGGAAATTAAAGGGTATCTCTATGAATCTGTTCACGGACAGACTTTACGGGAGCATGGTCGTCATGGGCACTCCTAAGGTTCATGTTCACTGCATCCGTGAGAGTATCGAGGATGATGGTAGACTCTATGTGCAGATCAGTGCAGATGTTGTTAAACTCTATGTGCTTATGCGTGCTGACGCTGTTGCATGCTGCCACTAACCACACTTTCGTGCTGAACCTGTGCATGTCACCCCTAACCATGCTATTCATGCTGTTTATCAAATATGAGACCACTCACCATTCGATCGTGTTTCCTTTGCAGCAAATGTAAAGCGCCTAGAAAGAGATTGAGTTTTCTGATGGCGCCCTATCAAGTGTAATATTATTATTATTATTATCAAGAATGTAGCGTATTGCCAAGTGGGGGGGGGGGTTCGATGAGCCGCTTCTAGGTTTTTATTGCAGGTAATCGCTTTGGCATGTTTATGTCGTGGGCTGAGGTTTACGGTTGAGATTTAGGGCTTTGCATATTTTTGGTGCGTGGTTTATGGCTTTGGCAGTTTTGCGGTTTTCTTGTTATGACAAATCAACGGTTAGTCAGGTTTATACCTTAGGGCTATTGCATGGTAATTTATTGCTTCATGATAATCGTAGATTGCCACGTGGAGTTTAGAGCCCCAGCAGCCGGAGATAACATGGGATCGATGCTTGATGCGGAGACGGTTGGGACGGTTGGCCAAAGTATCGGTGTCAGCCGAAGGCAAAGTTTCCGAGTGCGCTGGAGTGTCTGAGCAGCCAGGGGTCAAGTCCAAAAGGATCCGGAATGAGCGGTCAGGCGGAGTCAGCTGAACCAGACCGAGTCCTGCAGCTACTTCTACTCATACTCCTCTGCCGGGAGCGGTACTGGTGCCCTCACCACCTTTTCGCGACGGCTGGAGTTGCAGTCAGGAGACGGCGTCAGGTCAGCAGACGGTGTACGATAGGTATAGTCGCCGCACAGGGTCGCACACACTGTTGATTGCTCCCGTCCCGAGTTAGAGGGTGATATTGGAACGTTTTCCGGGATTTGGCTGACGGACCTTGAATAGAGCGGCGCGCGTTCAGAGCTCTCAGAGTTTCTGCAGAGCCCTGGCGGGAGTCTGCAGAGCAGACGCCGCTCGTTGTAGTTTCTTCGGTCGGAGCGACTCGCAATCCATCTTTCACACTTGTAGGACGCTTTCGAGGAAGTCGCTGTCTTATTGCTGCCGACGTGATGTCGATGAGAATCCAACCGCTGTCTCGAACTTTAGGCAAATGTCAAGCGGGCGATGCTCAAACTAATTTCTTGTATTTGCCCTTATTTCTGACGAGAGATCGCAGGGACCCACTAAACGCTGGGATACATAGATGCGTTTTTAGTTTCTGCTTAAATGTGGACAAGTCAGGGGATGTCGTGATGCAAATCGGGAGTGAGTTCCAGGATTTGGAAGCATACGAACTAGAGGCGCGGTCTCCAAAGGATTTGAGGTTTGTACGAGGTATAGGTAAACAATTAGATTCCGAAAAGCTGGCGGTACGATAGCCTGGTGGGGGAGTAGATCTGATAGGTAAGCTGGAGCCAGAAAAGAAGGGATTTAAAAGCGAGTGATACAACTTTGATGTCGATGCGTTAGTTGACTGGGAGCCAGTGCAGGTCGACGAGAAGTGATGAGATGTGGTAGATTCGACGCTCACGACAGACAAGCCTAGCTGCAGAGTTTTGCACCAGCCGTAGGCGCCTGATTGCACAGACCGGTAGACCAGCAAGTAACGAGTTCACAGAGGTCACAGGTCGCCAGGACCGGAACGACCTCCGAGAAGCTTGTCGAGCCGAAAGCCTGCTGAAAGATTGGCGATCATGGCTTCCACGCAAACGTGAGTTCCGCCAGCTAGCGCCGTCCACTTTTAGACACTCCAAACTATCCCGGAGCCTCAAAGCTGAGGGCAGACAGAGACTGTCACAAACCTGCGAGGTCTGACCATCTGGAGGCGAGAGAAAGAATTCGAGCGCTCGAGCGCTCGCTTGTCTTGTTTCTTGTATCTCCATCAGTAACTCCACAAAGTCATAAAGACCATGTGGGTGTTACGCAGGAGAGTTTTGTATAGCGCACTTGCAGCCTAAGCGGCTTTCGGTACGCATTCGGTAGCCAACAGACTTCGTCTCACGCAACAAAGAGAAAGTGGGAAGCATAGCAGAGTCAGGAGAGCAGTTGAGGTAGTGAGTAGCATAGAAGTAGCAGTTCAGGACCGCTGAAAAAGATGTGCCATAGTCGGCAGTTGGAGAGTAGATGTCGTTGCGTAAGAATTGTGGAAGCGAGTTCCACAGTCTAGGACCTGCAGAGCTAAAGCTTCTGTCGCCAACTGTCTTTAAGCGGAGGAATGGGACAGCTAATTTATTGTCCACACAGGACCTGAGGGCGCGAACAGGCTGAAACTGATGCAGCAGTTCAGCTAGGTACGAAGGAGCCAAGCCGTGGCGGGCCTTGTGGGTCAGCGTAAGAACTTTGCTCGCACCGTAAGCGAGCGAGCGCTCGACCTGTCGCAGCAATCGCCAGCCGAGCACTTGCATGTAAGCTCGCTCGCGAATGTCGTGCGCTTCGCTGCAGCGGCAGCGATCTCAACCAGCGATCTAATAGGCAGCCGCTCTGACGAATTCCCATGGTGCATTAGTGAGCATTTTCTCGAAGCTTCGAGAAAATGTCCACTCTCGAGGTGCCGCCACGAGTGCCCACGCGCGAGCGAAGCTTCGAGATCGCTGCCGCTCGCCGCCTGCTCGCATTCTCGCAGGGCAGAACCGCTCGCGACGTGCGCCAGCGCATCCGGGCACCCCTGTCGTACGCCTACGCGGATGTCTCAAAAAGCGCGGCGAGCTCGACCGGTGAAATCGACTGCGCGCCCCCGGATATCCCAAGAGGTCGCGTCGGCGTCTTTGCGCCACTTTCCGTACACACAGATCGCCAAGGTCACGAACCAAAAGCAATAGCAGCGGCGGCGGCGGCGGCGGTGGCGGCGGACTTGGCATGGCGTGAAAATCAGCTGCGAGAAAAACCTGCAAGCTGCACCAAGAAAGTCGGGACGCGCTTACTTCACGCAATGACGTGCAAACGTTCAAACTTTAGCTGCTACGGATCGTACGACGCAAGCAATAGAGTAACGACTCGTCGTCGGCAGCGACTAAAGCGCCCTCGGGCACATCCGCTCGGAGCGGGCGCGGCGTCAATGGCGGCGAGCTCGCACGGATGTTTCCTCAGTGAGACAAAGAGCGCCGACTGCGGCCGCGCTGCAGCGTTGCGTCAAGGTTAATGTAACAAGGTCGGGGTCATTGTTGAAAGCTTGGCCTATCTTTTGGGATGTAGCGGTTGGTTGGCAGCAATCAGTAGTCATCTAGTAGCTACCGCTGCCAATACCAGCACAGCCTGCCATCCAGGTATTTGTATTGGCTACTGGCTGCAGCCAATTGCAGTGCAGCCCGCCATACCGTTGCTGCGAGGTCCGGAATAGCGAACGTATTTAAGGACCTCTGCGCAGTAATTTTTCAATATTTAGGCGGTCGACTGGCGTTCAGGTGCAAGGTTTACAGCCCCGGCAGCTGATTTTCATCAGCCTCCCGCAGGCGGCTGCAGGCGACAGCTCGACGGGCGATAGCTCAATCGGCAGCTTAAGCGCGTTACGTGCCGCCGCCGCCGCCACCGCAGAGACTTGGGCCGTCGTGAGTCAAGTGACTTCGCTGAACAGCCAGCAGCCCTTAGGGTTGGTCGTTACCAACTGCGTAGGAAATGCGTTGAACCGCGCGTCAGCAAATGTAAAGCGCTTAGAAAGAGATTGAGCTCTCTGAGGGCGCTTTATCGAGTGTATTATTATTATTATTATTATTATTATCAGCGTCATCAGCGCACCAAGAGGTCAAGCTTGTGACTCGGCGGCAGTTTTCGCCGGAGCAAGGACTGCTAGCCGTAAGGCAGGCGGCGAGGATGGTTAGCGACGCCGTATTTTCGCCGGTCGGCGGCAAGGACGGCGGCGTGGCGGCGGGCAAGCTGGCCGATTTCGATACGGCTGGAGGAAGCCGATATCGAAGCTACTTCTTCAGTCGCGCACGCGCGGGTTCCCGGCAGCCCCGCCCAGCAGACGATGGATGAGAATCCCAGCAGCCCCCTTCTACTTCTGGCCCGGCGTGCATTGGGAACGACCGTTGAGAAACTCCACCGGCTCGTTCAAGTCCGGCGAAAGTATACATACAGAGTAGATTCGATCCAAACTACTCCTGTGAGGAGGAGCAGCAGTCGTAGAGCAGCCAGGCTCTTCGTATTGAGTTTTATACTCGCTGAGCCAGCGTCAACAGCTCTGCTACAATTCAGACAAAAATAGTTCCGGTTGAATTCGTTACGGTTATCTGGGCTTCTCGCCCGGGCAACTGCACCCACCGTCAACAGGTGCCAGGCTACTGCCGCTGCATCGTGTTGACGGGTAGTTCGTCAGTGGGGCTTGCGCACATAGAAAATATTTAAGTAATATCCATATTTTATTAAAACCGGTTGGCTAATCTCAGGAAATGCTGTCGTTACGGGGACACTGACGCAGGAAATCCCAGCCTCTCAGGTAGGTTTCACAATCGGATGTAGCACGTGATTCCCGGAGGCTGCTTCTTTCTGCTGAATTATCATTCATCTAGCTTCAACCAAGGTAATCTGAGGGACATCTAATGAAATAACTTTAATAATTGGCACACCCTGCGTATGCTAGTCTGCAAGACCTTCATTGAAAAGACGCCAGTAAGCATTTTTAGTGCTGGTACTGGGTGGTGGGCGAAACCCAATGCTGGGCCCGGCATTAGTGGAAACGCTCAAAGATTTAGGGTAGGCCAAGCGATACACTAGTCTTGTATTGATTTCATAGTGTGCGTGCCTGCATTTGTTTGGTCAGGAACTTACGAAGCCAGCACTTTTGGCTTTCAACCGGCTGAACTTCGCCAACCGATCGAACATCTCCAGACTCCTAGAGGTAAGGTGCTCTCACTGGGCGACCCAGGTCATGGGATTGAGTCATTTTCATTGCCCGTCGAAAGCTGGAGAGCTAGCCGCTAAGGCTTTTCTGCAGCTACATACTCTGTGAATGAGGTTCTCGAGTAAGCAAACCGGAACTCGATGTTTTTACTCCTAGCACAGTTTAGCACATTTCGCATACTCACAAAGCACACCTCGCTAAATGACCTCTCTAAATGACCCCGTCATCTTCCCAGTCAAATCTACCTACTTTCAGCTGCCTCAACTGGCAAAATAAATTGAGGCTTAGCAAGCTGGTCCGTGCAATTATGAATCTCAATCGGGCTTCTTTAACTCACTACTTGCACGTCTTCATGCCTATGCAATACGATACTTAAAGGCTCGACTTTAATCTACTTAGCATCGTAAAAACTAGGCTTGCTGAGACAAGAATACCGCGGCCAAGCTGGTCCGTAGATTTGTAATAGCATGTTTTGGCTTTTGTAGCTTACCACTTGCAGGTCTTTCAATCTCTGTAATAGCAGCTTTCAGTTGGTGCAAGAATAGGTTTGTCTGTAATGAACTGAGGATTAAGTAGCGTAATCTAAGCCTTTTTCAGCAGAACAGGAATTGCTAGGAAGCCTGCAGCAACCGGTAACCAAGGTAACCGGTAACCGGTAACAAGGACAAGGACGAGACAGCCATCGTCATAAGCTCATCTAAGATCCAGGCAACAATAGTTTCGGTAGAATACTCGTACGATAGTTTCGGTAGGCTGTGATGTGACACATCCGACTCAAGCCCAGCTGCATATAATGCAATGAAGCCAAGCTACCATAAGCAGCTGCTTTAGGTGAAGTGCATCAGGAATGCATGTGGGTGTCGTATAGTTGTCCAAAGCTCTGGTCAAGTAAAAGCGTGTGCTTTGCTACTGACACTGCATTTAATGTTATTACTCAGCTACTAGTGTGTGCCTATTCTATGGTTGGCGTGTGCCAATCACCAGTCAACATCCTACTAGATACAGATACTTAAGCAGCCATTCGTGATTCCTGCTTGAAGTTTGCAAAATCTTCGTCTTTTAATTTGCCTTCGCCCTTACCTACCATTCACACCAATGTCTCTCCATCGCATGACCAGCTCTGAGCTCCGAACTTGGTCGAGCAGGGTCCTCTGTGATTGGTGCATGCCCGGGCATGGGCCAAAGGGAGCTAAATCTTCCAGGAACAGATTAACGTCTCGTAGGATGCTTTGCAAATATTTTATTACTGTGATTGTTCTTAAAAAAGAATTCACCTGCTGAATGTTTGCTATTCCGTGTGTTTGTAGCCCTAGAGATTATGATATTTTGTTCCTTGTTATTAAAGTTGATCTTGTATGCATTACTTTTGCAGTCAATCTGTTGATTTAATTTGTATCGTTCTTTGTTGAGGCTAGCCATGGCACAAGAACTTCCTGTCGGACTTGCACTGGTGGACGAACGCCTGCTAGCATGCATCTCCTGCAGACAGATTGCAGAGAAGCCGCTGCTGCTGCTGCGCTGCCTGCACAGCTGCTGCAGTGGCTGTGCAGAACATGCTGCAACAGCAGAGGGTTCAAATGGCATGCTCTGTCCTGCTTGCAACATATTCACCGACATCAGTTTGACAAAGCATCGCAACGGCTTCATCGAAGAGTTATTGAGGCGTTTCACAACCGTGAGAAATGCTGACGTGACCACATCGTTAGACCAAATCGCCAGCTTGAACGAAGGGCTGCATGCACCTGCCCAGAAGCAGTGCCACAAGCACGGGAAGCTACTGGATCAGCTGTGCTTAGTCTGCAAGCGAGCCAAGTGCACTGACTGTGTCACACAGTGTGAAGCGTCGGGACACACGGTGCCACAGCCGCCAAGGGGACCGGAAGCCAAAACGTTTGTGAAGGAGGCGCGAGAAAGCATACAGCGTCTACTTGAACGTGTGCATGGCAAGTCAGTGCATCTGCTTCGGCCCAGGAATCTGGTAAGAGACATCCAATCGGCTCGTGCTGTTCATTTGGACGAGCTGAGGGCCAGGAAGAAGGACTCCTTTGATGCTCTGAGCAAAGCGTTTGATGCTTCTGAGAACACGCTCAACGACGTCTACGATCAGCTCGAGGACAGCGCTGCGGCTCTGCAAAGCTTGGCCGAGCAGCTGCACCAGTCTGTGCAGCACGCAGCCACATTCGTGAGCAGCCTCACCGACTCGGCCGACGACCCTGATTTTCTGGACCAGCAAGAGACCTTTCGGTCACGCCTCGAAGTTCTTGCCGAGCAGTGTGATGCCTTCAGAGATATACCGGCTGCTGAGAAGCTTGTGGAATTGAATGGATCTCTACCCGAGGGCTTAAACGAAGTGGTTGCCTCGTGGACTGGAACTACAACGCTGACCACAGGTAGCTTGCAAATCTATGCAGCCCATGCAAGTCCCTTTTCCTGGCAAAGCGCCTTGACATGCAAATCTCGCCGGTATATGGCAGTTGCAGCCCACGAAAAATGTATTCCTTGTAGACTGCATTGGTCAAGTCCTTGCAGATGTTATCGCCTGTAAGAATGGTACTAAAGGTGGTGAAGTTGCAGGTGAGCTTACATTTACTGGCTGCTGCTGCTGACTGAGCAGCTTTTTTTTATGCCACACCCCTGCTTGGTTTTGAGGAATCCCGTCACACATTTCTTGGAGGTTGGGCCTGTCAGAATTGCCACAATGCAGCTTTTATTAAGATAACATTTGCAAGATTTACTGCATTTGCACTCCAATCGACTGTGACTAGTTTCGTCTCCTTCTGCCAGCAAGCTTAATGCAAGCAAGATAGTTACTTTTTCTGAACTGAGTTCTATTGGAGGTGAGCCAAGAGGGCTCTGCTTTGGGTGTCGTTGGCTCGGTAGACAGCCACGAGCAAGTGCTTCGCGGAGGATCGATTCGATAGCAGGGTGCTGCTGAGCTTGAGGTATTCACCTGTCTCAAAGTCGTGAGTTGGGCTCGAAGGCTATTGATCGACTTACCATTAGTAAAACTTGGTGATGACCTTGTCAACAGCCGAGACTGGAACAATAAGTTTCGAGCTTACATTTATTTTTTGGTGCTGCTGAAGTCATTGATTACTTGAATTGGTCTTTAAACAAAAACACCGAAATTAATTATTTACCTTGTCGATGCAGTATATTGAGTTGTGTACATAATCTCCTAAGCCCAACTAGCTTTTCGTGAGCATTACAATGATATTCTTATGCTAGGCCTTGAGATATTTTATTAGTGGAACTTCATCAGTACCGGTAAGGAACTCAGAAGAATCAATAGTGCCACACAAAATAGTGTTCGGAATAGCCAAAGGCTTCAGCATCAAGCTTTATATTTACACACCGACACTGGGAATAGAAAGGCACTGTTGTGCTCAATACCTTGTCGTGGTTATAAATTGTAATTGAAACAAATTTCAGCTAGTTTTGAGAAAGCAAGTTACTCCTTTGAATATATAATTTAGAGCCCTTACTTAGTTAAAGCTCAAGCAATATCTCAATAGAAGTGAAGTGTTTATCATCTAGCTGGTAAATATCGTAGACTCGATTCTTGGACTGTTCTTTGTCTGACTACAAAAGTCACCGATCCATCCAAAAGTTGTGAAATATATGCCTTAATAAAATAATGTCACTAAATTTAAAATTCTCTGATCCCCTTGCGATAATTTTTCACAATAGGTTTTGGGCTTCCGTGCAGCTAGTTCTGCAGCTTTTGTCTCTTTTACAAGAAGCATCCTAGTTAGAACTCATGGTGGCATCGTCGCATCTCGGTCCTGCTAGACATGTCAGTAGCATTCGACTCTGTCGACCATAAGACCATCTTCAGCCTCTCCAGCTGCTGAATGATTTGTAGCAACATGTGCATAATCAATTGATCCTTTTTTAAATCTAAAATCAAAAGAAAGAACATGCGAATGTGAATCGGATCTGTTTTGGTGATCTGTATGGGAATTAAGAAGCTGCACCTGCTGCTTGATTTTTTGTAAACTTACGTAATCTACATTCTACTTCTATTCTGATAACGTAGCAGTATCAGCTGATGCTTCTGTTTTAATGATGCGTGGTGGCTTTGCTAGGCGAATCGAACTGTTTGGATGAAGCACCCCTCATATCCGGGAAGGGCAGTTGAAGCTTTCAGCCTCTCCAGCTACTGAGTGATTAGTAGCGATAAATATATAATAATTTATTTCAACTTATAAATCTATTAGCAGAAAAAAAGATGTGAAAGTTAGTCGGATCTGTTGGACAGGATAGCAGTTGTAGATGCCCAACTGTACTGAGTGCCGTGGGCCTCACTTCTCGGTGCTTTAGTATTTCAGACACTATTACACAGACATGCTCTACTATAATATATTTTGACAGACTAAAATGTTTCGCCACGAGTAAGGAAGCTTCACTAGCTGTACGACCTTTCGGCCACAGCTGCGAGCTCGCGTGGAGCCATTGCTTATCGATGGTCACGATGGACCGGCTTCGATGGTGGTGGCCCATCGATACATAGCAAGAATGAAGCAAGGAATTATGTGGCATCATATCGTGTCCGGTGGCTGGCTGAAACTACTTCACCGTAGTCACTTATCTGTACTATTTGGACATGGGCACTAGAAAAAACGTTAGCAAATTACAAAGTAGGTACGCGTTAGCTGCTTGAGAGTCTCGTAGCTATTTATGTCTACCTATTTCTTACTGACGTGCTATCGGCATTGCCGGAGTTGAAGGTCTAGCAAAGGTGCCATTCGATTTACAGCACTCCTTGGTGATGCTGTGTGAGGCCATTAGATTGTCCTCCTAAATGAAGAAATGGAGAGAGAATAGAGGTTTTAATCAGACGTCTCTGACCTATCACCGTGGATTCACCATATGACTGTTATATCAAGACTCAGGATTAGTGCCGCCACAGACGGTAGCAGTGAGATTTTGGCAGGCATGAACACAACGAAGTAAGTGCTACCTCTTTGTAGAACCCTTAGCTGTTAACAATCACATATTCATGCACGAGTCCATATTGCCACAGCCGAGTGTGTTCTTGTTTGCTCTAGTATGCTTGCTTAAGAATACATTGTTCTGTTGCATGCATGTTTAGTCATTATACTTCGTCTGACAGTAACCTTTCGTTGTTGGTGCTGTCGCAGGTAGTTTCACAGCAGCTGGACTGAGAGTTAGTTCTGTTATAGTGCTATACAAACATCATGTTATAATTATTAAAGAAATGTACCTGCAATGAAAAAGTGTAGCGATTCTTCTTTGCTTGGCATAATGATAAGATAGGCTTTATTACATAAAGAAAGGAGAAGTAATTTGTCTTGGATGAGCATGTAATAATCGTAGCAAAGTAAAATTTCAGATTAAGAAAGTGGACCTGCAATGAAGACGCATGGTCACTCTGAGTTTCTAGCCATGTGGATAATAAGGGGTTACCTGAGCAGCGGTAGGTAAAGAAAGGAGAAGTATTATGTATGTACAGAGCAGCCACGGCCCTGTTAAACTGGTGCAGAAAGAAGAAAACTGGGTTAAATAAGGAGTAATGTAAGTTTCCCCTGGCTTGACCATACAGCGTTCTACCGACTGAGTGTTGGCTATTGCCAATTGCCACTAAACTGGGCTTGAAGTCTTCCAATGAGAACTGTTTCAACGAATGCATGCATGTTGCAGCCGAATACAGCTGTACTTCTTGAATCGAGCTGTCTTGCTTAGCTTCTTGGTGAAGTTGTAAAGCTAAGAAATCGGGATGCGACCTTGCAAGGAAAATTCTGTGAAATAGGGAGATATGAATATCTCTTGGATGCTATATGCATTTATGCTAATATTTATAAGTATTTAGTTAATTGCTATTAGATGCAGAGCTCCAACTGTGGCACCTGCTTAGGTTGACGATCTGAGACTGTATCTATTGCTAGCATCACGCAGGTTTAGGCTGATGGTGAGGGAGTGAAAGTACACATGTAGCTGACGTGATCAGTGCCCAGTGCTTGTTGTACCTTGTTGTATCTGAGGTGTGAACACGAAGTAGTAAATTTGGAAATGCAGAAAATCCAGTGTGGCCTTGCATAGAGAGTGAGATCGTAAAAGCATTGGTAAATGCTAAAACTTGACGTCACAGGGACCCAGAACAATATATACAAGTATATATTGATCCGAATCCCTGGAGATGTGTATAGCTTTGAATTTAGACTGCCCATGAAATACTCCATTGGTGGTGTGTGAGTGTGTGAGTGTGTGTGTGTGTGTGTGTGTGTGTGTGTGTGTGTGTGTGTGTGTGTGTGTGTGTGTGTGTGTGTGTGTGTGTGTGTGTGTGTGTGTGTGTGTGTGTGTGTGTGTGTGTGTGTGTGTGTGTGTGTGTGTGTGCGTAGAGACCAATCTCCTTTGATGATGCATCAGAGCATGGTGCAGATAATGAGGTCATAGATTGGCTATGTGGCCTACGCAATGTTAAGGAAGGTAACTCAAGCTGCTGCACCTAACTTGTACTGCTGTCGGGATTCAGCTTAGCATGAAGGACTAAGTGTGGTTGGAATAGAGATAAAAACGCTGCAAGTAAAACCAAACTTCTTGCAAAAGTGCATTCAAGTGATGAAACCTAATACTTCAGTTTACTCTATAAGCATGACATAAGCTAAGATAGCACAACGACCTGGCCACTTGGTCAGCATTGTGCATTAAGAAAATACAAATATAAATTGTTTACTGAATTTGATGTAGACGAATTGAAGCAGATATGTAAACTGGTATGCAAAATTTCTACAACTTTTTCAACCTGCAATGAGCTGCTGTTTCGATGGTTTCTTTCCGATAAACGCGACCGCAACGCGGTCAACAAACTCGGACTCACAGTGTGCAGCAGCAGCAGCAGTCGCTCACTCGTTCGCTTGCCCTGGATAGCATTGCAAATGTACAGGAAATGCGCATACATGCACCTATTATTTCATTTATTCAAGAATTCCTTATTCATTCTTGCTAGCACTCTGCCACTGTCTGCACAGCTCTGCTGCTGCTGCTGCTGCTGCTGCCTGTAGTCACACGATGCAGCCTTCGTTGTAGCAGAGGAGCAGCCAGCGCTGCTGAACTTCGGCCTGGCCTCCAGCAGCTTCCAGCTGACTTTCGAGTGCTGGGACCTGTCTGTGACGTCAGACGGGCATCTGCTGCTGGCTGCTTGGGCGCACGGCCTGAAGGAATACAGCGAGAGCGGCAACGAGCTAAGCGTATGGAAACCTGCGACACTGAGCGACGGACGCGACGACGTGGTCACTGCAGTGCTGTCTCTGCAGGACGGACGAACTGTTGTAGGCCTTCTCTACTCTCAGCTCGTCCTGCTGCTCAGACGCAGCTCTGCTGCTGCAGGAGACTCGCAGTGGTTCGAGGAAAGACGTGTCGCTGTGCTGCAGTCACCTTCCTGGAAGCTGTCTGTACTCGGCGACCTGCTTGCCGTGACCGAGAACAGACTCAATGACGAGCAGCAGCAGTGGTGGCTGCCTGGCCCAGGGCTGCAGCTGCTGCAGCTGAGCACGGGGCGGCTGTTGTACGGCAGGAAGTACAAGTATGGCATATGCAGTGTGGCTCTCACTACTGCTGCTGTGGTCACTGCGAGCTGGTTGACGGCAAAGCTGGATGCTGGTAGAGAGCTTTGTGTGGTGGACAGCTACAGCCACCGAGGTGACAGACAGTGGAGACACGAGCTGAGCAGCGAGGAGTATGTGGGGGGTGTGTGTGCTGCAGGCGGCCTTGTGTATGTGGCTGTGCATGGGTGCGCAGACAACGAGCACTGTGTGAGGGCGCTCAGCGCAGATAGTGGGAAGGTGTTACAGCGAGTCCTCTCCTACAGCAGCCACAGACTGCAGTGGCCTCGGTGGCTGTCACTGGGCAGAGGACAGAGGAACAGTCTAGTGGTGCTTGGCTACGGCGAAGCAAGGTGGCAGATTGGCAATGTGACCGTGTACCCTGCAGCAGCAGCAGGAGACAGCAGCTGAGAGCAGACGATGCTGCTGCTGCTGCTGCTGCTGCTGCTGCTGCTGGGAGGCAGCTACCTAGCACTGCATGTCACTCAGCTTCGCTTGACTGCATCAACTGTCTCACTCACCTGTACATTTGCCTTGCAAAAAAGGGATGCATAAATCCATAAACTAATGATTCTTTCACATTAAAGGTCCTTATATCTAGCAGTGGTTCGCAGTCACAATTAAAGACACTCATTTTTGAAGCTGCTGCTTGCTATGTGTGTAACTATGTATTTATGTATGCAGTTATGATGTATGTATGTATTTATATACAGTAATATATTGGTGGACGGACATTTGCCTCCCCGACCCTATATATTGCAGGAATACCCCACACACACCACCTCAAGCACTCACACACACACACACTCAAAGCTAAAGAAACACAAAATGCTTGCTCGGGCACGATACGACCGTATTCGGAGGAGTCTACCGAATCCTCCTAGCCCGGTCTCGTCCTGTCCCATCAATCGCCGGCGAACAGCCCGTCCTCCTCCCTCGCATTCCGAGAAACGAGTCCGACGGCGTCGAAGCGAAGCCGAAAATGAAGAGCCGAACAAAAGACCAAGAGCGAGCGTCGCTCGACTCTTAAATACCTGGCTGAGACAATGGGGCAAGAGCTTGGTGGTATTGGGCCCGACACCGTGGCCTATTACGGTAAGGAATTAATACCGCCACTAGGCCACTGGAAGGGCACCCCTGTCCAGCTTGAATGCCGAATAGGTTCCAGACGATTCTCGTTGGACATACTTATGGCCGAGGTTGACAGGCCAGCCGACGTCAATCAGCAGCTCCCGCGGGTATCAGACCACTTCTAAAGGCCGAATCGCCACCGCTGGTCTCAGAGCTTCCCGGCTCGCTCTTAAGCTCTTGCTCTCTAACCGCACTGGCCCTCCTCTCTGGCTCACTGTTCCAGGACGAAGGAGTTTCTGCCTGCCGCCGAAAAGCTCCTGTTAGCGCTAAAATTAAGCCAAGGCCAGCAAGGCGCTACACACACACACACACACACACACACACACACACACACACACACACACACACACACACACACACACACATATATATATATATTGGTGCCGAAAGGAGATAATTGGTTGTACAGCTAACGTACTGGATAATTATTAGCTCCGGTTATGATGGGTCACAAGAAAGGAGTCTTCATTAAGACGTACTTTATATCCAAAGTTCCTATAAAGACATTTAGTTATCTGAGGGCTAAATACAAATGTGTTATTCTTATATTTATTACCAGCCTTCCCCGTGTAAGATCTCTCATCGCGAGAAATTGCAGTGCTGCATTACGTTGGGGGCCCGGGTATCCCTCTGGACTGGGTTCTATAATAATAATAATAATAATATTGCACTTGATAACGCGCCCTCAGAGAACTTAATCTCTTTCTAGGCGCTTTACATTTGCTGCAAAGTGATACGCAATAGAATAGTAAGTAAAATCATGCTTGAAAAACAAACAAAATGAATAACATGGTTAGGGGTTACATGCACTGGGTCAGCATGCAAATGTGGTTAGTGGCAGCATGAACAGTGTCAGCACGCATAAGCACATCGAGGACGAATCACAAGGACCCACTAAATGCTGTCCTAAATAGGTATGTTTTTAAGTTTCTTTTAAATGTGGTCAGGTCAGGGGATGTTCTGATGCAGGTCGGGAGGGAGTTCCAGGCTGTGGGAGCATACGAGCTAAATGCACGGTCTCCAAAGGATTTAAGGTTTGTACGAGGTATTTCTAGACTGTTGGATTCCGAAAAGCGGGTGGTACGATGCTTTGCCTGATGGGGTAGTATCTCTGAAAGATAGGCTGGAGCCATAGAATGAAGAGACCTAAAAGTGAGCAACAAAACCTTGAAGTCAATCCGTTGCTTGAATGGTAGCCAGTGCTGGTCGGCGAGAAGTGGAGTAATGTGGCAACTGCGACGCTCACGACAGACAAGCCTAGCTGCAGAGTTTTGCACCAGCTGCAATCGCCTGATCGCACATGCTGGTAGGCCAGTAAGCAGTGAGTTGCAGAAGTCGAGACGAGATGTCACGAATGCATGGACCAACTTGGACGTGGTATCCTTATCTAAACAAGCCCGAATTTTAGCAATGTTATGAAGCTGAAAATAGGCTGATTTGACTGTGGAGCTGATGTGGTCGTCTAACGAGAGGTCGCTTTGGAATATGACACCTAGATTTCGAGCTGATGCAACTGGAGATATGCTGGCAGAGCCAATTTTGAAAGTCAGCCTTTCCAATTTCTGAATAACACTAGGTTTGCCCATAACTAGTAAGTTAGTTTTATCAACGTTTAGTTTTAGAAAATTTGCTGCCATCCATGATCGGATGTCATCAATGCATGCAGCAAGTGAGTTGAGAGAATTTGAGGTGCTCGAAGGCTGGGAGGGATCAAAGCAAAGGTACAACTGAGTGTCATCCGCATAGAAGTGAAAGCCTAGATTGTGCTTGGCAATCACATCAGCGAGAGGGAGAGTATAAACGGTGAAAAGGACCGGACCTAGCACAGAGCCCTGAGGTACTCCATATTTTAGAGGTACTTCAGATGATCTTTTTCCATTCACGTCAACACTCTGGAGTCTCCCACTGAGATAGGACCTGAACCACTGCAGAGCAGTGCCAGTGATGCCCAGGCGAGATGAGAGGCGCTCTAGAAGTACTTTGTGATCGATGGTATCAAAAGCTGCCGAAAGATCGAGCAAAACAAGAAGAGACACTCTACCCATGTCTGCATTCCTAAGTAGGTCGTTGTATACCCGAAGCAATGCTGACTCTGTGGAGTGATTAGCTCTAAAGCCAGACTGGAACTTACTAGCAAGGTGTGAGGTTTCGATATACGAGTTCAGCTGGTCTGCCACGACCCGTTCCAGTGTCTTTGATAGGAATGGTAGAAGGGAGACTGGGCGGTAGTTGCTTAAGTTCTCTTGGTCTAGTGTAGCTTTCTTGAGAAGTGGCCTGACTACAGCTTTTTTGAAAGGTGCTGGGACCTGACCTGAGGCTAATGACATATTAATGATGTTGGTTATGCATGGCAGCAGCAGATCAATGCAACGTAGGAGCAGGACAGTGGGAATAGGGTCCAGTGGACTTGTTGTCTTCTTTGATTGAGATACGAGCTTTAGGACTACATCACTAGTGACCTGTTTAAATGCAGACATTGAGGCGCAGCCAGGAACCGAGGAACAGCATTCTAGTGGGAAGGTTGTCATCGCAGGGATGGATTCCCTGATTTTGTCGGTTCTACGAATTCAACCCATTGTGAGCATGCAATCTTGGGCAATGACTCGAGACAATACTGCAATATATACGATCTAGACGATCTTTTACAACGAAACACAAAGCTCGTGGGAAATAATCGAACAGTTCTTGCGTATTACAGCACACTATTAAAAGGTGCATCTGCATCCTTTCAATCAATCGCTAACGTAGAATCGACTGCTGTGCATGGCAATCGACGGCAATGACCTGGGAGAAGAGCACAATCCGTTGCAAATTGACTGCAGATTGATTTCGAGAAGCTCCAATCGTCATTGCATATTGTGTTTTGCTGTGTTCGCAGTGAAACCGTCAAATGTTAGGCTACTTTGCTCGTTAACTACTGGAAACATATAGGAATTGACTGCAATGGCTATGGTTGTGAAAATAGCTATGGCTACGATCCAACCCACTATCTGTCGGTAATCGTCAAGAAATGGACTGTGCAAAGCTCTAATATTGATTGCACATTGAATACCACTCGGTTTAATGGAAACACCGGCAGTAATAAGTAATATTGCTGTGGCTCCGACGGCGGCAGTTGTATTGGAGTCTCACGAAGGCACCAGGGCTGACATGAGCTGTATACGAAACTCTCAGTTTATTCTTTCACACGTTAATATATTCGAGCTGGCCGACTCACAGCAGATGGGAGAATGCAGCTGCGGCAGGCACCATCCCTACATATGGGGTACCTCAGGGATCTGTGCTTGGTCCAGTTCTTTTCACGATTTATACTCTTCCTCTTACCTACGTGATCGCCAAGGATGTCACAGGATTTCACTTCCATGCAGATGACATTACATTGTATCTTTTCTTTGATCCCTCCCAGCCCTCCAGCATGTCAAAATCTCTCAACTCCCCTGCTGCATGAATTGATGACATTCGCACGTGGATGGCAGAAACTGCCTTAAATTGAATGAAGATAAAACCGACTTACTAGTTATGGGCAAACCACGCGTGATTCAGAAATTGGAAAGGCTATGGCTCAAAATTAGCTCTGCCAGCATATCTCCTGTTGAATCTGCACGAAACCTAAGTGTCATATTCCAAACTGAGTTTTCATTAGACGACCACTTCAGCTCCACAGTCAAGTCTGCCTCCTTTCAGATACATAATATTGCGCAAATTTGGGTTTTTTTAGATAGGGATACTACGTCTACATTGGTCCATGCATTTGTCACATCCCGTCTCGTCTTCTATAACTCACTGCTTGCTGGTCTACCAGAATTTGTTATCAGGCGCAAAGCTTACAGCTGGTGCAAAACTCTGCAGCTAGACTTGTCTGTCGCGAGCGTCGCAGTTGCCACATCACACCACTTCTCGCCGACCTGCACTGGCTTCTAGTCAAGCAACGCATCGACTTCAAGGTTGTGTCACTCACTTTTAGGTCTCTTCATTCTTTGGCTCCAGCCTATCTCTCAGATGTACTCCCCTATCAGGCCAAGCATCGTACCACCCGCTTTCGGAATCCAACAGTTTACCAATACCTCGTACAAACCTCAAATCCTTTGGAGACCGTGCATTTAGTTCGTATGCTCCCAAAGCCTGGGACTCCCTCCCGACTTGCGTCAGAACATCCCCTCACTTGACTACATTTAAAAAGAACCTAAACCACACCTATTTAGGACAGCATTTAGTGGGTCCCTGTGATTCGTCCTTGATGTGCTTATGCGTGCTTACCCTGTGCATGTTGCCACTAACCACATTTGCATGCTGACCCTGTGCATGTCACCCCTAACCATGTTATTCATGTTGTTTATCAAGCATGATATTACTCATTATTCAATTGCATTTCCCTTTGCAGCAAATGTAAAGCGCCTAGAAAGAGATTGAGTTCTCTGAGGGTGCTTAATCAAGTGCATTGTTATTGTTTTTATTATTATTATACGGTTAGCAGCAGACTTCGTCTCCCGCATCGAAGAGAAATTGAGAGAAGCTTAGCTTGGTTGAGAGGGCAGCCGAGGAAGTGAGGTAGTATAGCAAGATCAGGACGGTTGGGAAGGAAACGCCACGATCGACAGCAGGAGAGAATACGTCGTGGCGTAATAATTGTGGCAATGAGTTTGGCAGTCTAGGACCAGCAGAGCGAAAGCTTTCACAAATGATCCATTCCTCCGCTTGAAGACCGTTGGCGACAGAAGCTTTAGCTCTCAGGTCCTAAACTGTGGGACTCGCTTCCATGATTCTTATGCAACAATAACTACTCTCCTGCTGACTCATCCTTTTCAGCGGTCATGAACTGCTACTTCCATGTCACTCACTACCTCAACTGCTCTCCTGACTCTGCTATGCTTCTCACTTTCTCTTTGTTGCGTGAGATCAACTCTGTTGGCTACCGAATGCGTACTGAAAGCCACCTTGGGCTGTGCATTCTTTGCGGCTTTGTCGAGTTACAGACGGAGAAACATTAGTTTTATAGAGAGTACATATATAAAAAATACTTAAGTTTATACATATAAACATACAATTCAGAAGTTGGAAAGGCTGACGCTCAAAACTGGCTCTACAAGCATATCTCCTGATGAGTTAGCTCGAAATCTAGGTGCCATGTTCTAAAGTGACCTGTCGTTAGACGACCACATCAGCTCCACAGTCAAATCTGCTTACTTTCAGCTACGTAACATTGCTAAAATTCGGGCTTGTTTAGATAAGGATGCCACGTCCAAGTTGGCCCATGCATTTGTCACATCCCGTCTCGACTTCTGTAACTCCCTGCTCGCTGGCCTGCCAGCATGTACGATCAGGCGATTACAGCTTGTGCAAAACTCTGCAGCTAGGCTTTTCTGTCGAGAGCGTCGCAGTTGCCACATCACACCACTTCTCACCGACCTGCACTGGCTACCAGTCAAGCAATGTATCGACTTCAAAGTTTTGTCGATAACTTTTAGGTCACTTCATTCTTTGGCTCCAGCCTATCTCTCAGATCTATTCCCCCATCGGGCCAAGCATCGTACCACCCGCTTTTCGGAATCCAACAGTTTACCACTACCTCGCACAAACTTCAAATCCTTTGGAGACCATGAATTTAGTTCGTATGCTTCCAAAGCCTGGAACTCACTCTTGACTTTCGTCAGAACATTCCCTGACTTGACTGCATTTAAAAAGAACTTAAAAACACACCTATTTAGGACAGCATTTAGTGGGTCCCTGTGATTCGTCCTTCATGTGCTTATGCGTGCTGACACTGTGTATGCTGCCACTAACCACACTTGCATGCTGACCCTGTGCATGTCACCCCTAACCATGTTTTTCATTTTGTTTATCAAGCATGAGATTACTCATTATTCAATCGCGTTCCTCTTCGCAGAAAATGTAAAGTGGCTACGAAGAGACTGATTTATCCGAGGGGGCTTTATCAAGTGCATTATTGTTATCATTGATTGGTTCAATGCAATTGCACTGCAAAAATGCTTATGGATACTACTCTATAGTACGATGTACTCCTAACCAATAGAAACTTCGAAAGCGGTATGACGCATGCTAGCTGTGTAAACCTAAGGATTGCTGCGTGCTTGACGATAAAAACCAGAGAACTTTTAAGTGTGATGTCCTGACCGCAGAAGCAAGCTAGTAGAGATCAGAATTTTCCAATACATTTAAGAGAAACGTGGTTGAAATAATACGCTTTGGAACCGCAGACAACAAACTGAAATCGTTTGCCTAGTGTTATCAGCCTAGTGTCCTTTGAGCAAACTCTTTTATTATCGCCCCCTACCTCATTGCGCTACACCTGTCTGAGCCGTAATGGTTCACTAGGTAAGGTGGTTGCTTTTTACGACCTCAGACCTGAGGTCGTGGGTTCGAATCCTGTAGTGGGCGATCCCTTATTGTCGCTCCAAGCGGTGGTGATAGCCGTCAAGGCTCTTCAGTCGCTATTCAAAAAGAGGCTGTTAAATCAGCTTGTATGTATTTATTTCAAATTAGTTTTGTGTATTCGAAATAAAAATACTTAATTTGTGGGCATCGGGTGATACCGATCGGGGTCTCGACTGTAGTGCAAGGTGACAACGTGCAAAAATATACTTTCCGTTGCAGCAAATGTAAAGCGAATAGAAAGAGATTGATTTCTGTGAGGGCGCTTTATCAAGTGCATTATTATTATTATTACTATTATTATTAACGATTGGCTGCGCGTCACAATTGCAATCAGGATTGGCAGTGTCAACTTTGCAGCTTTTGCAGACAGTGGATTAAAGCGAAGCTGAACATGCTGCTGCCCCTGCGAGATCTTTAACAGCAAACTGCATTTAATCGCTTGCTGGCTGCGCTTGGCTGAGAGCTGCTGGTTAGAGTAACGATACGCGGAGATGTTTATGTTCGAATGGTCGTTCAGCTTCAGCAAGCGGAGCTCTCATCGATGGCTCCGTCGGAGATCGGGGGGGGGGGCGACACGCTCGAGTCGGCTGACGCAGAGGCCATCGTCGATGGCGTTCGTCAGGCTGCCCGCGAGGCTTGCGCTGGTGCCGAAACGCTAGCGAGCCATGCGAGCCGCCTCGAGCGAGCGACGACGGCTCAAAATGAATTGGGCCGCGCCAATAATGAGCAGCAGACGATGGCGTCGCAGCAGAACGCCATTGCCTCGCTGCTGCGGCAGCCGGAGCCAGCGAGAGAGAGGCCGAGAGAGGCCGAGAGAGGCACTCGGAGTCGGAGCCGAGAGAGCCGAAGGAGCAGTGCGATCGCCAGATCCAGACAGGTCGATGACGTCGATGACGTCGAGTCGTCAAGCTGAACATCAAAAACGAGACTCTGAGGTCGCACTTCTAAAATGAGCTTTGCTGACGGCAGCTGGCGGAGGAGCGCACCGTCGCTGCCGAGGAACTGAACATCCGTACCGCCGTAGCCGAGGAGATCCTGGCGGCCGTCGAACGTCAGCTCCGCAGCCCGAACGCCACCGAGCCTGCGGCCGTCGCAGCTTAGAGCCACGCTGACTGCGCCGCCCATACGCCAACGCGTCGCCCCCGTCGCTCCCGCCGTCGCTTTCGACCAGCCAGAGAGCGTTCTGGCGGTGCAGAAGGTCGGCGAGATCATCCGGCGACCGCGTCTCGGGAGTGGATCTTCGGCGATGGAGGCAAACGGTCGCCTCGCGGTCGCCGTGGAAGAATGGCCCGAGATCTTCGGCGACGAGCTCCGGCGACGAATCAGCGGCGAAGCGCTCCGAGCTCGCCGGCGCCGCCGAGCGCGAGGCCGAACGATCGGCGGCGCTGAGCGTGAAGCTGCCGACGCCGCCGCCTCCGCGGCGGAATTGCAGAGCCTTCCCGTTTCGGGTAATGCGCACGGCTTCGGTTGTGCGAGTGTATAGTGGTAAGTAATGCTCCTCGTTACGCGTTTGTTGGGGGGGATTCTCCCTTGACCGCTGCTAATAGTAGCAGCGAAGCCCCGTATCCAGCTAACGGTATTGGCTGCTTACTGACAGCAGCAAATTGCAGAGCCTTCCCGTTTCGGCCAGAACCGAAATCGTGTGTACGCTTAGTATCCACAGACCGCTGCTTTCCAAACTGCAGCTCGAGTTCCTATGCGACATTACTTACTCTGGTTTCTGAGCGCGCAGCAGCCTAGTGCAGCAGCTTTTAGCGGGCACTCAAGGTCGCAGAGATTACGCGAAGGCAGAGACAGACAGACCGCGCGTCTGCTGCAGCCAGCGAGCCAGTTCTAAAATTCGTGCGGGCGATTGCCGCGCGCACGTCTTGGTTCGCAAGCGGACCGGAAGTGCAGGCGTGTTGCCCTTCGACTGTAATCGAGCTAGGTAGGGTGGTGCTCATGTTTGTTTTTTATCGGAACGGCGGTCGTTTGGGTTTGAACTAGAGTCCGCAAAGTTCTGAGCTTCGTTGGCCGCCTGTGGCTTTATGCTTTGCTGCTCGAAATCTGACGACAAGCGCGCTTGCCCCTAAGCTTTGAAAAGGATACGGCTACGCGAATGTGGCTTGCGCGTGCTTTGACAGTGACGTCGGTTCAGGCACGGACCCTTTGATTGTAACCTACGGCCCCCAACCTTTGAAGGAGATCAAGATATAAGGGTCGAGGCAGCAGTAGTTGCTTGCCGGGCCCAGTGAGCGCGTGCTGAGAATACGCCATCGCGGCCTTACTGAACGAGTCCATTTTGCCGGACCGTTGCTGCTAGCGTGCTCCCCTTGGCGGCGGGAGATTGCGAAGCACGCGCCCTCGAAGGAGAGGAGCAGGAAAGATGGCGGCGGCCACGAACGAAGAGGCAGACTGATGTACTCCGGGCCCGGACAGAAACTTAAAGCCTGAGCGTACAACGGAGCGCACTCGGCAATCTCGCGCGCGGAGATGTTTTTACAGCAAATTTCCAGCATTTAGAAGAAACTTGTCGGCCGCTGAGTGTAGCATTACTGCTCGTGGGTGCCGCGAGCCGGTATGACCATATCAGATCCGACAGGCTCATCTAAAAGTCGTTACAGCCCGAGGTGCCGCTGCACTAACCCTGAACCAGTTTGCTGTAACTAAGACAATATAATAATAATAATAATAATAGTAATAATACACTTGATAAAGCGCCCTCAGAGAACTTAATCTCTTTCTAGGCGCTTTACATTTGCTGCAAAGTGAAAAGCAATTGAATGGTGAGTAAAATCATGCTTAAAAAAAACACAATGAATAATATGGTTAGGGGTGACATGCACAGGGTCAGCATGCAAATGTGGTTAGTGCCAGCATGCACAGTGTCAGCACGCATAAGCACATTAATGACAAATCACAGGGACCCACTAAATGCTGTCCTAAATAGGTGTGTTTTTAAGTTCCTTTTAAATGTGGTCAGGTCAGGGGATGTTCTGACGCAGGTCGGGAGGGAGTTCCAGGCTGTGGGAGCATACTAACTAAATGCACGGTCTCCAAAGGATTTAAGGTTTGTACGAGGTATTCGTAGACTGTTGGATTCCGAAAAACGGGTGGTACTATGCTTGGCCTCATGTGGTAGTATATCTGAGAGATAGGTTAGAGCCATAGAATGAAGGGACCTAAAAGTGAGCGACAAAACCTTGAAGTCAATCCGTTGCTTGACTGGTAGCCAGTGTAATAATAATTTGTATAACATGTATATATAATAAAATATAATAATAACAATAACAATATAAATAAATAGCACATAAACATATATAAATAATGTAAACATATATAAATAATATAAACAAAATAATAAAATAAATGACAATGTAAATAAATAACATATAAACATATATAAATATTAAAAACATAATACTAAAATTAATACAATATAACTGGCAGCTCAACAATAACAATAACTGACGCTACCCCAACAGGCTTTTCTTTCTTTCGTGGGATGAGACCGGATGCCAAGAGCGGCCACGACAAGTCGCTAACCCTTAATGGGCGATTCTTTGGAGTTTTCTCCTCCTCGGGCAGGCTGCACTTGTCGTGTTCTAGTTTTAAGATCACTTCAGATATCTATTTTAATAAGGTTGAAGCGAAAAGCTTTCTCTTGTGCAGTTAAGTAAAGGGCTAATGACCTTTACGTGTGAAAGGTTAATATTCTGTAGATGCATCGAAGCCCAGCTTTGTCGCAGCAATGGCTGTCGGTTAGAAAAAGGTAGTTCAATTGCTTAAGTGAAAGCTCTTTAGAGGCCTCTAAAAATCCTCTATTGTAGTTTATGTTTGAGCCTAACCAGGTGGTGAAGCCAGTCGGTGAAGGTAACACTGTGCCATCTTGCCGCTTGACGAATGTGTGTCATTTTGCCACGTGACGCAAGGTACTCAATAATGCCGCACAAATATAATCTTTGCACAGCCAAACTCAAGGCCGGCAGGGCACCTAAAGAATTTCTCCAACATTGGTGTCACGACCCTTATATCCTCACAAGAGGATAAGGCAATGAATTACGATCAAGTTGTCCTATATTGACATTAAAACACTAACAACAGAGCACTGATTCACACTTTTATATCTCCACTCTCATCAAATGATCAGAGCAGGAACAGCATAGAGCTGATTTAACCGTTTTTTGTACAGCAACAGAAGAGCCTTTTACGGCCATCACCACACGCAGTGGCAACAAAGGATCGCCCACCACAGGATTCAAACCCACGACCTCGTGACTGCGGTCGTGAAAAGCAACTACCCAATCTAGTGTGCCATCGCGGCTCACCGGCTGTCGCCCTCACTTTTGGTGGCAGCGAAAGGAGAGCCAAAACTGCTGGAATGTCATGGACATTCTTTAAGCATGTTAAGTTCATAGCCCAGAGAATTTTTAGCATTTAGTGTTCAATTTCGGGAGTGAGAGTGCGTGTTGCAGCTACATATGCAAATTATTTTCTATATTTTTTGAAATCATCAATGCTGTAACGTCACAGTACTACTATAAATGTCACACCAGGGCCTCTTCGGAAACTTGGCATCAGTGACGGACAACAGACTAACTTACTTAAGGACTAGAAAACCGAGCTTATTATAGGGGTATATTATTCAGATCTAGTTTCTATTCGGTGTTCCATCAACTGTCCCTTCAGCGTACCGGACTATTGATTTAAGATTTATTGCGATGACTTAACTAATTGATCAATGATGTGCCGAATTTCGTAAGCTCAACCGATCCATACTAGAAAACTGACGACACTTTAAAAGAAGCTTAACACCCATCTGTTCCTCAAGTGAACTCCCTTGAGTGATCGTGCATGCCGAGCTTGTAGTTCGATTGCATGCGGGCTGGTACTGCTCCTTTCCTCAACAGCTGGTGAGAGCATCCTCTAGAGGGGCCTGGGCACAGCTGTGGTCAGCTTCTAATGAGGCGTTGACACAGGCCGATAACCCGCTGGTGAACAGATGGTGGATTCACCATCGGGGTCGGCCAAGGGACAGCCGGGGAATCGAGGGAGAGTAGGGGCCGAAGGGAGCCGTGCGCTCTTCGGCTCCGTGCGTGGTAATAAACTGTCGATGTTGGGCACCGGCTGGCTCTCTGCTGTGCGAACAAACTACAGAGCTTGTACATGTTATCACCAACCAATTGACACGCTTTCTTACTGCCGATATGGCACAATAGGTTTTTTACATTGCCGTAATATAACTTAATCTCTACCCAGGTATTTGACATCTGACTGCAAGAAAAAATTTGAGTGCCTAGAAAGAGATCAGGTTCCCTAAAGCCTGGCTTAGACGGCGAGTCTTGCTTCCTACTCACTCCGGTCTCTGGTATATACGTCACCAATACGGTGGGGTGGTCCAGACTTAGGGAAGACTTGGCGAAGACTCAGCAGCCAAACCCGGTTCTACTTTTTCAGCCAAGACTTAGCTAGACGACAATCGTAGACGTCGTTTAGGTCATGCCTACTGCGTTGATTTGAAAGAAATTGAGGGAGCGAGGCTTGACCGGTGAACTCACCGATGCGTTCCGTGAGTCCCTGTTTATGCGACACTCTGAGCTTTGAGTTTAAGAACCAGATTTTGAGCAGGCGAGCGGTAATGGCTATAGCGGACAGGTTTTATTCTACCGGAAATTGAATTAGCAAAGCCTGGCCATAGAAAAACATTATTGCACGATCCCACGAACTCTCAGTGGGCGGAGCAACTAGGAAGCAAGGCTTGGACTAAGACTGCCATCTAAACCTCCTACAAACCTGAAGACCCAATTAAGACTATTAATACAATTCATTTGTAAAGCGAATCACCCAACTCAATTCAAATGAGTTATATTAAAAAGACGCGTAAGCAGGAAGCAAAAATTGCCACCCAGACCAGACTTTAGGGTGCTATACAGGCTATTTACTATTCGTATTATAATTGTTATACCTGCTTTTAATTTAGGATTACTGACCCATACCAGTGGGATGGGTCAGGTGGTGTTCCTCCAGTGAGCATTTAGAACCACCTTATTTAGAAGTGGCTGAATTTAACTTATGCACGGTGCCTCTTCAGTCACCCAATTTTTGGGTTATTAGTTGCCACATCACACCACTTCTCGCCGACCTGCACTGGCTACCAGTCAAGCAACGGATTGACTTCAAGGTTTTGTCGCTCACTTTTAGGTCCCTTCATTCTTTGGCTCCAGCTTATCTCTCAGATCTACTCCCCCATCAGGTCAAGCATAGTACCACCCGCTTTTCGGAATCCAACAGTCTACCACTACCTCGTACAAACCTCAAATCCTTTGAAGACCGCGCAATTAGTTCGTATGCTCCCAAAGCTTGGAATTCCCTCCCTACCTGCGTCAGAACATCCCTGACCTGACCACATTTAAAAAGAACTTAAAACACCTATTTAGGACAGCATTTAGTCGGTCCCTGTGATTCGTCCTTTATGTGCTTATGCGTGCTGACCCTGTGCATGTCACTCCTAACCAAGTTATTCATTTTGTTTGCTTATCAAGCATGATATTACTCACCATTCAATTGCTTTTCCCCTTTGCAGCAAATGCAAAGCGCCTAGAGAGAGATTTGAGTTCTCTAAGGCCGCTTCATCAAGTGCATTATTATTAATATTTGTTGGTGGTCTCCATTAGCTGGATCGCTTGCCGTCGAAGGAGCGTAACTTATGGCCAAGAAGTATTGTGAGACGAATGACAGCTGTTGGGGCAGTTTGGCATTTAGATTTTCATCGCTGATTAGCGGTTTAGCATGTTTACGACAAAGTCTATAGGTCACGGTTTTTATTTATGGCTTTGCAGATAAGAGGTAATGATAGGTTTATTGTTTACGGTCTATAGCTTAGCAGATGAGTGACGTTCGGCAGATTTAGGGTTCAAGTTGTATCGCAATCAAGCGGTCTGGCAGATTTTGTTAGTTCACTCTTATCTCACTGTAGCATCTTTACAAGTAATAATAATTCAAGCTTATTTAACAGCCTCTTCTGTATTTCGTAAAAAGAGCCTTTACGGCTATCACCACAGCTTGCAGTGGCGATAAAGAATAGCCCACCGTAGGATTCGAACCCACGACCGAGGTCGTGTAAAGCAAACGCCTTACCTAGTGCGCCATCACGGCTGGTCTCAGGTGCCATTCCCCTAAAAAAAAAGGTCTTGCCGGGGCAGGTAAATGCATGGTGCATAAGAGCACATGCTTGTCTATGGCCAGTGTGTCCATATACTAAAGCAGCGCCTCCAACAACAGCAGCTGCTGGCCAGCCGTCCAGGCACTTCCTCCCTCTTAAGACTTATACCATATCCCGGCTGCAGTTTAGACTTACACCACTGCCCGGCTGCCATGTTTAAAAAGACGCTCCAAGTCACCGACTGACCACTGCATCTCAGCTGCATCTCAGCATAGTCTGTCTGCGAGAACACCAAGTCAGCAGCATGACGTGCAGGATGCTACAGGAGCACAATCTTAGCAAAGACTCTTTACTTGCAACGATCGTTGCATCGAATAGCTGTTGGACTTGTAGTACCACAACCATAACAGAAAACAGCAATCTTAAAAAAATGTACAGAGCAGTTGACTAGATTAGAGTGGCAGGCTGCCATCGTAATGCCATGGCCAGCGGCAGGCTGAGCGGCTTCGAAGAGCACGCATGGCTGTCGTCAGCAGCAGCAGCTAAGGCAGCAGCTGAGACAAGCACAGCATCCGATATGCTCGACTCTGATTGCACAAGGCATCACCAGCGTTCGCACGAGTCTGTCGCAGGCACGTCGCTGGGCTGAGTCGGGCCGCCGCTATGACTGACACTATGACTGACACTAGCTAGGAGCGCAGTGTGTCAGCAGGAACGCCGACGATATCTTCGGCTTCCTCTCGCAGAGTCTCGGCTTTCTCTCGGAGCAGCATCTAAAACGGAAACGCCGTGGCACAGCAGCCAGTCACGTGACTGGCCGGGTCAGCGAACAGGCTCAAGCACGGCCAAAATACGGCGACACTAACGCCTGCGTTCGGTGCAGTGAGCAGCCGGGCGCTGTGCTACCTCTCTCTGTCGCTGTCTGTCTGTAATGTAACGTAATGTATCTCTGTCTTCGGTAACTCCACAAAGTCATAAAGACCGTGTGGGTATTACGCAGGAGAGTTTTGTATAGCGCACTCACAGCCTAAGCGGCTTTCGGTACGCATTCGGTAGCCAACAGACTTCGTCTCACGCAACAAAGAGAAAGTGGGAAGCATAGCAGGGTCAGGAGAGCAGTTGAGGTAGTGAGTAGCATGGAAGTAGCAGCTCAGGACCGTTGAAAAGGATGAGCCATAGTCGGCAGTAGGAGAGTAGTTGTCTCTCTGTCTCTCTCAGCGGCTTACCATCGCAGAGGTGACGATCTCTCTGGCCAGCTTTCGAGGCATGTACTCGACGTTACGAACGAGAGCCTCGGGATTGCTGTGCGCCACGTGCTGCAGCGTCTTGAGCCCGCAGTTGTACAGCTGCCGAGCGCGTGCCTGGAAACAGAGCGTGCTCGAAACGTTCGTCTCGAAGCAGCAGACGGACACCGAGGCTCAGGCACCGAGCGCCTCCACAAGTCGTCCCACGACTCACGCATCGCTGCGCACGCGGCAGGTGGAGGCAAGCGTATAGAGGGCCACCGCCTCGAAGGCGGTCTGCAGCCGTCTTGCATCGTTAGAAAAACTACGACAGGCGGGCGCGACGCCAACACTTCGGCTGCTGCCGAGGCGGCGAGAGTGAGAGCGAGGCTTCGTACTATTTTGATTCCCGGAATCTCCATGAGCGGCAGCAGCTCGACGCTGGTGCAGTAGGACAGCTTCTTGACGAACGCGGAGAAGAGCTCCTGATACGCCCAGAGCTCCTGCAGCTCCTGCAGAGAAACCTGCTGGCTAGCAGCACGGCGGCGCCGCGCGGCGCACCGCCGCTCGGTACCAGTGAGCGCAAAGCAGCGGCGGCGACAGCAGAGCGACCGCCGCTAACGTAACAAAGCAGAGCGGCGAGCACAGACCAGATAAGGATCCGCTCCTTTCCTTTCGGGCTATGGCAGAGACGGCAGGCAAATCTAGGCAGGCGAATCATATATTCGGGTATTGAACACTTGCTTCCCTTTGCAGCAAATGTAAAGCGCCTTGAAAGAGATCGAGTTCTCTGAGGGCGCTTTATCAAGTGGATTATTAATTATTATTATTATTCTTGACACTAAACTTAATTTCGGACGCGCGAGGCATGAGAAAACGCCTGCACGACCACGTGGTAGGCGAACCTCCTCTAATACGAGTCGCAGATACGTTCGGGGCAGCCCGGAATCGAATGCAGGAAGCACGGGAGAAAGGGGGGCAGGGAGAGGGCAAACGGAGAAATTAACGCCCCGAGCCGTCGTCCGCGTCCGTCCTCCACTTCCTTCCTTTCCCAGACTCCTTGAGCCTAGCGCTAAGCCTTGCTGCAGCCTAGCACTAAGCTGCAGCAAACAAAGGCCTGCTGCTGCTGCTGCAGCTGGCAGTCCAGCCATACTTCAACGGGACCCAACAGGCAGCTGCTGGTCAGCCGTACTCGGGAGTTGTCCAGTGTTTAACGGCAGGTCTACAGCAGAGTTGGACTAGAAAGCACAGACACACATCTCATCCTCGCAAGCGCGAGCTGCGAGTTCAAAATGCACTGGGGTAATAATATAATAATAATAACAACAATAAATTGGTATGGCGCCATCGGATAACTTAATCTATTTCTAGACACTTCATATTGGTGATGGATTATTGAATGACTGCCCACCTCAACCTCCTCACTCCCTCCTTCCCCCACCCACGTCCCGATGGACTTCTGCCCCACGAGCTAGCTTGCAAGGTACTGACTGGCCAAAATAGGAATGCCCTTATTTCTTATGTAAAACCACATGCGACGGTTGGTATATATAGATAGACTCAGCCCATAGTATATAGCTAGTTTTTTCTTAGGGGAGGGTGCATCGGTTCGTCGCCTGCGGAGCACCGACACAGCCAAGTATATCTCACAGGATGCAGCCATGTATATCTCACAGGAGGCCTGTCCCAGAGCCAGCCATACTCCGGCAGATAGCTTCTAATGCACAATACAGGCAAAATTCAACCTTTATGTCTGCGTGCAATCTATTGGGAGCGCATAAATTGGCTAGTGGTGCGATACAAGAACCAATTAGGAGATTTGCCATTCACAGTTTAAAATTACCTCTCTTCAAGACAGCAGCATCCAAAAACCTCATACATACAGGTGTCTGATGCACTGTCACTCCCGGTGTTCTGCTTCCGGCTGATCTTACCGGCGACCGAGCATGACATAGACGGCACTTCAATCTGTTCTATGAGTGCTCTGGGATCTACTACCACAGCCACCGGCTATGCCAACTCATGAGGCCGATTTAACAAGTGACTTCTCAGAACGGGTCAATTTGACCGTTGGGTCACAGTCCTACTGCAAAATGCAATGGTTTCTGTAGAAGAAACTCTGGCACATAGGATTTGGGCCTCTCGTGACAGACTAGTGTACAGACACCGGGATCCATAATCCTCACAATGAGATGCAGGAGTCCGATGACCAGACGAGCAGAAACAACTCCACGTGTCTCGCTTCAACTGCCATCGGAGTTCCGCCATTGGCTGCCATCAACCAGGGCGATTTATCTCAAATTTCGCCGCCTCGAGAGAGCTCTTCCTTAGCCGCTATCGAAGGCACGAATTTCGACCAATCGATCTATAATACTCGACTGCATTGGCCAGCCGCACACATGGCGGGCGTGGTTCTGGGCACGCGAGCACGGAGCACGTCTCTTCTTGGCAGCTCTTCTAAGCAAATTGCAGACACCGATGGGTGCAATCAGACGGACCCAGGGACGGCTAGAGCGCGAGCCATCGACGACCCAATCGGCCAGCTAAGCACCGAGCAGCCATGTGCTGACGACTGCTTCCCGCGAAGCAGCAGTCGTCACGAGAGCAGGACGCCACGGGCACTCAGGATGCCACGAGCACGATGCGCCACGATCGACAAGCGGCAACGACGAGCCCGGCACGAGCGAGCGCGCTCACCTGACTGAAATGGTGCACGCACACAGCAAAGCTGGCGGCCGAGTGCAGCAGGTTCTGCACTTTCCCGCGGTCCTCCTGGAATCTCTCTGCCACCGCCCAGACTGAGCTCTTCTGCCAAAGGGCGTAGAGCATGAGTGTGACATAAAACCGTCGGATGACGAACTCATCTGCATCCTAGAAAACGATACCGACGAAGGTACCTGACATAGCAAGCTCTGCTTACGCTTGGTCGGGAGGGGAATCAGGACGAAGCCGGACGGCTGACCAGCTCGCAGGAAAGGGCCAACAAGGTGGCATACGGATTCTCTACAGGGCGACTTCGCGCCAAGCCGGCACTGCTGCATCTCGAGGCATGATCGGTGGAAGCGGGGAGACAATAGGACATCGCCAGACAGGTGGCGACACTTTGGTGACGACATTGGCGAACTGCTGATTCAAGACGATGCAGCAGTTACTACAATAATTTCTTACGTGCAAACTTTTAACAGCACTACTTCTGTCGGCCAGTAGCATTGCGAGCATTCAAGATGCTTAGCGGCCAAATGAGTACACACATTTACGGCACCCGTCAAGACATACGTAAGTCACTCTCTTTGCAGGTATTCCTGCTTTTGAAATACAAGCTGAAACATCATGGAAAACTCGGAAGCTATGCAAGTCAGTCGACAACGTCCCAGAGGGCACATTGCATCACCACCTCTCTCTCTCTTCTATTATTGCCTAATCTCATTCTGGGTACCGCCATTCTCTTGCGAACGCTTACATATGTGAAACGCGTGCTTCAGGGGCATCCCTTTACATCACTCGCTCATCTGACTAGCTGCTTAGCTGTCCCTCTAACCAACTTCCAATCCTTCCCATGATTACCAGGTATTCAGCAGTACCTATGCACCCTAAGATTGCAACTACCTAGCGGCCGCTTAGCTGTACCTCAAACCAACCTCAAATCCTTTGGAAACCATGCCGTAAGTTCCTTGGCTTCCAAAGCCTACGACTCAACACCGACTGACATCACGACTACCTCTGACTGAGGCGACATACGTGTGACCTTACCTAAGAGATTTTCCGAGGTTCGTGCATACGAAGTGGCTACCTTAATGAAGTCTAGTAAAAACAGCTCGTCTCCTGAAGACCTTACACTATCACCTCAGTGGTCTTCACTAGCATACAAACGTAGTCCAGCCATAACACAGATTTTTAGTGCATCTCTAGGTAACGGGTTGTTCCCGTGTCCTTCGAATCAGCCATCGTTCGACCGATACTTAAAAAGGCTAGACTAGATTCAGTGGTCCTGGCAAATGTATTATTATTCTTATTCTTATCAATATTTTTGGCAAAGATTATAAAAAAAGTGTCATCAAGCAACTTGTAGCACATATGGAAAAGAATGAATTGTCTGAAATATTCCAGTCGAGAATAAAGCGACAGCACTCCACTGAAACTGCTCTCATCCGTGTGACCAACGACATCATATGCAGCAGCAATGATTGGAATGTCGCTGGCCTGGTCCTGCTGGATCTACCAGCTGCTGTTGACACTATTGATTGTACTATCCTAATTGAACGATTGACAACAACGGCCTGGCCGACAAGTCACTGGCATGGTTCAAACTGTACTTGTTCGATGGCGTTAAATCCATGTCGCATGTGCGCACGGGGGTCAGGTCTCATCAGACAGACCGGTCATCTGCAAAGTCCCAGAACTGACGGTTCACTCTCGGCTCTCTGCTATTTTCCATTTATTCTGAACCTCTAAAAAAAAGTGATTCAGGTCCGTGCAATCGGCTATCACTTTTATGCTGTCGTTACTCGGCTGTATTTGTCCAATAAACCATCGGACTCGGCTGCAGCAACGGGTAAACTGAATGCTTACCTTGTAGAAATGCAACCCTGGATGGCAGATAGCTTTTAACTGAACTACGGAAATCTTAAATATAATTCATCTGTATAGCACTCTAAAAGATCCTTATCTCTATTCCGGAGCTTCACATGTGCCACGAGGCTCGAGCCCACGACCTGGTCATCAAATACAGTTACCATGACCTTGGTCGGAGTGAGTGCCTTGACCTATGGGCCAAAACATGAAACTGAACTGCTAGTCATACGAAACCCAAAGCATGTGGCTGGACTGTTAAGACTTCGGTCTTCTAATATTGAATAGGTGATGCTGTGGTGCGTCTGTCACAACCTTCTAGTAGCATGTGTATGCCTTGATTAAGTAAAACTGCAATTTTAAGGGTTTTGTCTGGATACCCGGCTTTTGTGTGGCTTGTTTGGGTCATCGCCACACACAAACACGTGGTCGCGCACGAGCATGCGCACACACTACCAGCACAGAAAAGTGCTAGGGCGGCTGCTGCAGCATGGCGCCGACCTTTCGCGGCTTCTGTCCGGCGACGCGCCGAACCAGATGAGCTTCCTCCACTCCAATTGTCGTGGCCACCTTCTGCTCGGTGGCGGTCAGCTGATTGAACTAAAACGAATGCGAGGCCGGCAGGGCACACGTGACAGCTCGCACACGTCTCGATCGACGGGCTGCCTTGCAGAGGCGCGATGCGTAGGAAAGCGGCGAGCGCGCCAATGTCGACTTTGAATGAGGTGCACGTGCTGCTGCTCTAGCACGGCACAGGAAAGCAAAGTCATGTCACACTTTTTTTTTTTAATATTCGGCGCTGCTTAGACAGGCGGTCCGTGCTGCGCACAGCCTGCTCTGAAAGCGCCGGCATTCGACCAAACAACAGCTGCCCTCCCACTCGACACGAAAAGGACGTCTGCTACGTCAGCTGTCGGCAAACCGTTTGTCCGGCCGCAAGAGCGCGGCAGCGACGAGAGTCCTTGACCGAAGAGCTCATGCAGAGAGAGAGAGAGAGAGAAAGAGCAATCACGCCGCGCACGCTCACCGCCTTGAGGTACAACTCCCAGACCGGATTCACCTGGTCCACCATTTCGTACGGGGTAACCAAATACAGCAAGTGAAGGTAGTTGGCTAGACACAGCGACTCCTGAGCCTTACAAAGGTCCTTGTACAGCTGCTGCGAGATTTCAATGTCAACAGAACCTAAACGAACCGCGTGCGCAGGCTTCCAGCGATAATCACCAGCTGCGCAACCCTGGCCGGACGCGCGACTAGCTTAACCGGACGCCAAAGAGCTCCGGCAGAGGCCCACCTTTGCAGGCAGCTCGCCCGAGCTCGGTGACCTCGAGGCGACCCCAGACGTCGTCGCATACTGCCAAGCTCTGCTCCCGCTCGGTCCCCAGAGCTTTGCTCCTTGCTGCTCCAGCTGCTGCCGACGACGAGGCAGCAGCGGCAGAGGGCAAGCTGCGGAAGCTGCCACGCCCTCTGCCGTCGCACTCCACCTGCTGCTGCTTCTTCTCGGCGACGAGATCGCGCTCGACCAGGTGTCGCAGTGCAGCGTCGGTGGCCTCGGCGACGTCGAGGCCGAGGCGGCTTGCCTGCACGGCCATCAGCGTGCGCTCGACCGCCCAAAGCACGGCTTGCCTGTCGTTGCACAGCTGCAGCGAACACGCAGGCATCAGGGAATCGCGGCTGCTTGCACACTCTCCGCTTTCGATGGCAAAATTTTTTTCCCTTCATTTTATTACTTTACTATTCTATTCTAATTATTCCTTATTATTATTTATAAATTATTGATTATATTATATTTTCATTTCATTTTTCATTTTCATTTTCGAAATCATTAATAGCACCCGTTCGTTCTTTGGGCAGGCGTTCGAGGTGTTGGACAGGTCAGCCGGATGTCAAGTTAAGAAAGATGGCAGCCTTTAGCTCGACAAAAGCACTGCACCAGTTGACAGCATCCCAAGAGCAGGCAGCAAGTTGGGTGCAGTCGATCAGCCTTTCCGGTATTAAGCGATTGCAACTATCGCGGTTTCATTGCCGAACACCAGAATTCACGGCAAGCAGAGCAGAACCGGTGGACAGACATCCCCCTAGGATAGGACATTTTCCCCCTGCGGTATAGGGCTTATATACCTATGTAGACTAATATGAGTTGTGTGGAGTACCGTGATTGTTTGCACCTTTTTTATTGCTCGTTTTTCGTGATTGATCTGATTGGCCTATCAGTAGTTCATTGAGCAAAACATCAAAGTACAGTTTTTGTGATTAGACTACTCAAATGGATTGTATAGTGCAAGGCCATCCAGTGAATATGTCACATGGAATTAACCAAACGTCCAATTATACTGAGTTGATTTTATTTCAATAGAGTTGCTGGGAAGCTCTGCTTATAAGGTACAGCACCAACTATGTGATAAGGTGAGGCCGGCTTTTCAACACCAAAGGCTTCTTTTGAATTATAAATAATGTTCCACCACACCGGTAGAGAAAACATTCTTCAGTTCCAAGCATTCCTGTAGAGTCTAAACTCGCAAGCAACCGGCCGCAAGACCGATCCTCCCACCCCAGCCCCCCAGGTACTTGGCTCATGGCAGATCATGCAACGAATTAACAGCAAACGCTTTGCACGACGTCCAGAGTGATGCCGGGCAGCAGGGGGGGGGGACTCGTCCATGCTGCTGGCAACACGGAATGCAATAGATGATTGCGCATCCATCTACCCGAGCATTTCTCGGCAATGTCAAGGCAAATTTGAGCATTAGCGATTTTGACCCTTTTTTTCAGACATTCTCCTCGTTGCTGTCGTTCTTTCATATCAAGGTCACACATTCTCTTGCTTTTCATTCTATTGGTGGTGTTCATTGGCCTTATCGTCTCCTCTGATTCAACGTATGATCGTGACCACAGAGCAGTGCCGATGTAATAATAAAAGTATAATTTGTTTGTAAAGCGCCCTAAGAGAACCTAATCTCTATCCAGGCGCTTCACATATGCCGAAGGGCTCAAGCCCGTGACGTTACATTATATTATAAATATAATATAAATAAAATTCATGTGTATAACGTCACAAGAGAACTCTTCACATATAGAACACAAGAGAAATCTTTATTCAGGCGCTTCACATAGCCACGGGGCTCGAGCCCGTGACCTTGGCAAGACCTTGATCGGGGCGAGCACATTAACCACTGGGCCAAACCAGCTTGGCAGCATAATAATGTAATACAATAACATGTCATAAATATATATTACATACGATATGAATATATATATACTACTTTACACATTCGGATATACTAAATTATCTGATAGTATAGCATATCCCTATTAATTAAAGCAAGAAAATCCATCCTTCCGTCTTTCGACAAGATGGCGACCAGTACTTCTGGGAGTGACATGCAATAGACGACACAATACTATGGCTCAACGAAGCAAGTCCCACGGGCAGTGAGCTCTAGTATAGAATTATATCGCCAAGCGTAATAGCAGTGTGGCACAATTATCCGTGGCAATCGTTCGAAGACGGAAGCTGACTTGCAGGAGACCGTGTTTTTACACTAGACCGCCTGACATGCTGCTCGTGCTTACGATATACAAACTTGATCATTCACACAAACATGCATACAAATGTCACCACCGACTTCCCAACGTCACTTTGCTCCGTCCATAACAACACAAAAACCAGTCCAAGTAGGACGGAGTCTCCAGGCGGCAGCACGCGAAGAACCAGCTGTTTGTGCTTGAGGCGGAGCACTACTAATGCTCACTCCGTGAGGCGGCTGCGGAGGCGCCGCTAAGTGCGCGCACGAGCTAGCATCGCAGCAATGTCACGAGAAAGCAGAGCGTGCATCGGTGCTGCCAGCATGCCGCCGCCGCCTGGCTTGCCTTCAGTCCGATGAGGCTGAGGATGAACCGGCGAAAGCCCTTGCCGTTATCGTAGTAGAGGCTGCTGCAGCAGCTGTCTGACAATCCGCACAGGATCGTGGCTAGCTGGAAGAGGACGAACGCCGCGCGATCGCCGTCCGTCCGAAGCCGCGCTCAACGCCGTCTCAATGCATCGTCGACGAGGCCAAAACCCTGCCCTGCCTCGCCCCGCCTCAAATGGAGCTCGACCCGAGCCCGCCCTGCCTCAGCTGGAGCTCGAACACACATCGGCCGAGCGCTGCCCGACGATTGTGGCAGCCCTCGGCTCCTTCACCCGGGCAAGAGAGCGCGCTGCGATCAACGCTAGCGAAATTTGCGCGCCCTACGCAAGCTGCTGCCAAGCGACACCAACTGCGGTGCAGTAAGAGTGGCCAACGGGCGCAAAGTGAGATGCCCTGCCCATGCCAAAGACCGATGTGCGGTGGGTGGTCGCCGCGAGCGCTCTCTAACGCTAACCTTGCACTTGTCCTTTGGCTGCACGATGAGTATACTCTCTCCGGTCGTGTCGATGCCGGCTCTGCCGGCGCGTCCGATCATCTGCTTGTACTGGCTGCTCGAGAGCGCCTGGATCCCCACGTACGGAGAGCGCACGATGACCCTGCAAAGCAGCAGCTTTGGCCGAGCTCGCCGCTTCGGTTGCCTCCGCCATTTGGCAATGGTTGCAGTCGTCTGCCGGTGCCCACGCAGCCATCCGTGCACCGAGGTCGGTCTCTCGAACCACCGCCCGCTGCCACCGTGGGCAGCATACTGGGGCAGCACGACGTTCGCGCTCGCTTCGCCTCGACCGAAGCTCCCTACTCCAACTCGTGCACCTCAGACCATCCCTACCCGGCCACCCACCACGAGAGGGTGATGAGGCGCTTGCCGCTACCTCTTTGCCGGAAGGTTGACGCCGGCCGCCAGAGTGGACGTGCACGCCAGCAGGCACAGCGTGCCTTCGGAGTACGCCTCCTCGATGAGCCGCCGCTCGTCGGTCGTCAGGCCGCTGTGATGGTAGGCGATGCCGTACCTGGCACGGACAGACGGAAACGTGCATCACGATCTCGAGCAGACACCCAGTGAGCACAGGCGCGAGATCGCCTGCTCAGTTCGGCAAGCAGCCTACAACGGCAAATGCACGTCGGCCGGTGCATTGCACGTCTCGACGCCGAGACGGGACAGAAGAAGAGCTGCTACCGCAGCGCTCGGCAAGCGCTGCTGTCTGCTTCAGCCACCTGAGGTGTCGCGCGGACGCTACGACTTGAACCACGAGCGGTGCGAAGCAGAGACAGGTGGCATGCCAATGGAACAGCACGCAAATGGAACAGCGCAATGGCGAGTCTGATGCCATCATTTGCCTCAGAGCGAAATTACCGAGGGGCGATTCGAAGCAGCCCAGCCTACCGGATGGTGCGAGCAAGGATTCTGCAGACACGGCTACAGTTCTCTTGCAGCTCTGTCAGTAGACGACTTCGCTCTGTCTTCTTAATCTCCGTGAGCGATCTAAGCAATGCAGAGAGTGCAAGATGCCCCATGCCCTCTGGCCAGAGAGCCGCGGCTCATAAGCACCCTCTACCACACTACACCATGCATCGGCACCCAGCAGCTGCCAACACAGGCAAGGATGAGCTATTTGCGCGCACGTGCAGCCTTGCACGACACCGTTCAGGATGGGCCCATTACCCGGACCCCGAGAACTCGACCGACCAGGCAGGGAAACCTTCGATGTGCAGTACACAATCCATCCGCTGGCTGCTTCACCTCGACATGGTTGCCATGCAGCACGTTGCTTTACTGTAAGATACGCGAGAAGAAGTTGACCTGCTGCAGCCGGCGAGCGAGGAGGCAGGAGCACGCACCCGTCCATCATCGAGCACAGAAGCTCGACGACGTTCTCGCAGTTCTTCTTTGTCGGGCAGAAGACGAGGCACGAGTATTCGGGTATGACTTCGGACACGAGGCCCAGCAAGTGGTCCGGGTCCTTGCCGGTCATGTACTTGGTATACTACCAAGGACGAGTAGAGAGAGGTAGGCGCGCTCGCGAGCAGCGCACGCGAGCCACAAGAGGGGAATGGCGCGCTCAGCGGCCGAGACTGCGCTCGTCCGCTCGACGGATCCCGATCGCACGATCAGCACTCTAACCTGGGGCCGTGTGCGCTATATAAACACCTACAGGGAAATGGACAAATCTATGATGACAGAGCTTCTCTTCCACTTCGACTGCGTCCGGGGAAACGCGAAAGATGCTGCCCTCCATCTTGACGTACTCTTCGAGGGCCACCTGCAGAGGAGGGAGAGAAAGGCACGATCGGCCGGTGCCTGCTCGCGACAGCAAGGATGCAGCCCGAGCCGGATCTGCAGCCGTGAGACGAGCAGCACGGAATAAACGCAATTGTGCCACCAGAGGAGAGAGCGCCATTACCGGACGGAAGTCATTCGTGTAGACTTCTGCACCGAGAAAGACTTGCAAGTCCTTGATGTTGCTTATGGTTGCGCTCATGCCCACGATTTGTGTTTCAGCTAAAGCGTAGACGCTACGTCTCAGCCAGACACTGACAGAGCCACTGTAATTATCAGTGCCAAAAAGGGCAAATCATGCCTGGCGACACACTAGCGAGTGTCGTGGCTGAGTTCGAGTCAGGAAGTGACGACTCGAGAGACTGCAATTAGCAGCAATGCTCGGCCACGTGATCGGCAAGCTAGGGGCGAGAACAAAGCAAGCATGCATTCGTCCTACTCTGCATTCGAACGAGCCAATAGCTAAAGCATACTTGGGCACACGTTTGAGCCAACAGGACCTAGCGAACGTTCAAAGGGAAAAAGTTACAAAAGGTTCGACGGGAAGAAAGTGCATTCTTCTGGCGCAGATTCAAAACCTGCTGCTCACCAATGACATTGGCAATGACGACTCTGAGGGTACATACATCCACGAAGACTCTATGGCCAAATGGGAACATGCATATATACACGCACACACACACAAAAGTGAAAGCAAGCATAGACAGACACACATGTGCGCCGCCCCACACTCGAAAATACACGCGTGCACACGTACACACATACATGCAGCCATGTGTGAGCACACACATTCCGAGGAATACCACATATTGTGTAGCCCATGCAGGAGCTGCTACAAGCTCGTGCTGTAAGTACCATAGCTCTCAATTATTCCACCAGCCCTACATGACAAGCTATTTTTCACTCGGTTCGAGACACCATTTTCTCTTATCTGCCAACAAATTCGATTGGCCTAAACTTTCAAGGCAACCATGCACAGTAACAAACGACCCCGAGCCTACTCTCTTCGGCAGTGTCTCAGCAGTTTCACAGACTCGCATTAGCTCAAATAGAAGCTTTAGCTCTGCAGGTCCTAGGCTGTGGAACTTGCTTCCACAATTCTTACGCAACGACAACTACTCTCCTACTGCCGACTATGGCTCATCCTTTTCAGCGGTCCTGAGCTGCTACTTCTACGCTACTCACTACCTCAACTGCTCTCCTGACTCTGCTATGCTTCCCACTTTTTCTTTGCTGCGTGAGACGAAGTCTGTTGGCTACCGAATGTGTACCGAAAGCCACTTAGGCTGTGAGTGCGCTATACAAAACTCTCCTTCGTAACACCCATATGGTCTTTATGACTTTGTGGAGTTACAGACGGAGATACATTACAAAGGGTCATACAGCAAGGCAGACGGTGTAAGGGCGGGGCTATCGTAACATCGTGCTTCTCGTCTGTATTTCGGCACGAAGTGGTGAGCGACAATGAGTGACTGCAATCGCGCATCATCCAAAGGTATGTGCTCATTGCGATCGGTCGACAGCAAATTAAAACGATCAGAGTGCAATCAAACGCGGCTCATCTTTCTTTCAGCAGGTCGACTAGACGCCCAACCGTGGCATTGCTTTCAGCAAGCGGCAGACCACGTGGTAGACACTGTTAGCACATGCTCCTTACTCTTCCAGTGAGCCCGAGATGAAGGGTGCTTAGATGTCAACAAGATGCTGAACGAAAGGGTGCCAAATGCGCACCCTGCGCCAGTCCACGACTGGCCTGGCCCAGCAAATTGCACACACACACAGCAAGAGTGGCAGCGAGAGAGAAAGAGAGTGGCAGCGAGAGAGAGAGAGAGAGAGAGAGAGAGAGAGAGAGAGATTGGTCGCGCCGCCACCGCTATGCCATCACCTACCCGAGCAGTGAAGCAGCTTGGCCAGGGTCATCTCCAGGACAGCGCCTCTGCTCCCGCCTTCGCCGATCATGTGCAGCTGCACAAACGGAGCGCGACCATCGTGTGTGACGAAGAAGCAGCTTAGCAGCAAGCAACGCAGCTCCGGCACCAGCAGGAGCTCAAGCACGAGCGACAAGCCGCAACAGAAACGCGCCGCAACAGCGCTCGACTGCCGCTCGAGCCCGAAATCGCAACTGCTTCGTCGCAAAGTGCACGGCAGGCAAGAATTGTGACCGCTCGGTCACGCACAGCAGCATTTCTTCTCCTATCAAGTATTTGTGCATCTTGATTTCCTTCTAGGCAGGAGTAATTGAAGTTAACTGGTCACCGGCAAGGGAGCATGACCGAGGGAGCCTGAGATCATTCACCCAATCATTGATAACAATAATAATAATAATAATTCACTTGATAAAGCGCCCTCAGAGAACTTAATCTCTCTCTAGGCACTTTACATTTGCTGTAAAGTGAAATGCAATTGAATGGTAAGTAAAATCATGCTTGAAAAACAAACGAAATGAATAGTATGGTTAGGGGTGACATGCCCAGGGTCAGCATGCAAATGTGGTTAGTGCCAGCATGCACAGTATCGATCGTTGATAGTTATACTAAAAATAATAATGGCATTTGATAGAGCGCCCTGAGAGAGCTAAATCTCTTTCTAGGAATGCTAATACCCTGGAAAGTAAGTTATACCAACTAGTTAGTAATAACATGATTAGTGTAAGCACACAGAAGCATCCACAGGAGTGCTGACCACAAGTAGAGCATCTCTGCTAGTTCAGCTTGATCTTTCGGCAGCATTTGATACTAGTGATAACCGAGTTCTACTTTAGTGCTAATCATCTCGCCTGCGCATCACTAGATCTGCATTACACTTTCTTAGATGGTGTGTCAATAGGAGACTTCTAAGCAATAATGTAAATAGGAAACAGTCATCCGAAGAACCCCCAAGTTCAGGGTACCCAAGGTATTTGTGCTTGCTCTACCTTTCTCCTCAAATCGTACGGTTCCTTTTGTTGATGTATTCATTTTTATGACATGCTCACAGCTGCATATGCGCTTCTTTGATTTCTCCCTGTCTTCAAGCACGCCAAACTTGCTCTCAACTCCTTTGCACCATGTTTTGATGATATTCGGACTTGATGGCAGAAAATTAATGCAAATTTGAATGATGATTTTTCCCGAGTTATTCAGAGCAGCAGCAACTCTATACATCTTAGAAGAACATCAGGCACGAGGTCGAGCAGTCCTCTTACACTGGGATATGCTCTTCGAGTTGAGGTCACTAGTGGCAGTCACTAAGTGGTTATCGAGATGAGGCAAGGAACTGTGGCAAGGATCAGCAGGTGGAGTCCAGAGGGATACTACCTTGGGATGGAGTCTCTCATATTACCCTATAAATCTTGCTGACAAAAGCTAGAAAAACGATCTGCTAGATCGCCACTTGAATTGCTAGGTACGGTCCTGACCTGGGAGTTGTTATGGAGATAGCCCGTGGTCGATATAAGCATTTTTAATTGTGCATCCGCGATTCCACTATATTTTTTATTACATAAGTTAGACTCGGCTTCAGCTACAATGAATTGGCCCGACCTATAACAGTCTTCTCATGCCTGTAGATGGACAGATCTTTTGTCAGAGCTTTCTCAAGCTTGTGCTTACTGGTCTTGGCTAGTTTATTGTCTGCAGTCAATTAAGGGCACACTATGCATAGTATGCTGATCTAAAAGATCAAACTCATCCTGAACATCGATTAATGCCGTTCTGTAGATTCCACCAGTGAGAGCAGATCGGGTGGAGTACTGTGCAGAAACGGCAAGAAAGACATTTAAAGGCGAGCAACAATGTTGATGTTCAAGGTTTTGCAATTTGTAGATAATTTTTTTATACCGAAGGTGATACCAATTGCAGACTGGATGGGATCCGCACTTAAAAGATAACAGAGAGTTGTAAGTTAGCTTTATAATAGTAAGTTGTAACTTAAGAGCTGATAACATACAATCGTAGGAGAATATCTGATCAACTGCACGACATTGGTTGTGAATGGGACCAAGCACATGAGCATCAAGAGAAAGTTAAGTTAAAATTAACAGTACTCGAAAGGAACGATTTCAGAAAATACGCCTGCGAAGAGGAGAATTTCCAGAATTGCTCTGCACCAATACAAAATGGCAAGAACTACTCACAGCTTTCCGGGCTATCTAAAAATGTTGCTGTTACCTTACTCGTCTGCCCAAGTATTGTCCATGGAGCCATTAGAGGTAGCACTTTCCCACAGTATACACCCAAGTTTTGCTCTAAGCACGATTTAGCACTTCTCTTTAATTTGCCAAAGTTTAGCTGCAACATTATCAGGGGCTCATTGCACATTCACCGTACATTCCATAGGCGCACTTTCAAGAGTAGCTGCACGAGTTATAGTCAGACTGAAGGCTATTCACCTCGGTGCTTGATGAGGCCGAGTGTGCAAGGTGGCTCGAAACAATCGGGGAGAGGGGATTGCTTGCTGACAATTGGACCCTAACCCCATCTCTCGCTTCCTGTGCAGGAGATACCCAATTCACACCACGGCAGAGCAGCAGCATCCCGGAATGCATTATAACGACAATTGCCAAACAATATCACGATTTCAAACGAATAGTAGGGTCACTATGGCTACGGGGATGGTAAGTGTAGGGTAATGGAGTAAGGTAAAGGAAGATCACTGGTCGGCCAGGACAAGGGCACCTGGCCGGGTTAGGTATCGTGTCGGTCAGAGGACGGCGAGAAAACGAGAAAAAAACAGGCCAGATGGGACACTAAGCAAACTAGCAAGAGCCACATGGCAAGAGAAGACACCAAAAAAGAATCATGAGAGCCAGAAGAGGGAGTGGATACACTGCGTGGTGGTACACTCCACGATGGACTGCTGCCTAGCACCACATCAACGGCATCGCTTGCAGACACACGAGGCCGCACATGAGCATACAGGCTTCGGTGTGCCCCCTTTCCCGCAATCACTTTGGGCGGCAGCTAACCGCTCCCTCGTAGCACTGCTCCTCTCCTTCTCTCCAATTCTTCTTCAACTGATTCTCTTTTCACCACTGCCTTTGCTGCCGAGACGTACTCGGGCTCGGTGGCAAAAGAACGTGCCGAAAAATGCCTAGGCCGGAGGAGGCTCTCGTGTTCTCCGCAACACTGCAGCAGCCATTGGTTTGCCTCTCCTGCCTGGCTAGGCTTTACCCACGGAGACAAGCTGCAAGCAAACTTGCTTGCCCATCATCGAACCAATTTCAAGTCGTGCTGAGCTATACACACGAACAGAAAATAAAACGGCGTGGCTAGTCGGAACAGACTTCCAGAAAAGACAGTTGGCAGCTCATCATTATGGGGCAAGTATCACGAGAGCCCCATTTGGCACTAAAAGCCTAGTTGAACCGTACCGACCATAAACGCTTTTCACGGTAACCCAAAACAAAAAGGTGGCAAATGAATGTTCTCAGTCAATGCTTTATGAGGTGCACATGTGGTGCACACAGTGGGGGGGGATGCCAGGATTTTCATGTGTTGGGACAAGATCCGCCAGTAGTGAAAAATAACAGAGCATCACCATGGTGGTCATTCCACAAGCTTGACAATTCGACTGGGCGGTGGCTCATCATGAAGACTTTGCAGGGCAAAGCTCCACACCCTATCAACTGAAGTGCACCAGCACCCCTTCGAGAGGGAGAGGGATCTCAGTTTTAACTGCAAACAAGAGTCGCCTCGAAGCAGACCAATGCAGTGACATGCTGCCTGGCAGGGCCTGCAAGATAGGACCTTCTGTCTCCCTGCCTGCCTCTCTCTCTCTCTCTCTCTCTCTTTCTTTTGGCAGCAAAGTTACTCTGTCCAAGTTAATTGTCCTTCTGTGTGGTCGTGCGATATATGAAACTGCTTATGTCGAAACTACGGGCAAGAGCAACACGATTTTGTTAAGTGCCCCAGCAGACGTGTCTCTCTTCTTGTGTTTTGTCTGTACTTGCACATGATTGAGTTCTTGTTATTAAACAGGGGGATCCTACTAACTGCGGGAGTGTCGCCTTGTGAGCGCTTATGCATGCTTGCCTAAACATGCCTAAGCAGGACACTTTGCTTGCCATCAACTATTGGTTGTGGCTTCTCTTGCAGCGAGTTTTAATGCGCCTGAATGGAGAAGAGATTCTCTCAGGGCGCTATACAAAAGACATTCCTGCCATTGTTATCGCCATCAATATTTTATTACTAATAGGCTTAGGCATTCGGCTCACCTCGTCTACAACAGCCAGCCCTAAGTGGCTGATGCGTCCCAGCTCGAGCAGGCTGTTCACCAGGCTGCTGGCTTTCTCGATCGTTGCGATGTACAGCGACCGGTACTTGCGGCGCTGTCGAGGCGGAAATGCGCCTTTGCTGCCGGCGTACTCTTCGACCAAGAAGCCGAGATCCAACGCAAACGCCGACAGACTTTTCACCTGCAAGCAACGGCACGTCAGCTCGGCACAGAAGAAGCAGCATGCAAGAATGGCTGCCGAGCAAATGCGCTGCCAAGCGATGCGCAAGCAAGATGTAGCAGACGCGGCCGGGTCGCGGCTAACTGCCAACGGCAATGATCTCGAGGCACGGTCACGGTCGGTTTAAAGGTCAATCGTCAGTGGGTGGCCACTTTCTTGCTCCGCCTCAGCTGCTCCTGCCACTCTCTAGCTTGGGTGACGTGAGGCGACACTTGACTTGCTGTGGGTGCCGAACGAACTCGCCTGCTCGACTATGAGCTACACGCGTTTATCTCCAGCCTCCCCCCCCCCGAAGACCTCTTAGGGACACGGCATAAGCAGCATCGCGCCTGCTTCACATGGCTGACTGACCATGCAAAGAGCATACGAACTAGCTTCCTCCGGTCCACAAGCGCGTGAACCCCAAGTCATCATGCTCCGAGTGTCGGAGGGCGTGTCCTCACTCGCAATCATCTTGCCGCATCTCTTGACATCGACAGCATAATTTAGGCCGCTCTCGCCATTCGGAGTCTTCTTCGTTCGTTAAGCGCTTCCTGGAGAATGCATCAAACTTGGCAAGGCTGGGGGAGGGGCCAGCACTTCATGCTGTTCACATGCACGCACGCACACACACACACACACACACACACACACACACACACACACACACACACACACACACACACACACACTGATTCGTTTTCATTGCCGCTACCATGCCGCTCTTTACCATGCCGCTCTTTGAGCTGCTCGCTACGAGAGATGCTGCGTCGGTCGGCTTACATCAGCTGCTGCAGTCACTTCAGCAACTAACTGACGGTCGATGACGATGAACAACAGGCTCGTGCTGCCGATCTGGGCATATCCTTCCCAGCAGATGTGGACTATCTTTTGCCAAATCCCTTTGCCTCGCTGTTCGAGTAAGCTCCGACCATTCTCTTAACTTAGGGCGCGCATCGTGAACACTATCGTCCACAACAGGCGCTGAAAGTCGATTAGCAGAGCCGTGATAGTCCAGGAAGTGCTCGGTGCTCTTCACGACCGAGGTGTCGTGGGTTCGAGTCGTGCGCTGGGCGATCCTTTATTGCCGACTGCAAGCGGAGGTGATAGCCGTTAAGGCTCTTCTGCCCCTATGCAAATGAGGCCGTTAAATCAGCCAGATTTATCTTCATTTTTTTTTAAATTTATTTTCTTGCGAGTGATCCAGGCGTCGATTTGCCCTTCACTTTCATGTTTCCATCCATCCAAGCCTCGTGCACTCTGAATCTGAATCTTCTCACCCTCTGCCTACACACTTACAACACGTGAACACACACACACACACACACACAGCAAAATAGATACATAAAACATACCGAATATGCAAATATGCGTGTCATATGCATATCACAGCCTATCTTTATACCTCTGCATGCCCCCAGATGCGAACCTAGCAGGCGAAAAACTGGCCTGCAGCTTGGCAGCGTTTCGAGAGCTAGCAGCAGCAACAGAGGCGGCAGCAGCAGCGGCAGAGACAGAGGCAGTGGCAGCAGCAGAGGCAGTGGCAGCAGCAGAGGCAGTGGCAGCAGCATGCACTGGGATGGAAGTGGAAGCACGCACACCTTCTCCTGCACTATGGCCACGAAGGGCAGGACGAAAAGCACGTCCTTGCCGTGCACGAGGAGCTCTCGCAGGGCGAGCAGCTCGGCAACCAGGGTCTTGCCGCCGCTAGTCGGCAGAGCGTAGATGAGGTTCTGCCGCCGCCACACCGCGTCCAGGCGCAAGCACTCGTCTTGCCAATCTGCAACGCAAACGCGCTCGCGATAACAACATTAATAATAATCATTATGATAGGTAGCTTTCGAAGCACCCTAAGAGAACTTAGTTTCTATCCATGTGGTTGGCAACAACAAAATCAATACCCGTGGAATTAGTGACATCCACGATATCAAGCTTGCAAAAGCAAAACAAGTCTTGTGCATAGGCATGCATGCTAAAGCCATCATCACTTAGCATCGCCAGTTGCTATAACCTCTTGACAAGTAACACGCTCGGTGAATCGAGCACAGGTAAGCCTGAGTAAATCGGTACAAAAACAAGACAAATTCACCAGGACAGAGGGAAAGCTGACCGGAACGGATGCGTCTTTAGCAGACGTACAAAAATGTGTCACGACGCCTAACGACCATAACCAGAACCGAGTAGTTGTGGACACAAAAGTGCCTAGGGCTGATGGCTCGATTGCACTGTAAGTCCTCAATTTAGTGTGATCGCCATTGGGCTGACTAGATGGTGCGAGAGCACGTGACTGGAGGAGGAGCAATGAGGCCACAAAGGTAGGCTGGTGCAAGCTCTGCACAGTGAGCTGTAAGCCATGTCGTATTCTTAGGGTGGAAGACCGCTGAGCAATCACAATTCGTAAGTACTAACTCTGTAATGAGCTGAACAGAACGACAAGCAGTAGCTCCAGAGAGCGTGTGTGAGAGTCGTGTACGGCGCCGGCCTGATATATGCCTTGTCTATGGTTATCGGGGCGCTTTGGTGTGTTGGGACCGGGGCGCATCCGATTTGCAGCAGTACAGGACCAACTGTAGGAATGCAGCCTGTTTGGCCCCGTCTGGTAGCGCCCAAAGGCTTCGAGAAACACCAAACGTGGTTTCGGTGGCCTGCTTTGCAACAAGCCAGATTGAGGAGCTGGATATCGATTCGATGCTTGCACGTACACAAACAAACATGCATACTTACAGGTAGGCATGCTCACACACACACACACACACACACACACACACACACACACACACACACACACACACACACACACACACACACACACACACACACACACACACACACACACACACACACACACACACACACACACACACACACAAACACGTGCACGCACACACCTACAAACGTCGGTCGCAACAGGGTCACGAGAATAGCAGCGAATGGCTGGTGAGACTTAAGGTCCTACCGTACAGCTTGTCAATGCCTCGGTGCTGCTTGAGCAGGCGAGCCACCGACCGCGGCAGGCCGTAGAACGAGTCTGCAGACGAGGCAGCAGCCGCCGAAGCAGCAGCCCTGGCCAGCGCCTCGGCGGCGGCCCGCTCGCCGAGTGCGGAGGCCACTCGCCTCTCGTCGGCGGCCGCTCGCTCGGCCTCCGCGCGGCGCGCCGCCTCGCCGGCAAGGCGCTGCGAGAGCGTCGAGCGGCGGACGGCGTTCTCGCGAAGCCGCCTCCTGGCTCTCGATGCCATGCTTGCGCTGCCACCTGGCGATGACAACGATGCCGTCGTCATCGCCAGCGCTGCTGACTCTGCAGCTGCTGCTGCCGCCACCGGCACCGCCGGGTGCGCAGCGCCTCCAGCTGCAGGTGTCCTGAGGTCGGCAGCGGTGCCCCTGCTGCTGCTGCTACTGCAGCTGCCGATGCTGCCGCGTCGATGTCGGCGGCAGCTGGGCGGATCGGCCATAATCGAGCCGGGCACTGCCGCTGCTGTTGCAGCCGCCTTCTCGAGCAGGTCCACATCCACGCCATTCAAAAGGCTGTCGCCGCCGTCGTCAAAGCTGCCGTGAAGCGAGCTCTGCAAATGCAGTAAACATGTGCTCGCCTGCAGAACCACGGCACACAGCATGGAACAAGAGCAACATGTAACTCAGACAGAACAAGAGCAACAAGTGACAAAGAGGGAGACAGACAGACAGACAAAGACGGAGAGAGTGAGAGAGAGAAAGAAAGAGAGAGGGACAGGTAGACAGAAAGCTTACTAGTAACCCAAACAGCTCTGATCGTGCTTTCTTTGAAGCAAATGTAAAGCGCCTAGAAAGAGATTGAGTTCTCTGAGGGCGCTTTATCAAGTGTATTATTATTATTATGGAAATAGCCGATCTAAAAGCTTGCACTTAAAGCACGGATCGTAAACCTATTGGACACCGATGGTGAGACATTGGCATTACACCTCCTCAGCTAAACATTAAAAACTGAAGATGCTAAAAATCAGGGCCGAGTAAAGGCAGTGCCGATGCTCCCGTGGCACAATAATAATTATAGTAACACATTTGACATAACGCCCTCAGAGAATTCAATCACTTTCTAGGCACTTTACATTTGCTGTAAAGGAAGCACGATCGAATGGCTTGGAGAGAGACGCCATGGGACTGCCGAAGCATCGATCGGACGAAAATGCAGATGTTAGCCACGATTTGATCAGCACATGCAGTGGCCAGTTATGAGCACTCCTTTAAACGCCAAATAACAGAGGCAGCATGGTAACAAAAACTAAAAGTCATATAGGTTCCATCACAGGGGGAAGGCAATACTATATGCCAACCTGTGTAGGCAGGGGGCCGACAAGTGGGGGGGGGGGCACTCAGAGAGGTACACGAGTGGCAGACCTTCCGTTCGGTATGATCTAGATCTATCAGCTAGATCATTCCTGCGAAAGGCTGCCCCTGATGCAGCCGATCAGGGATTGGCTACCACAATAGCAAGTGATAGCACTCGCCCATTGCGCATAGAGGCTTGTTAAGTCCTCAGGGTCTATCCCACCTTTTCTCATACTGCTTCCTCTGACCACATGATTATTCTGATTCTAGTGCATACATGACATCCATGTGTAGCCAGTTGGCATTCTTGTTCAAAAGGGCAATGCACCTTTCAATGAGAGAGAGAGAGAGAGAGAGAGAGAGAGAGAGAGAGAGAGAGAGAGAGAGAGAGAGAGAGAGAGAGACAGGGTGACACAGGAAGAGAGAGCATCGAAAATGAGATTGAGAACAAAGTGAGAATTGAGAGAAGTGGGAGAATTAAGAAGGAAGAGCAAAGAGGATTGAGAAAGAATTGAGGGTAAGAGAAATAATAGAGACAAAGAGATAACAGCAGAGAGATAACAGTAACAATATTATCTAGCATCCTGAGAGACCTTAAATCTCATTCTAGGCAGTTAATATGCAATATGAGAGGGGTAAAGATTGGGAGAGAGAGAGAGAGAGAGAGGAGAGAGAGTGAGTGAGAGAGAAAGAGGGAGATAGAGATAGATAGGTAGATAGATAGAGAGGGAGAGAGAGAGAGAGAGAGAGAGAGAGAGAGAGAGAGAGAGAGAGAGACAGAGAGAAAGACAGAGAGAGGGACAGAGAGAGAAAGAGAGACAGAGACAGAGAGAGACAAGAGATAAAGAGAGAGAGAGACAGAGAGAGAGAGAGAGAGAGAGAGAGAGAGAGAGAGAGAGAGAGAGAGAGAGAGAGAGAGAGGGAAAGAGAGGGAAAGAGGATTGTGAGAATGAATCGACTGAGAGCCACTGAGCTCGAACAAAAAGGGATACTACGAGTGAGAAGGATCACACAGGCAGCCTTGCAGAGACATGAGAGCTGAAGACAGGCAGAGATGAAGGATAGCCCAGTGGTTAAGGTGCTCGCCCCGACCAAGGTCTGGCCGAGGTCGTGGGCTCGAGCCCTGTGGCATATGTGAAATGCCTGAATAGAGATCAAGGTCTCTTAGGGCGCTATATAAATGAACTATATTTTATATATTTTTAAGGCAGCAAGAAGAGCGGTAGTATATAGTCGACGATAACAGTGGGAGAGACGAGAGTACGGCCGACACAAAAGTAAGAGGTGTGGTCCGGAATGAGCAGAGGGGTGAGGCGGTCTCGCCCCTCTGCTTCGCACTAGCGCTCTTCTGAGGACTGGCGAGGCTTGAGGGACGAGCAGCAGCAGCAGCAGCAGCAGCAGCAGCAGCAGCAGCAGCAGCAGCAGCAGCAGCAGCAGCAGCAGCAGCAGCAGCAGCAGCAGCAGCAGCAGCAGCAGCAGCAGCAGCAGCAGCAGCAGCAGCAGCAGCAGCAGCAGCAGCAGCAGCAGCAGCAGCAGCAGCAGCAGCAGCAGCAGCAGCAGCAGCAGCAGCAGCAGCAGCAGCAGCAGCAGCAGCAGCAGCAGCAGCAGCAGCAGCAGCAGCAGCAGCAGCAGCAGCAGCAGCAGCAGCAGCAGCAGCAGCAGCAGCAGCAGCAGCAGCAGCAGCAGCAGCAGCAGCAGCAGCAGCAGCAGCAGCAGCAGCAGCAGCAGCAGCAGCAGCAGCAGCAGCAGCAGCAGCAGCAGCAGCAGCAGCAGCAGCAGCAGCAGCAGCAGCAGCAGCAGCAGCAGCAGCAGCAGCAGCAGCAGCAGCAGCAGCAGCAGCAGCAGCAGCAGCAGCAGAAGGGAATGCCAGATGCGAGACGTGCAGCACGAGCTGTTGCACATGAAGACAGCAGCAGCTGCCCAGCCCACGACTACGACTGCAACAACTACTACTATTACTAATGATAATAATGATAATGATACATATGGTTGAGCGCCCTCAGAGAACTCAAATCTGGCACTTCGCCTTCACTAGCACACACTTTGCCAGCAATGCCAGCACGAATTGAGCGCATGGCGAGAATCATTGCCACCCGTGGGCCAGACGCGGCGAGGGAAGCTAGGAGCGATTCTTACGCGTCCTCGCGGTGTAGAGGGCGCCACCATCTCAGGCGTCGAAGACGCCAACGGGCAAGGCCGCGGTCGGTCTGTTATGTCGCACGGTGAGACCCGGTCAGAACTGGCGTCGGGCGACTCGGACACGAAGCTTGCTATATTCTCGCAATCTTTACTATCAGCAAGCAGGAAACTGCTACGCTTTCGTTTGGTCAAGTTGTGGCATCGACGCAACTGCGGCGACATCTGCTGTAAGGAAGCACGGCCAAAGTCGGCAGAGTGCACACACCAGCTGCGAGATCCTAAGCTCCGCCCCTAGCGCTGCTAACTCGCGAGCCTGCTAATTGAGTGCGCCCAAGCCGGAGCAGGCCCGCACAAGCTGGATGAGCGCACGGAGGCGCAAGCGTGGAGAGGGACGAACGGGTGGTGAATTCTCACCTGGGGGATTGGCCGGCGGCGACAGACCGCAGGGCCGCGCGCGGGAGTGGCGCTGGAGAGCTATCTAATGCCGCAAACTGTTAATGATCCGAAGCAAACGCGGCCGACCGAGAGCAACAGGCGAGCTCGCTAGAGACACGCAGCAACGGAGAACTCCGCAGGATGCCCCACGCGTCCGGCTTGAATGCCATGTTGGTAGCCGCCAGATGATGGCTTGACTGTCCCGGGCCGTTGCGCGCACAGAAGAGGGGATTATCACAATTGTGTTGGCCTAAATTAAATTTAATAATATATTCATGGGTGAAAGCTTTCTGTGAATTCTTTTTTATGTTGACAACCCAGGATGGGGGGCACCAGTTAAGCTTCCGGCTATCCCGCAGAAATGAATATGGAGGTATGGTTCGTTATTTTTACCCGAAGCCGGTAGCCAACTCTTGTTTGTTCTACAAGGGAATTAGTAACCGTGACTAGCTGGATAAATCCAGCGTTTGTTTATTTAATTTGATCACCGCTTTGCGTATTTGAGCAGCGTTTAATTCTCTCACGCCGGGAACTCTCGTCTTTTTGATGCCGGCATCTGCCCCTCCTACTGAATAATACAAGGTCCGACGTTCGGCCCCGACGCCGTGCGTATAGGCTCTTTTTCCACTTGCTCTGTCCGTATCGCTCTGCGATTGGTGCTAGACCACGTTTCGTCGGCTAGCCTTTCACCTGCAGCCAGCGTTCACTCGCTTAGGCAGCCGTCTATTACGTGCTGCGTTTCGTGGGAGCTGTCGCTGAGTACCCGGTCGTGTTCCGCGTGTCTGTCTAGGCCGGTGCAAGTGTCGGTCTTACGTTCATTGCAGGTGTCGGTCGTGTGCTCGAAGAGCGGCAAGGCCATCGCGAGATTGCACGTGAGTCACACACCCCGTCAGCCTCGATTGCATCCAGTAGCGCTAGGTTTCGGCTCTTTCTTTCCGACGGTCGAGCACCAGGCCGGTGCGCCGCTCTGCCGGTCGTTTTTCAACAGGGCTTAATGCACCCGCTCTAGCTTTCGGTGTACGGTTACGAGTTGCGGTGTAGATTTTGGCGTCGAACTCGGTTCCACTACAACTAGGTTCGAACGGATGGCTCCAGCAGAGATTTTGAGTAACGCCCGATCAATTTTAGAGCTGCTGCGTTTCGCTCCCCTTCGCGAAGCAGCGCCGTGCGTGTTTTTCCGGTTGGTCAGTGCGGAAGAGACAAGCTCTGCCTTATGAGACGAGTTGCCCCTTTTTCTTCAGGCAAATTCAGCTCGATTGTGCTTCGATTTCCCCGATTTTGCCTATAAGCAAAAGGCTGATCTCCTTTCTTAATAATGTTCTGACATCAAGGTGCTTGTACTTCACGACCCAGGTCGTGGGTAGGTTCGAGTCGTGCAGCAGGCCATCAATCGTCTACTGTCTGTTGAAGGCATATTGATAGCCACCATGTTTTGCTTCTACTATGATTCTACCATATTCGTATCAACGAGGCTGTTAAATAAGCTAACCTTTGCTTAGTAATGATAATAACTATAGGAAAATTTGGAGAAAAAAATTGAAAAGCTATTGGTTAGTGATAGCATGTAAAGTAATGTATCTCCGTCCTTAACTCCACAAAGACTATGTGGGTGTTACCCAGGAGTTTTTTATAGCGCACTCACAGCCTAAGTGGCTTTCGGTACGCATTCGGTAGCCAACAGACTTCATCTCGCGCAACAGAGAGAAAGTGAGAAGCATAGCAGAGTTAGGAGAACAGTTGAGGTAGTGAATAGCATGGCAGTAGCAGCTCAGGTCGATGTGCCATAGTCGGCAGCTGGAGAGTAGTTGCCATTGCATAGGAATTGTGGAAGTGAGTTCCAGCCTATATAATATATATATATATATATATATATATATATATATATATATATATATATATATATATGGCTGAGGTCGTGGGCTCGAGCCCTGAGGCATATGTGAAGCACCTGAATAGAGATTTAGTTCTCTTGGGGCGCTATACAAATGAATTATATATATATATATATATATATATATATATATATATATATATATATATATATATATATATATATATATATGTATGTATATATATAAGGCACGAGGAGGCTGAAACTGGTGCAGCTGTTCAGCTAGGTATGGAGAAGCCAAGCCGTGGCACACATTGTGGGTCTGCAGTAATTTAAACATGCAAAATATCAGCACGATGAAGCACATAAAGGGCAATTCGCCAAAAAAAGTGAAAGCTCTTGAGTAGTAGGTGTATTTTTAGCTTTGTTTTGAATGCTGTCTTGTCAGAGGGTGTCTTGATGTCAGCCGGTAATGAGTTGCGGGCTTTGGGAGCATAGAAACTGGAGGCATGGTCTCCCTAGAGCAGCAAATTTCAAGTCAGCCGTCTGAATTTGCTGCTCAGCAGAAAATAGAAACCGCCTGGGCCCTTCTTCCGCTATACACGAATAACTTAAACTATTAATAATAATAATAAAACATTTGTCAAGAGAGATACACTTTACGTATGGTCTGAGGAAGGATAACAAAAATAGTCTCCTATGTGTAGCTCCCTTACGGAAGCAAATCCCAGTCCATGCACTGGACATCTTGCTGCCAGAGAAGCAACGACCACGTCAGATTGCTACAAATCAAGGCAACATTGTGTAGACAAGCATCCAAAATCGCACAAGAAGACACTGGGGGAAGGGCACTGGTTAGTAGGAGACCTGGTTAATAAAATACGCTAAATAGTGCACAAAGTTAAGCAAGCAAAGCACTCGAGAAAGCATGAGTCAACTGATTGGTTGGTGATGGCATGCACAGTTTGAGCATGAGCTTGCAGAATTTCTTGAATAGTTTAGTTGGCTCGTTCGCAAGTATCTGAAGAGACTGTATATAGCTGTATTTCTTCTGCAGCCTCCTAACGAGTGAATTGTATTTACGACTTAATGATTCTATAAACCAGTTGGTCTGTGGCAAATAGTCTCCTGATAATCTCGGGTAGCTGTTCTATTGTGAATCAGGAGCCTCCTGGAGCCGGCTCTGTTTCCAACGAAACGGTTGCGGGCGACGTCGAAGCTAAAAGATACCCGCAAGTTGTTGAGCAAATCAGATCAGTCAGCTAGATACATCCACCAGATAGACCCCCCACCCGAAAAGCCCAGTAAAGTTAGTGCCTTACACTAGAGCAGTGGTTCTCAACCTTCCTACTGCCACAATTCTTTAATACAGTCCCTCATGTTGTTGCGACTGCCGGCCATAGAATTATTGTGTGCAAAATGTGGAAATGCGAGTTTTCTTATGGTCTTACGCGACCTTTGCGACTCCCAAAGGGGTCGCCACCCCAGATTGAGAACCCCTGCACGAGTAGAAGCTGCCTTGGCTGCTTGAAGCTGCCGCCCACTGCTGCTCGACTTCATCCCGTCCTCCTGCTCCTCCCCCTCCTCCTCCTCCTCCTCCTCCTCCCTCACCTTCTCCTCCTTCTCATCTTCCTCCTCTCCCATCTCCTCCTCCCCTCCTTCTCCTCCCCTTCCTCCTTCTCATCTTCCTCCTCCCCCTCCTCCGGTGTCCATCTGGAGCTTAGCGTTGATTGGCTCATCAGCGACAGCACTCAGCCTGCTAGTTGGAGATTTGCTGCGATTATCATTCTTATTGTCGTTGCTGTTATTCTGCATGCGGAGCCGTGAGCCGAGCGACGACGACTGAGCGCGGGCCTGGATGCTGGTGCTGGCTGTGCTCGCTGCTGGGCAATGAGTCGGTACCTAATCGGTGTTTGGAGAGGGGAAGAGTTGATAGAATAGCCGCTGCCTGCCGCTGCTGCTCGAGGGGGGCAAAGTCGGCCGGCACGCATTCATTGCACCACGCGCTGCTCGCGTTTGTAGCGCTTCTATCTCGCACCTCTATTTGATAGGTGCGTAGCCCTGATTGCCGCTGTCAGCCCTGTCCGATGTCACCGATCGCAAAACTCGAGCCAAAGCTTTGTCGAGTTCTCCCCCTTCCGGTCCCTGGCTGCCACGCCCCGAGGGCCGAGGGTGCCGTGATTGGCCGGTAGTATCTGTGCAGGTGCGCCGGCACTGGGCACCGCGCTCGCACGCGCGCTGTTCTCCGCGCTTATGCGCGACTAGCGCTGGCAGCTGATGTTGAGGCAGCGTTCGACTGTGCTGCTAGCGCCGCGGGGCGTAGACGTGCTCGAGCCCAGCACGGCCTGCCCAGTTTGCATAGCTGACGAGTCACGTGGTCGGTCTCTCAGGCCAAGTCATCGCGTCGGTTTTCGCTCGTCCTTGTAGCTATCGAAAAGCAGCACCGTTGCCGATGCCAAGGCCGCTCTGCACCGACTGGGTGAGTGTGCAGCAGTGAGTGCTCCTCCTCTCCCTCCCCCCACGATGTCGCTCTTCCTCTCTTGTCCTTCACCTTAGCTATTATGGTTATTATGCTTTTTTTTTATCACGCTCAGTTATTTTACTTTCTAGCTACTCATGCTGAAGCAGACTCGGTGACACTTGTGCTATTTTTGTAGTGCCTCACCTGCATGCCGGACGGACGCAGTTCCGGAAGGAGTCAAGTAAGTGGTTGACTGAGCTCGCTGTCGGCCTGCGCTGCGCTCGCTCGTGGCCGCCTAGCATTGGCGCTAGCGCGCTAGATGGCACCCCAGATGGCACTCGAGTCGGCTGCAAGAGCGGCGGCACCGTGCAGCCAATCGCCGGCTCGATGCTGGTGGACGGATGGATTCGCTGTTCCTCCCTCTCTTTTCTCGTTTTCTGAAGCAGCTCGATGTGATGCGCATCTGGGGCTCGCCGGTAGGCTAAGGCGCCCCCTTCCACCGCGTCATCTCGATGGACAGTTGTGCGCTCGCCCAGCTAGCTGCAGTTGCTGCGCTGTCGTTAATTCCCACGCCTGCTCGCGCATCGCCAGGAGGCAAGGACCTGAAGGAGGACGACTCGTTGACATCGCTGGGAATTAAAGATGGCGACACGGTCTACTTGAAAGACCTCGGACCGCAGATTGGCTGGACGACGGTCAGCTAGTGCGCCAGCACCACTCGTTGTTGCTCTGCCTAATTGCCAGCAAATGGCTTTTTCGGATTTCTCAAATGCTTTTCACCCGCGGTTCCCGCGGCCTTGCAGGTCTTTCTCACTGAGTACGCAGGACCGCTGTTCGTGTACGCGATCTTCTACGCTCGACCGGCAATCATTTATGGAGCTCAGAGCGCGCCCAGGGCGCCCGTGGTCAAGTAGGTGTACAGCTCGCGTAAATTTTTCTCCCTTTTCTCTTCCCCCAGACCAGCAGACCTGCCTGTTCTTCTCAGCGTCCGCGAGTGAGTGAGAACGCAGCCAGCGACTGGCCGCTGTGGCAGCTTGATAATATGATATATGATATACCTTTATGGCTTTTCTGCTGCCATACAATAAGAGGCTGCTATTTCATCGGCTATTATTTTATTGATTTTTTATTTCTCATCCTCTGGTACGTGGGGTTCTTAAGGCGGAATTTGATGTTTGACAGGACGCACCCATTGACAGTTCGATCGCATGCTCCCAGAGCCAGCTGTACAAATGGTGCCTATGCTTGCAGTGGGGGGGGGGGCTTAGCCGTGGGGTAAGGTGCTCGCTGTTCACAGCGGGCGATCCTTTATTGCCCACTGCAAGCGGGGGTGATTGCCACTAAGGCTCTTCTGCTGTTATTCAAATGAGGCTGTTAAATCAGGTAACATGCGTGCCTGCCTTTCGGCGCGCATGCCGGCGTAGGCATGTTTGGAGTGTCCTGTCTAGGAATGGGAACGAGGCGAGATTGTTCAAGCCGCCTCCCAACGCCATCGCCGGTGTGGCACAGGCACATTGCTGGTTAGCGTGCGCAGCAAGCGCGCAAGCACGCCTCAGCCTCTGTCTGACGTCTTTGTTGCAGCATCGCCGCAACTTGCTGGACGTTTCACTATGCTAAGCGGCTGCTGGAAACCGTATTCGTCCATCGCTTCTCGCATGGCACAATGCCCATTCTCAACCTCTTCAAGGTGAGAGAGAGTCTTTAGCGGCTGATCGCTCTCGACACGAGCTATGCGCGACGGTGGCAAGACCTCCTTCTCTTCTCCCGTCTCGTCAATTTAGCAGCAGCTAGCAGTTAGCTAGCTTGCCAACTGCAGCTGCTGCGGTGCAACGATATGCATTTGCTTGGTTGCCGCGTGCGTCGGAGACATTGTGGAGGCTTCGGCGTCTCGCACTGTGGTATGCTTTGGACTGCCGAGCTTAATTGGCTGCGATCTACATCCGTTCCAGAATTCCGGCTACTACTGGGGTTTTGCTGCCTGGGTGGCATACTTTGTGAACCATCCCTTGTATACACCGGCATGTGAGTACAGCTGCGAGTAGAGCTTTGCACTCGTGCTAGCTTCGTCACAGCGGTCAGCCGGCACCGATCCTCGGCACCGACGCAGCGGCAACTCGGTAAAGCGAGCTTCCCGTTCTGTCGGCCCCTCCCTCCCTCCCTCCCTCCCTCCTACCTCATGCTGACACGCCCTCCTCTTGTGACGTTACAGCTTTCGGTTTGCCACAGATCTACGGTGCCCTGGCGGCCTTCATCGTGAGTGGCGCAACGCTCGCGTGAGATCCGGCCAAGGAAAGCCGGCGCTGCAGCAGCTTGTGCGCAGGCGTTGTCGTCACGTGTGCATGTGTATGTCCGTGCCTACCTTTTCAGGTGTGCGAATTGGGCAACTTCTCTATCCACCTTTCGCTGAGAAACCTGCGGCCACCCGGTACCAAAGCGCGGGCCGTACCGCGGCCTACTGCGAACCCCTTCACTTACTTGTTCAAATACGTTTCGTGTGCCAACTACACGTACGAGACGTTCGCCTGGTTGAGCTTTTCCGTCATGACCCAGTGTCTACCAGGTGAGGAGCGAGGCCGTGGGACCTCTGTCGCCTCTCGTAGGGCTTATCGGCAGCGCCGCCGCCGCGGCCTCACTCTGAATCGCCTCGAAAGACGCGCCTCCTCTTCCGGCTTGCTGTGCGAGCGCCCTAGCTTTTGGAAGCCATCGGCTTGTTGTTGCGGCTCGGCGCATCTCCCTCCCTGCTACAAATGCTGGAGTTTTTCCTTTTTTTTCACAGCTCTCGTCTTCACGGCTGCCGGGTTCTATCAGATGGCCGTCTGGGCGCTGGGAAAGCACGCTGCCTACAAGCGAGAATTCAAGGACTACCCGAAGGGGAGAAAGGCCATCGTGCCATTCCTGCTGTAGCGGCCGCGCTGCTGCTGACGTCCATTCATTACACGTGCTCGCCGCTTTCTTTGCAAGAAGGGTCGTGCATTTTCCCCGCGCTCGCATTACTTTACATCTTGCGCAGTCGAAGGCTGCCCGGCTGCCTGGCTTGGTAGGCAGCAGCTTCGCATACTTGTGTGAGCCACGGTCGTACTTAATAAGTGTTGTAACTTCGCGAGTACCTGGTGTATTGAGGAACTCGGTGGGCCTGCTTTGTGGCCGATGATACTGCGGCCTTTAAAAAAAATAAAGCATAGGATCCTGCTGTTGCCGATGTAAGTGTGCTGTTTCCTACGACCCCCACCCCCTTACTCCCGATAATGAAATCGCATTATAAACGACTTGGGAGACTGGAGGTTATCACACACACCCCTCCCGAGTTGAAGTTGTCTGCACAGAATTCGTCGAAATACATCTATATTAATAATAATAATAATAATACACTTGATAAAGCCCCCCAGAGAACTCGATATCTTTCTAGGCGCTTTACATTTGCTGCAAAGAACGTCTAATAAAAAAATAATAATTATGCATTTGTATAGCATCCTCAGAGAACTTAGACTCAGTATGGCACTTTACTTATGCTGTAAACAGAGCATGATCAATGGTTTATGGTAAAATCCACATGTCAATAAGCATAACGTGGTTAAGAGGTGACATGCAGGTGTCAACTTGTAAATATGAATAGTGGTAGCATGCAGTCAGCACGCGAAACCACACAAAGGACCAATCACAAAGAGCCAGCAAATGCAGTGAGCAACCGGTGCGTTTTAGCTGCTTTTTAATTGCTCTCGAGTCAGGTGATGCCGCGACAGCTGAGCTGATTGATTAATAAGAAACTTGACACGAATAGCAAAGGCGAAAGTTCAGTCATTTGCTTGCCTCCACAGCTGTAGCACGTTTTACCCAACACCCTGCCAGCTATTTCATTGTTGCTGTCACCTAGAACACACGGTTAAGCTTTAAGCTGTTAAGCTTGAATACCACAGCTTGGCAATCAAGCCTGTACCAACAAACGACGAAGAACACTGGCGGTAGCCGGCGAAACTAGTTTCGGGTTATCGAGAAGCTCGTATTTTGCCGATGGATCAAACACGACGATTTGTTCTATGTCCGATAATTTCATAATTGCCCTGGAGGTTCTGCTGCCGGTTCTTTCCGAGAGCTTCTAGATGTCGAGTCGCACTTTGGAAGCCTTCTTTGATTTGTCGAACTTTGGTGGAGTCGACCTTGTGTAAGCTTAAGCCATTCGAGCTATGGTTGCACCGAAAATACCCTTCGTTTCGTTATTTACACGTGTTTAAATTGTTGTTAAATTGGTCAATATGTTTTTACTTATGTAAGTTAGTGTGGAGCCGTGATTTAAAAGGAAACGTAGCACCTGTAGCATGATGGTACCATCAGCCGTTGGACCCAGGCAGCATTCAGAGTAGGACAAATTAGACCCAAGCAGCCTTCAGAGTAGGACTAATTTCGAAAGGAAGCCGATTCATTATGAAGCAATTAATTAATATACGCACAGGCCCACAGCGTGACTGGGTCATTTCAAATTGGTGCTTACCGTGCGGAAATAGCCAAGGGCATTTCAGTATTGGCATTAAATTCCTAGTGCAACAAACTCCGGAGGCAATTTAAGCAATAGAGGTTTTTGTTATTAGTCGATCACGCACCTGCGCTTTGATCCCTCCCAGCAAGTCAAACTCTAGACTATACCTCATTAGCTTCTATAGCATTGTACAGTGCTGATATTCACACTTCAATGGCAGTGACCGATGGTAGACACAATCTAATGGCAACATTTCAAAACTTTCCAGCTCTTTCCAAATTAGCTATATTAAAAAAAATAAAGCACAGCCCTTACGAGCTCGGCCAACGTATCTGCTTTAGCGTCTGCACGAAATCCGGTAGTCGTGTTCCAAACTGACCTCTCACAAGATGACTAGATGAGCTCCACAGTGATACCTGCCTGACGACTTTCAGGTATGTACCGTTGCAACGACTTTGGCCAGCTTTGACAAGAATACTATATACCTTTATACGAATGCCATAAAAGGCCGGCATTCGTGACAATCCGTCTAGACCTCTGCAACTCGTTATTCGAATGTTTTCCAGCCTGTACAAGACAACAGAGTTGTTGAAAAACTCTACTCTTAGCCGTATCTGTGGTGAACGTTGCTACTGCTATGCCACACTATACTACTTCTCAACGACCTGCACTGGCTCGGCATCAAGCAGCATATCTACTTCCAAGGTGTATCACTAACCTGCATATCCCTTCTCGCTCCGGCCTATCTAGTTACGGGAAAACCTGCGATCTTCCGAAAGTTAAAAGACCTAAATCTTCAGATTGCTTAATCTAGCACGTAATATTCCAAAACTTGTCATTATGTGGGCAAATTACCTCCACTGTCAAGTCGGTCACGCTAGCGTCGCGGAAGACTTCTTCAAAAGTTTCCAATAATAATAATACATATGATAAAGCACCCTCAGAGAACTCAATCTCTTTCTAGGCCCTTTATAATTGCTGCAAAGGAAGCGTGATTGAATGGTTAGTGATAGCATGGTCAATAAACAACGAGAATGGCTTGCAGAGGTCAGCATGCAAGTGTAGTCAGCACGAATAAGCACACTCAAGACGAATGCTAGGGAACCACTAAATGCTGTCCTAAATAGATACGTTTTTAGTTTCTTTTAAAATGTGGATAAGTCAGGAGATGTCGTGACGCAGGTCGGAAGTGAGTTTCACGCTTTGGGACCATAAGAACCAAAGGCATTGTCTCCAAGGAATTTGAGGTTTGCACGAGGTATAGTTAAACAGTTACATTTCAAAAAGTGGGTGGTCCGATGCAAAGCCTGGTGCGGGAATAGATTTGATAGGTAGGCTGGAGCCAAAGAATGAAGTGACCTAAAAGTGAGCGACAAAACCTTGAAGGCAATCCGTTGCTTGACTGGTAGCCAGTGCAGGTCAGTGAGAAGTGGAGTAATGTGGCAACTGCGACGCTCACGACAGACAAGCCTAGCTGCGGAATTTTGCACCAGCTGCAATCGCCTGATCGCACATGCTGGTAGGCCAGCAAGCAGTGTGTTGCAGAAGTCGAGATGGGATGTCACGAATGCATGCACCAACTTAGACGTGGTATCCTTATCTAAACAAGCCCAAATTTTAGCCATGTTATGTACCTAGAAGTGGGCAGACTTGACTGTGGAGCTGATATGTCGTCCGATGAAAGGTCACTTTGGAACACGACACCTAGATTTCGTGCAGGTTCAACCGGAGATATGCTGGCAGAGCCGATTTTGAGCGTTAGCATTTCCAATTTCTGAATCACACTTGGTTTGCCTATAACTAGTGCTGTGTGCGCCTGCCGCTTCTGCTGTAATTTGCGAAGCGCCTGACACTAGTGCACACGCCTCACCTGTGGGCAATAGTTAAGCCATTGAAGCAGCGAAGCGTCAGGCCACTAATGCAGATTATATTTCGTGTCATTTGCTGCGATTGATTTGGCTTCCATATATGAGCCCGTTGGGAGTAATAAAGCAGAGTCTCGTTTACTTCGCCCGCGCGCCCGCTGTGTCTCCGTGAGACTCCCACTAGAACAGCCGCTGCCGGAGCCAGTGTCAAAAAACACTTGTGAGTTGGTTTTGTCATCATTCAATTTAAGAAAACTTACTGCCATCCGCGTGCGGATGTCATCGATACATGCAGCAGAGTAGTTGAGACAATTCGACATGCTGGAGGGCTGGGATGGATCAAAGCAAAGTACAGGGCGTGTCAATCGCCCAGGCTTGGGTAGCACTCTGGGGTGTGGCCACGCCCGCAATGCCGTTCCGCCCCAGCAGGCCTCACACCTCTCCGTACAGCCAACGGGCGCGCTGAGTGCCACCTCATTAGGAGCTGCAGTTGGACAGTATCGGCTGACTAAGCTGGATTTAATTGCAACGGGTCGGCTGTGGTCGCGTTACCTGCTAGTCCTGCAGCTCGGAACTTTCTACTTCGCCCCGACCGAGGTCTTACTGAGGTCGTGGGCTCGAGCCCCGAGGCATATGTGAAGCGCCTGAATATAGATTAAGTTCTCCTGTGGCGCTATATAAATGAATTATATTTATATTTATTTGTCCACCGGCCTGCGTGGACGCTATCCTCCCGTCTCTCTCTCCCTCTTCTCCACGGGCGCTCCGCAGCTGCTTCCACGACGGCTACTACATCCGTATGCATGCTCGCTCGCTCGCGTTGCCTGCATACGGTACAATACAGCCGAGCTTCGTGGGGGGGGGGGGCTTCGTTCTACTTCGTCGCGCCTCTAGTGTGCGCACGAGCCCTACTCAATCCCCGTTCAGCCGCTAGAGACGCCAGCGTCGCGGAGCGCTTCTTCAAAAGTTGCAAAGACGTGCAATTGCGTTTTAGATACTGATTTAAAAAGAATACCTCGGCAAAGCATGCATAAGAGAAGGGACCATAGAAGCGACTGCCGATACGCAGACAGCGTCAGGAGTCAGAGACCACTGCTCACCCCAGCAGAGCGAGCGCTCTAAAGCGGAAGCTTGAATGCGCCTTCGGCACAAGAGACGCACACTTTTCCCGTCTCCCGCGCTGGGAGGCGGAGAGCCGAGTATGTTCGCATTTCGTGGGTTCCGCACGGAATTGCTTGCGGCAGCTCGTGGTTCGCCGAGCCTAGCTCGTACGGCGCGAGGCCACCACGTCTCTATCCGCCTGCTGTGCGCGCGACCGGAAGAAGTACGACGAGTCGCTGCCACTCAAGCGGATGCCGTTTTCATGACCGCGAATGATCCTGAAACGGGCCGAATCTTGGGCAGGGACATGACGGTGTACCCGGAGTTCATATCTGTGCAAGAAGAGGAGTCCATTCTGAAAGAGATAGAGCCGTACATGCAGAGACTCCGCTACGAGCACGATCACTGGGACGACGTGAGTACGCCTGCTTCTCCTGGCATCGCTCACCGGACGCCGCTTGGTGCGTCGACGTTGTCTTTCTTTGCGATGGCCTGGCGTTCGGTTTCTGCTGAGGGAGCACTGATTTCCTTTTGAGAGTGTTATGCTTATTGCACGCGGCTTCGCGTCGGCCGCACGCGCGATAGGATGTTTGCAGGCCCGCCGGCGGTCAAGCGTCGTGTACTGGTTTTGCCCGGCACTGCCGCCGCCCGCGTGCCCGCGACGTCGTCCTCGCCGTGGCTGCGCGGCGCCGGACGGCGCCAGAGCGGGGCAGCTAAACAGCCAACCGAATCGCCTCTGCATGGACGGTTAGGGTAGTCGGGATTTTTTGGAGCAAGCCGTAATTCCGTAAATACCTGCGCGGCAGTATATTTCTTCAAGCGTAAGCTCGTGCGGCTTCGTCGGCTACTGCGCGGGGCCTACTTAGTGAACAACGTGAATTCCAACGCGCTGCGTGCGGTGTGCGCCGAGAAAGCTGATAGGAAACGAAATTTCTTAAGGGCGTGGTACAGAATAATCAGACTTATGTGCACGGCTTCGTGAGCGAACTGATCTTCTTTCTAGAGAATTGAAATATGCTTCAAATGAAACCTGTGAATTGGTTGGTGGTAGAATGCGCAGTGTTAGCTTGCCTGATCACTCAGAGGGCGTACCACGAGCACCCAGCTAATGCTTTGAAGAGCACGTGGGGTTTAGCTCGGCAGGGGATGTCGTGACGTCGGTCGCGATTGAATTCCGGACTTTTGGAGCAAATAAAGTAAAGGTCGCCAAAGGATTTGAGGTTGGTTAGTCTTGGCTAGTTGGTTGCTCTCAAAGCGTGGAACTTGCTCCCGACCTGCAGCACGACATCTCCTGACTTGTCCTCATTTAAAAAGAAACTAAAAACGCACTTATTTATGACAGCCTGTAGTGGGTCCCGGGTCCCTGTGATTCGTCCTTTATGTGCGTATGCATGCTAACACAGGTGCATGCTGCCACTAACAACACTTGCATGCTGATTGGTGCATGTCACCACCCCTAGGCATGTTATTCTCGTTGTTTATTGAGCATGCTACCACTAGCCATTCGATCTTGCTTTCTTTGCAGCAAATGTAAAGTGCCTAGAAAGAGATTGAGTTCTCTGAGTGCACTTAGTCAAATTTATTTTATATTAGTGACACAGCTAAACCACTCGAGTTAGAAGAGCAGGCGACATGATGCCTAGCCTGATTGGGAAGTAGTTCTGATACGTAGGCTGAAGCAAGAGAGTCGATGGACTTAATTTAATCTGAATAATTGAAATATATACACTGCTTGATCTAGAGCCAGTGCAGGTTGGTGAGAAGTGATGTGGAAACTGTGCTGCTCTAGACAGACAAGCCTAGCTGCAAAGTTTTGAGCCAACGGTAATGGCCGTATTGCAGAGGCCAAAGACCCGAAAGTAGTGACTCACAAAAAATGACAGGATAATGAAAATTATAGAGTATATTAACTGTAAGGGATGACATAGCTAAATCTTTTTATAGGTGCATAATCAGAACTCGAGGTTCACCAAGTAGTGATCATAATGTGCACAACCGTGTCGTGCATGCACAAGAACATTAGCCATCCTCCGGATTCGACTTCGTTCACTTGTAGCCTGCAGCGACCAGATTCGCACTTGGACGGCTAATGTTTTCCCGAATCTTGGCTGTGATAAGACCCACCCAGTTTTGGGCCAGTGTAGTGTCACCCTCAAGTTGGAAAACCTCACAGTGAAGATGAGCTCATCTAGCGTTACTTGATCTAGCGTTACTTGATCTAGCGTTACTTGATCTAGCGTTACTTGATCTAGCGTTACTTGATCTAGCGTTACTTGATCTAGCGTTACTTGATCTAGCGTTACTTGATCTAGCGTTACTTGATCTAGCGTTACTTGATCTAGCGTTACTTGATCTAGCGTTACTTGATCTAGCGTTACTTGATCTAGCGTTACTTGATCTAGCCTTACTCTCATCTTTAGTGTCCTCGTTTGTGCTTTAGCATGCTGGCCTGAGAACGATGCTAAGTATGACACCTTGCATGTCTCCAATGCTTGGTTATTTCATTTCTCGCATCAAGCTGTAAAGCGCCAGGAGAGAGAGATGCGCTTTTCTTAAGCCTTAAGCTTTACACAACGAATCTTTGTTCCTGCCTGCTTCTGTCCTGCTTGAGTTTTCGGTGTACACTTCACCTATACCTGGGGAGCGGCAGTCCCGAGACTTCAGAGGAAAGACTTCAGACGACAACTCAGCAGCAGCAGCCTAAAGTAGTTTCACTTTTTGGCCAAAACTCAAGCAATACTGAACTCACAATCAGTCGTAGGTGTCACCATCTTTATTGCTTTACAAAACACGTTAGACCACTCGACCGGCGGCAAAATCATCGAAGCGTTCCACTTGAGTCTCTGTTTATGGGGAACTACGAGCTCGGCACGTAAGAATCCGATAGTGACAGGCGATCAAGGCTATCGTGGAAGGTTACAATTCGCTGGGAGAAGCATCACGGAGGACGATTCCCTGCCTCCCTAGCAAAGCAATCTTCCCATTATCCCTCTGGGGCAGGGCGAGTAGGAAGCAAGGCTTACAGGAAGACTGAACGTGTAAACTTCAGGTAGAGGTAGACCAAAGTAGAACAGAAGCTGATAGGAAGCAAGGCTCAACGTGGCCGAAGCTTATGCTGTGAGGAACGGGTGCATTTGGGTTAAATAATAAATAAATAAATATTAGCTGATTTAACGGCCTCCTTTTGTATAGCGACAGAAGAGCCTTTACGGCTATCACCACCGCTTGCAGCAGCAATAAAGGATCGCCCACCGCAGGATTCGAACACACGACCTCGGGGCCGAGGTCGTGAACAGCAACCGCCATACCTAGTGAGCCATTACCATTAGTGATATGAAATACGCAGGATTTTTTCGACAGCACCAAACGGATTTCTTCACCTGCCGGTAGTTGGCTAACAACCTTCCGGTCGTCGGTCGACAGAGGACAGCTAAATGCCCTTTACCTCGTTTGCACAGTAAGCCAGCAAAGATAAACGGCTGTTCCCCGATACAGCACTACTAGTTAGTGCTCTATGCATGTATGCATGTACCTGCTCATGTATGAGAGAAACTGGGAGGCATAGCTGAGACCGGAAGGCGGTCGAAGACATGAGTAACTAGGAAGTAGTAGCACAGGACGGCTGGAAAGGATGCTCCCGAGTCGAAGGCGAGAAAAGGGTTGCGTAAGAATTGTGGGAAGGGGTCTGCAGCAGAGGACCTGCGCAGAAAGCGCAGCTGGCTATTGCCAGTGCTCTTTAAGTGGAAGAAATGGACGTCTAATTTATTATTTATAGTGGGCCTGAGGGTGCGAGAGGCTGCAACTGGTGAAGCACTTCAGCTAGGTACGAACGACCCAGTCCGTGATGGGCCTTGTGCTTAGAGCAAGAATTTTTCTCTGCATTCACGATTAAACCCGGAGCCACAGCAGCTCGTTTGGCAAAGGGAGATACGTGGCTGAATCAATTTGCTGATTTGGTTACCAATGTCACAGCTATAATCATCACCAGCCGATGAGGCTTTGAGGTTTTATCCAGTAGCCCTGCCAAAACTGAATTCCAGTTGTCCAGTCTAGACGGTATAGCCAGCGGGCAACTACTATCTGTAGCCAGCCACTGCCGTTAACTACTCCATAACCGTGTACGGGGATCGAATATGGCGACAGGCCTGCCCCGTGGGCTGTGATGCTCGCTGTTCACGACCCAGGTCGCAGGTTCGACTCCTGCAATTGGCGATCCTTTATTGCCCGCTGCAAGCAGTGGTTATAGCCACCAAGGCTCTTCAGCCACTATATGTGAGGCTGTTTAATCAGTTATTCTGTATTTATTTATTTACTTAGTGGCCGTAGAGGTCTTCTAAGTGAGACCCTGTAAACGTCTAGCTCTATCGGTCGTCAAGCAGACGGCACCTGTCTGACGAGCAAGCAACGACTAGTGCCCTGTGACTTTGCGAATTTGAAGAGCAATGCCACACATTCTAGTGTCGTACAGCATTCGCTGCACCCCTGCGAGGCATCGTCGGTTTTCGGCGCTAATCATCCAAGAGTGCTTGCCCACTTAAGGCTGCCAGCTCAAGTGGGCCTCGACCTAATGCAAGTGGTGACGCCATTCTGTAGCTCAGGCGCAACGCAGGTAAAATGGAAGCGTGCACCAACCAGCGGGGCTGGTCGCTAGGCAGCCATTCGAAAGATGCTTCTCCACTGTCTTGTCAGGTGAAGACTGTCGGTGAATGAAGCGACTGATATTGTTCGAGACCTCGGGTGAATGGGCTGAGCAGGTGTGGTTCGAGATTGCCTGCCGGACGGAGCCGCTCGCTATTGGACAGCGACGTAGGTGCGGCACATCCGACTGAGTGAGTCGCGGAAACAACTTTGTTCAGCGACTCTCGCAGCAAAATTGAAGACTTTCTCCCGAGGTTGCATCTTGCTGTCACAAGGGCTTTTTCAGGTCGTGTGCTTTTGTCATCCTTAATAATAATACATTAGATATTGCGCTCTCAGAGAACTCAACCTCTTTCTAGGCACTTGACATTTGCTGCAAAGGAAGCATGAACGAATGGTTGGTGGTAGCATGCTCAGTGGCAACAAGCATAACATGGTTTGAGGTGACATGCACAGGGTCAGCATGCAAATATGATTAGCGGCAGCATGCAAAGTGTCAGCACGCATAAGCACGTAAAGGACGACTCACGCGGACCCTCTAAATGCTGTGATTAATAATTGCGTTTTTAGTTTCTTTTAATAAATGTGATAGGATCTTGCTCGTTTCCGGTAGCCCGGCTCCTTCTCTCTCCTTTGCCTTTTGTTTGCTTTTGTTTTACCGAAGAAGAGAGGCACAGGAGAGAATGCACCACATCAACACTGCACCAACGGCCAACGTTTGGCGGCGGCAGCAGCAGCAGGGGGCGATGGCTAGGGCGCTGGGGGCCAGAACGTTGGTTCGTTAGGCTGTCGATCGCAATCCGTCTGTCGCACCTGCCATTAGGAGAGCGACGTTCCGTTGCCGCCGGACTCGAATCGCCGCGCTGCCGAAGCTGCTTGGCGCAGCGCTCAGAGGCGGAGGCGGCGCCGGGCGGCACTGCGGGCCGAGCCGATTGGTCTATCTTGCTTTTAGGCTATCCACGGCTACCGCGAGACGGAGCGGTCGCGTTGGAATGCCGAGAATGAGAAGATCATGCAGCGCCTGAAGGAGGCCGCTTTTCCAGCTGCTCTTGCTCAGCTCACGCACATCCACATTCTCGACTTGTCGAAGACTGGCGTCATAAAACCACACGTGGACAGCGTGCGGGTGGGTAGACCGCCTGAGTGAGCATGCTCGGCGATCATGCACACTGCTCGCAGTGCGGGCGTGCATGCTGATGTGGCTGTGCTGTCCCTAACGTGACATCGGGGCTGCCCAGGGTGTAGACTCAAAAGGGGGCACGATCAGTAATAATAATAATAATAATATGTATAATAAGATAGTTATGAGGCATTTGTATGGTGTCATACTAGAGCTAAATCTCGGTCTGGGCAATTTACTCTAAATCAAGGATGTCAGTTATGGTTGTTGATACCATGCAGTCTCAACACGAAAAATCATACACCGGGCAATTTACACAGACCCAGCAAATGCTGTGAGGAGCGTGAGCGTAAAAATTCTAAATTCTTAAAAAAGAATATCTAGCCTTTTTCAAGTGTCGTGTCAGGGGATGTCAGTCGTAGCATCGCTTCGGAAGTTACGCCCAGGCTTTGGGAGCACACAAACCGAAGGCACGGTCTCCACTGGATCTGAGATTTGTTTGAGGCACATCTGAACGAGTTGAGTGCAAAGAGCAGGTGGTACAATGTGTAGTGTTGTGGGACAGTGTCTCCGGCGGTGGCTGTTCTAGTGGGAGTTTTACGGAGACACAGCGGGCGCTCGTGCACGGTAAACGAGACTCTCCTTTTCCCTCTCAACGGGCGCATATTCGAGAGCCTGATTAATCACAGCAACGGCACGAAATATAACATGCATTAGTGACCTGACGCTTGGCTGCGCTGCATCGGCAGCTTGGCTGTTGGCCACAGATGAGGCGTGTGCAGTAGTGTCAGGCATCTTGCTAATTACAGCAGAAGCCGCAGGTGCACTCCACAGTAGCATGATTGGTAAGTAGCTCTGTAGGTATCTGCTGGAGGATAAGAATCAAGGAGACTACAAGCGAGTGACAAAACATTTGAAGTCAATACACTGCTTGATCGGGAGCCAGTGCATGTTGGTGAAACGTGGAGCAATGTGGCAACTGCTACTTTCATGACAGACAAGCCTAACTGCCTAGTTTTAAACCCACTGTAAGCATCTTAGAAGGCCCAGGCCGAAAGACCTCTAGTAGCGAGTTACAAATGTCAAGACATGAGGCTGTCAGAGATGCCTAGACCAAGATGAGTGCAATAATCCCCGTCTAAGCAGGCCCGAATGTCACATAGCTGAAAATAGGCAGCCTTGACTGTGGAGCTGATATGGTCGTCTAGTACAAGTTCACTTTGTAACAGGGTGCATGGATTGGCAGCTGATGCCACAGCTGGCCGAGCTTATTTTGAGGGTTAGTTTTCCAATTTCCGAATAATGCTACGGTTTTCCATACACATTTAGTTGGTTTGGTAGGCATTAAATTTGAGAACGTTTGCTACCAATCTAGTCCAAATGTTAGTAATACCTGCCAGGTGTTGTATGTAGTGGTGCAAGAGAAGTAAATCTCTATCCAGAAGCTGTGACGTAAATTGAAGGTTAGCCGATCAAACGCCCTCATACATACGTAGCAGCCCAAGAGCCTTAGCCCGCTCTGTCATCCGCTTTTAGTGGACAACAAAGGATTGCCTGTTGCCGGACACGAACCCAACTCTTTTGGATATTCTACAATTTGCTGAAAGAGACGCAAGGCATGCAAAGCACACGAGAGCACGAAGCCCTGGGCCACCGGTTAGTAGAAACCTTGGTTAATAGCATGCACTTAATCGTACACAGGTAATCACCGGAAGCAAGCACATAGGAAAAAGAAAAAAAGAACTTCACCGGGGTACAGGAAAAGCCGAGCGGAACAGAAGCATCTTTAGCTGAGACTTCAGTGATGCCAAGTCATTGCAGGTGGTGGCTGAAGCCGGAAGTGAGTTCCTTCGGTGCTGACGAAATGAAGAACCGATCAGCAAAGATTTCAATTTATTTCGACAGACAACGAGAGGACTAGGCTGAAGTTCGAGCTGGGTGCAAGAGCACGCCGGATGAGCAAGGAGGTTGGATAGCTAGGCCGGTGCCATCGCTGGCTGTGAAGCAACCTTATAGAGAGAGAGAGAGAGAGAGAGAGAGAGAGAGAGAGAGAGAGAGAGAGAGAGAGAGAGAGAGAGAGAGAGAGAGAGAGAGAGAGAGAGAGAGAGAGAGAGAGAGAGAGAGAGAGAGAATCTTGAAGTCGATTCGATGCCTAAAACGGACCGAACTGAAGCTGAGACAGAAGTAGTATGATATAGCAGCCATGCAGTTGGTGACACACCGGAAAAGTTGCTTCGTTTTCCAACAGTTTTGGTCCTATCTAAGTAGGATACTTCTGAGCATTAATGACAATAGGCATAGATCATCTAAGGAGTCTCTAAATTATGGAGTACTCCAGGGATGTGTGCTTGATCGGTCCTCTTTTCACAATTTATTATCGTTCTCTTACCGATTTAATCGCCAAGCACAATTTAAGCTTCCATGTCCATGCAGATGATACTAGATTGCTGTACCTTTAGTTTGTTTCCTCCAAACTATCAACTCTCTTGCTGCATACATTGTGCTGCAGCATGTCTTGTACTGCAGCTTGTACTGCAGTGTATTGCCAATGATTGCCTGATCTCTTGCTTGCAGTATTGCGGAAGCATCATCGCTGGTGCCTGCCTGCTTTCGGATGCTGTCATGCGACTTGCGTCGGTCGGGGACAGCCAGAAATTTGCCGACTTTTGGTTGCCGAGGAGGTGCCTTTACGTTATGAAGTGAGTCAAGCTTGCACATGCATTGCCTGCGTGCACCTTGCAGCCACCGCAGGACGGCCGCTGCTGACGTCCTTGAGAGATTCGCTCGCACAGGATGTGCTGTGCAGTTTTGAGGCTGGCGAGACTAGCATGCAGCTCACGTATTGTGTGAGGGGCCTATTTGAGTGAACTGGTCAGTTCGGATTGCTGGTGTGGATCACTTTTGCGATTCCTTTCATTGTTCTCTCCCGGTGCCAGGTCGCTTTTCTTAATTTTTTTCAAGTCTCCAATTCGATCGCCAAGGTCGCCCGGTGCTCTGTCTTGGCCCCAGCCTGAACTGCAAATAGTGGTTCCACTCCATCGCCTTCGATCGCCTGCCTTGCTAGCAGCAGGCCCTATAAGGAAGTCGCTTTCCGTGCGATTTCCACGTTCCTGGCATGCAGTCACTTGGCCTCAGCCTCTCATTGCTTTTTTGATCGGTCGCTCATTATGAGCCCCTGCTTGGTGGCGACCTCGGATGTTGTAGGGAGAAAGCACGCTTTGAGTACACCCACGAGGTGCTATCGGCAGACAAGTCTGCGTTTAACGGCAAGCCCGTCACTCGAACCAGGCGATTGTCGATCATCGTGCGAGCGAAGCCGGATTCGCACAGCTTTAAAGCAGACGTCTCACCTAGCACTTCAGGGGGCTGAAGGCCAGCACTGACACGCCTAGCTGTTAGAAAGAAGAAACTGCCCCGGGTCTTTCCACGACTAGCCAGCGAGTGGCAGCTGCAGCTCAACTCGGCCCGAGTCACCTGATCGTCCGTGCTGGACTTGTCGTTTCTGACCAGCCGTGCCTCATCTGCCGTGCCTGATCAGCTGTGCCAGATCTGCCGCGCCGGATGCACCGATGCTGAGCCGTTCCAGTGGAGTAGCGCTGTTCGTGTGCACTAGGAGGAGGACGAACCTGCGAACGCCGGCTGCCTGTGCTTGGGCGTTTTTGTTTGAACCACTTGTGCTGGGGGAAGTGCAAGCTAATAGGAGCTCATCTGGTTGCCTCTGCCTGATGGCTGCCACGAGTGTTCCCTCCAATAAATCGACCATATTGGAGCTACATTGTGCCACTGTTACGCAGGCTGCTAAAGTGACGACCGACTGGAAAATATAGCCGTTTTATTTTGTCGGAAAGTAAATCAAGACTTTTTTCTAGCAAGATAATCTTTGCCTCTTTGGATCTTTAGCAGATCTGTTGGCCAACATCTTTGCTCTATCCGGTATTCTTCTTTTCATTTCTATATTCTATTCTTTTTTCTGTTCTTATTCATCTTTGCTCTATCCGGTACGAGTGCCTGCAAAACTAGTGCAGATTTGTGTTTCTTAACGTGACGATAAGCCGTTGGACACGTTGGACCGTACTCGCGCAGCATCCTGTGACTCTAGCCTTGTGACACGGGCAGTGGCCTTGGAGATTTCCTGTGCCTCTAGCCCTGTGACACAAGCAGCAGCTTTTGACATTCTGACATGATCCCGGCACCAGATGCAGTATATCGATGCATAAGTGCCGGTACAAAGGTATAAAGAACCAGACCTCCAAGTCTGCTCAAGCAAGTCATAGTGGCATCGGCTATAGCTGGAGCGAATTATGAGCAGAGGACAGATCAGATCAAACAATAGTGCCAGCGAGATAAGAAATGCAATCGAACCCATTAGTATGCGTACCGCCTTGATTATTTTCTATACTTGTTAAATTAAGTGAGGTTATGCTGAAAGAGAAGTATTCGTGTGACCGCCATTTGCCTAGGGATAGTCATGTGCCTGGTATTACAAGCCTGGTTATTACGTGGCTTTTGTAAGAAGAGCTGTGCCAGCCCACGACCAGGCTGAGGAGATGTGAGCTTATGGTGAATAGAGCCCCGTACGTCAAAGAAATTTCGCCTCAGGCAAATGACAATAATCAGTAGATGACTATGATGAACACGATGTCAATCGCTGGCCTATTAGACTTGTGCAGTCTCCCTTACTATCTCTTGCTGGCTCTCCGTCGCTCGCTAGCTGTGGTTTCGTTTAAATAATGGCACCGCCCCTAATCCTTGTATGAGTGGGATGCGACACTCGATGTGGTATGGGGTCGGGGTGTGCTGTCAGTGACTGTTGTGACATTGGAGTTGCAGGCACTCCAGTGGACGAGAGGGGCGATCAGTGCTTCCCTCTTCTCCAGTGTGTAGTGAAAGAAATCGGTGGTGTCGATCGTCGGCTGGCGTTCTGTTGCTGTGTGCGACGATAACTAAACTACACTACCTCTCTGGCTCACTCTCACACTTGCTCTTTCGCTCTCTCTCTCTCTCCTTGTCTTTTTCTCTCGATCTTCCCCGCCCTCTGTTTCGCTGTCGCTCTCTCCCGCTCTCTCTCTCTCTCTCTCTCTCGCTCTCTCCCGCGCGCTCTCTCTCTCTCCCCCTCTCTCTCTCTCTCTTATCTCTCGATCTCATCTCTCTCTCTCTCTCTCTCTCTCTCTCTCTCTCTCTCTCTCTCTCTCTCTCTCTCTCTCTCGTTCGTTCTCTCGATCTCTTGATCTTTCAGATATTGGCGGCCCTCCAAGACGTATTGATGGTCTTTGACGGTTGCTACTACTGATCCAGCAGAGGCTATTTTTCTCTTCCTACTCCGTACCAAGCAGCGAAAATTAATTTCAAATGTTGGGCATTACTGACCCAGTGAATGTGAGATCAATAGTTTAGTTTTCTAATGAGCGATCGTCTCACGGCCGGAAGCATATCCCAGCATCCTCGTTTTAAAATAGCCGCAGACAGATTGCTAGATATGTAATGCTGGCCCGAAAAATCCACGAATCCTGGGAATGAGCGAAAATCTCAAACATTGCAAAGTATTCTCAAGTCAAAGCAAACAAATGCTACTATATGTAGAATTAAAATGAGATAACAATTAATGTAGAAAAGTATGCCACTTTTGCTGCCACTTTTGTTAGCCTCCTCTGCTAGATGAGAAAAACCAAACCGCAGGCCGGACTTAATTCTACAATGTGCAAACAATCGATGGTGCAATTAGAGCGAAAAATAGCCAACCATGTGTCCATGTAAAAAAAAAGAAAAACAGCAAGGAAACCGTGTAAAACATTACCTCAGAAGTCTCGGCAGATTTACCTGAGATGTAAAAATCACGGTGACTGCGTGTATTACAAGCTTTTTCGTCGTGATTATAAGAATTTAGTTCAAATTAGTACACGCATTTGGTAGACCGAGAGAGTTCACGCGTAAGACATAGTTGTAGAATTCTTGGCTGTTGAATTTTGTCTACCTCGTCATCCAAGTCTTGCATCGTTTCGAAGCACGTCAGGCCTATAACTATGTATTCTCAAAATAGCAGCTTGCTTTAAACCCTTTTGTCCCACGCGCCTCCTACTTTCTAGTAAGATTTTGTTGGCTAGCAGTTCATGCATATTTGAGTTCATATCCCTATTCTCAGGGCGCGTGAATATTTCGGCCTAGTATTGTGTTGTGCATGCACTAAATAGTTGAGCTCTATGGGTCAGGTGCACGCGCTTAGTATCGTGTTGAGGAGGCCGAACGATGAAATCGACAAATCACGTGCCAATGCATTCGTCACCATGCCTTCGTCACTTGGTCGATGGTTGTTCACCAGCTGAAGGCTGTAGACGTAGCCACGGGAAGCCACGTTTTGGATCATCTTCCCACGCGGCATTCCCTCCCTCCCAAAAAGGAATAGGAAATAGGAATAGGAATTCACCGGCTGATTTTTTTTTGATCCTTTCCAGCTCATTCATGTCACAGGCTTGAAATTTGGTTAAAACTCCCGCGATCATTATTGTCGTCGGCAGGTACGCTGCTTAGCTCAATAAAAAAGAAACAAAAAGTAACCTCCCACTTATAAGCCCCCTCCCCCCTCCCCTGACCCCAATATTTTGAAAAAGGTGGATTATACACAGTAAAATACGGTATTATCTGACCGTTTCCTGTGAACTCCGATGTGAGTCCCCTGATTCAGAATGTTTCAGATAAAAGTGGTTCTGCGTTGAGTTTAATGCTGCGTAAAAAAAGTTGTAGCTGATTTAATGGCCTTATTTGTGTAACAGCAGAAGAGCCTTAACTGCTCTCGCCAGCACTTGCAGTTGGCAATAAAGGATCACCCAGTGCACGATTCGAACCCGAGACCGCGCTCACTGAGGGCAAGCATCTTACCTCCTGCGTTATTTCGGCCTGCAAATCTGTGTCTGTTTTAGGAAGGGCGTGGTTAGGAATTCACCAGCTGATTTTTTTCTGGGCTTTCAATATCAAGTGGTTTGCGTAAGTCTGGTGCCGCCTGCAGATTGCAGAAAGGGTGTGGGAATCTGGAGCTGAATCTATTCACGCATGATTTGCATAGCATTTGATCTCGACTTTTTCAGGGTTTTGCGTTACCGATTACTTCCTCAATCCGTAAGAGCCAGCGTCTGTGTAGAGCAGCGGTTCTCAACCTGTGGGTAGCGACCCCTTTGGGGGTCAAACGACCCTTTCACAGGGGTCGCCTGAGACCATCGGAAAACGCGCATTTCCACATTTCGAACACAGTAATTGTATGGTTGGGGGTCGTGAAAACACGAGGAACTGTATTAAAGGGTTGCTGCATTAGGAAGGTTGAGAACCCACTGGTATAGAGCATATACGCGCCTGCGTCTGTGCTGAGGATACTGGAGGGAGACGAAGTAGCGCCGACGTATCTGCACTCGGTTTTGCATGGTTGCAGCAAGCATTGTCGCCAGCCAGACGAGCGCATAGATAGGTTCGTAGAAAATAGCAGCTCAACAGCTCAGCCCAACCAATCTGCCACGAGCAGCTAAGACTAGAGCAGTGAATTTCAGCTGAATAGCACCTGATCGACGTGGAAACCCATGAGCTCAGCCAAGGGCTAACCTGGCGGGGATATTGCCTCTCAAAGAGGCGGTTTTAATCACGTGACACTTGCCGGCTTGAGGCAAATTAATCACGGTTGCATCAAATCATGCAGTTGCGGTCATTGAAGAAGCAAAATTATAGCATTCTCAAGATATCCTACCTGAACGAGTGAGAACACCGATCTGTTCGGCGGACGATACACTGGCGTCTTTTAAATCAATTGTGTTCACTCCGTATCATGTAGGGATCAGTCCTCATCCACCAGATCAGTCACATGTGGAGTCATCACAAAGGATCTGCCCGTGGCCATTTGCTGTTCTTCATTTATACTCAAACCAAACCAGAGGTTTAACCATTTGTCTCCTTTGCTGAAGGAGCTTGGATGGCTACCGGTTTTTCAACGGGTGCAAAGTAAAGTTCTTAGGCCGACTCACAAAGCGCGCCACAGCTCGGTGCCTTCAGACCGAACTTCTGCACACAAACAGTTTCAGCCTCGTCGTCGTGCTGTTAGGGCCACCATGGCCAATACATTAACTGTTAGATTCCTCCATTTAAAAACCGGTGGCGAAAGAAGCTCTCTTTCTCTCTGCAAGTCTTAGACTGTGAGACTTACTCCACGCTTCTACACTTCTAAATCGATGACATGTACCCCCACGCTGCTCACTACGGCACATCCCGTCCAGGCGTCATGAGCTGTTAGTCGCCACCTCAACTGCTCTGCTGACTCACCTATGCTTCTCAGCTACTCTCTCTTTCGTGCGATGAAGTCGGTTGGCTACCCATTGCTTACCGAAAGCCGCTTAGGGTCCGGGTTGGGTACAGAAAAGCTCTCTTACGTAAAACCCACATAGTGCTTGCGTCATTACAAAAGGAGGACATTTTTCAATACATTTTACACTTGACTGACTTTGGCTTTGTTTGGCTTACCGGGCTTTTGCCTTTGCACTCTCATCGGCTATCAAACGCGATCGAATGAATGTAGATAAGCATCGAGGTCAAGGCCGGACTAAGTCAACCCCAGAATTTATGTTTACCGCACAGAGTTTATTCGCAGTTTCTGTTTATCGCGGGAATGATTGATTGTTGTTGGCTATCGCCAGTTTAAGCTTATACAGTTGGCGATAGCCAACAGTATAAGCTTGCTTGCCTTATATGTGTATATATATATATATATATATATATATGCATTTATATTTGCATACATACATGCATATATTTATACAGTGTAACCCTGACTTACGAGTGTCTGAACTAACGAGTTTCCGAGATACGAGCCATCTTTTGGCCGATTTTTCCTTTGAGTTTAAAGCTAAAGCTTGCGTTACGAGCCGGCTTAAGATACCCCATAGTGAACTCGTGATGCAGGACCTGCGGCCGCAGCATCTCGTGTCTCACTCATTCACTTAATGCAATTAGCGGTGGACGCGTCAGCTTCGTGCTCTCATTTTCGCTTGCAGCCATTCTGCAGAACTTTGTTTTACCGGCCATGGATCCGAAGAAAGTGAGTGATAAGGACAGTGCTGAGACGAAGATGCAGACGATGTGCATTGAATTAAAATAAAAATGTAGAAAAAGTGACCAAGGTGTGCGCGCGCGCGTGTGTGTGTGTGTGTGTGCAGTCGGCTTGCAAAGCAGTGCGAGCGTAGCACTTCTACGGTCTGCACCACGCTCTGAAGCAGAGGGAGTCGATATGACAGCAGCCAAAGGCCTTGAAATAATTGTTTGATAACAGACATCTATCTATGAAATTTATCTATTTATCATATTATCATATTTATCATTACATATACATTTATCTATGAAGCTTTATTTCGCCTTATCGTAAATACTTCGCTTTCCCGTTTCTGCGAAGTCTCCTGCACGCTCCAGGAGTCCAGGCGCGAGAAAGAAGTGAAACTGGTTGCAAGATACGTCGATTCAGATTCAGGCGGTAGCAAAAGCGTATTCAAACAATCTTCTGATATGTTACCGTTGATCAGGACCTTTTAAAATGCCAATTGAAACAGTTGATATCCGAACACAATAATTATTACTTACCTAGGTCTTTGCTACTAAGCTGGAAATGCAGATGCAGTACAGAGCCTGTGCGCTTGATGTAACCGAGTAACGTAAACTATGCGTACAGACTATTGCAAGAGGTTACCAATTGCACACGAGCAGCTCTCTCGGCCCCTGTGAGCCGCTGAAATCTGGACAAAGTATAAGGAAAGACGCCATAGGAACCTGATGCTCGTAACTTTCATCTGCTTTTATTAATTCCTGATCTGATTTCTTTTTAATTTTCAGATTAATTTTCGATTAATCGAACTATAAAAAGTATAGACTGCCTATCTATAAACGTGTGCTCTGTCGAAGGGCGAACGGAGAGAATATGGAAGCAGAATGGAAGAACCGGGTTAAAAGACGGGTGTCGAAAGTTGATTGGCTTCGAGCCCGTGGTGGATTCCGAGAGTGACCTACAGCGACTTCTATATTACCTTGACCTGCACGAGCAGTGTAGTGCGATTCCCGGAACGAAGTTGCCGAAAGATTGCGACGCCTTGTTCGAAGAACGCTTTCGTGCGTTAGAACGCCTGTTCAGAGCGTTGGCCATCAGTGACTGAACTAACCGTCACTGCAGATGAGGCTGTCCGCCCCATACCACAGGACAAAGAGAAAGTGAGACACTTTGCTTAGTCAGGAGGGCAGTTGAGCTAGTGGGTAGCATCGGGGTAGCAGATGAGGACGGCTGGAAAATATGTGCATAGTCGGCAGCAGGGGGTTAGATGTCGTTGCGTAAGCAGTGAATGTGAGTTCCACAGTCTAGGAACTGCAAAGCAAAAGCGTCTGTCGCCAATGGTCTTTAAGTAGAGGAACGAAGCAGCTAATTCATCGTCCATGCAGGACCTGACGACACGGAGGGGCTGAAACTAGTGCAGCTGCTCAGCTACGAATGAAGGAGCCAAGCCGTGGCGAGCCTTGTGGGTCAGCGTAAAAACTTTACTCGGTATCCGTTGATCAACCGGCTTTAGGTTCGGCACTGTCATAGGCGGTTGACAGCATTTAGGTTCGACACTGTCATAGGCTGGGATATGCATTCTCACATCACGATCTCAACATATGGGTATATGTATATATAAATTGGGAGAGTCTAACTCAGACCCAAAAGGGAGCACATTGACAACCGCCCATTCCAACAGACTTCGTAGCTTGCATGCTCAAATGGACAGCAAAGCAGAGGCGATTTCACGTGGTGTCGTCACTTGCATGCCGCCGATGTTCGGCGTCTTTCTTTTTACAACAAGACAGGCCGGTAGCAGCATCCTTGCTGTCGACTAACAACAGCGAGCGTAGCTTTTACTGTTCAACACTGGGAGGATGTTTGGTTGATCCTTTTTCTACGGTCAAACTGCTGCAGAGAACGAGTTTGGCGACGGTCGAACCGCCGGGTGCTCACTTAGAGCAAGCGATGGGATATAAAAGCGAGGCTTTCCAAAGGCAAATAAGTGTTTATCGAAAGGAGCATGATGGCATTCTAGAAAAGCAGTAGCATCGAATATCACAACGAAGGCTGCAGGACGAGAGCATTCTGCAGCCTTCTACACAGAGTATCGGTAGAATATCAGATGCAAATAAATATATAGCCCACAGATATGTTAGTGCAGCAAGCAGCACTCTAACTCTACAGTGCCGACTACATATGGCCACGGTGGCAGACACCCTCGGCCATGCCTCGTGCTTCTATATCATGACATTGAAGCCAACTCGCCGCCTAGCCGGCGGATCGACATTCCGCCGACGGCAAAGTCATTACAGACGGTGAAGACATATGTGAATTTCTAAAAACAGCTAAGTCTAGTTTGGACATCCTGTTCACACGCAGAGATGTCAAGAAAGTTGCTCACGAAGGAGTGCAGACGCTAGGCTACGGAACAGCACATTGATGACCCCAATGGGTGTGCCCAAATAGATGTGCAAGGGTGCGAAACCTAATGCACGAAAGCTATAACGGAGAAGTGGCTAGCAAAGATGCTCCGGCTCAGACAAGGTGTGCAGCGACAACTGAGAAGCGCATGCTTAAAACAGTTCGCATTAGAAAGTCGAGCAGTGGGGGCCGACCGGAGGTCAAGCAGTAGGACGAAGCTAGGGTTTAACCTTTGGTGCAAGTTATTACACCGATGATAGACATAGAGATTAAAAGATCACACGACAACATCAAAACCGCAGAAAAAAGAGGCCAGAAAGGAGCAACAGTGCTAGAGCAGAGCCATCGCCAGGATAGAGAGTTTGGGGAGGCAGGGCGGAAAGGAGAGAGGAAAGTAGAGAGAGAGAGAGAGAGAGAGAGAGAGAGAGAGAGAGAGAGAGAGAGAGAGAGAGAGAGAGAGAGAGAGAGAGAGAGAGAGAGAGAGAGAGAGAGAGAGAGAGAGTGGAACGAAAGGAGTGAGAGAAAATAAAGAGAGAGGGCGAGTGAGAGAAAGAGAGGCGAAGGGAGGGTGGTTGGAAAGACAAAAAATGGACAAATGCTCATGTGGATCAAGGAGGAAAAGGTTGCAGTGACTTAGATGGAACCGGAGTGAAAGGTAACGACGATAAATAAGACAACTGCCGACACGTCTTGCCGATTGTTTCCCTCCTGGTTCTGCAAGGCTCACGTGCGATGCCAGCTCAGAAGTAATTGCAGCACAAGCCTAAAACTGTACTGCTGTACTGGCCCTGCGGCCATCGTTGTCGTGCCATAGCTGTCGTTGTCATGGGGTCGCAGAGACACAGTGTCTGACGGCCAGCCTTGCACGTCGACCAGACTTGCGGCTTCGGTTCACTGCCAGCTGCTGGTGTACACGGCGGCATCGGACGTGCTTTTGCATGCTGGTGCTCGTGCAGCCAGGCAGCTTCTGAAGCTAGGCGAGCAGCGGTGGCTATGCTAAGCCAAGTGCCTCGGCGCTGCTGCATCCACTAGATCTGCATTCTCTAGAGGCGAGGCTCATCGGGTCCATCGGCTCGGCTCTTGCAAGGTCAATGTACGTCCTCTTTGCTCGAGGACGGACTCTGCACTCGTCACTGGTTTTGAGCGATGGCTGGCTGCTTTTCAGGTGGTGCAGCTGTGACTGCCGATGCCACACCTTCAGACACTGCAAGGACAGACAACGAAGCAAGGGGAATTCACAAGGTAGAGAACAATAGCATGCAGCAACTAGGCCATTCACGAACTACAAAAAAATCGATCACACACATACAGCAAAACAGCAATAAAACAACTTTGCTCTAAAAGAACCAGATCTCTTTCCAAGCATTTTAAATGATAGAAAGGAAAGCACAACAATTTGTTTGTAGTGATGAAACATGCGCAACATCAAAACGGATAAGCAAAGAAAACAATTCTCACAGCAAATGCTTCGAGCCAAGTTTTTCGCTTCTTTATAAGATTTCGTCAAGTCAGGGGATGTCGTGATGTCTAACGATAGCAAGTTCGTGGCTCGGGAAGCATGCGAGCTGAAGACACGGCCTGCAAAGGATTTAAAGTTTGTTAAGAGGCACAGCCATATGATTCGAGTCGAATGAGTAGACGGCAGTAAGTGGCAGGTCTGAGCCAGGGAAAGAGAATGAATGGACCTAAAGGTCAGTGAAAGGACCTCGAAGTCGATGAGAAGCCAGTGCAGATCGGTGAGGTAGGGTATTAAGTGGCAGCTTCGGCGCCACACGACAGATAAGCCTGGAAGCAGAGCGTTTCTCTAAAAGTAAGCATAGTATTGCAACGGCAAGAATACCCAGTAACGGAGCCAGAAGAGAGTGAAGGGGGCATTTGGCCCTCTGCTACCGTGAGGCAGCGACCTGGTCTGCACCTTATTCCTATGCCCGTTGATCGGAACCAAAGACGAAATTCTGGCATAATAACGATAATAATACATTTGTATAGCAGCCTCAGAGAATTGCTCTTTCTAGGCACTTTACAGATGCTGCATAGAAAGTATTACCAAATGATTGATGGTAACATCTGCATCCAGCAGGGACAGTAGTATTATTATTGTTACATATAGACTGCTCAGGTCTTGCCCCCTAGATGAAAATCCGTCAAAATCTTCGTCACAATTCAATTACACGCAGTGAGTTTCAGCAGTCAAGATGAGAGGTCACAGATGCAGCGACCGGCAGTTGCCTGTGGGTGGTAGGTTTTATTATCCAAGCAGGCCCTAATTATTGCATAGCAGTGCATAGCAGCAAGTGGGCCAACTTGACTGTAGAGATGATGCGAACGTCAAGCAAGAGGTCACTTTAGAGCAGGACATTCAGATTGCATTCAGACTATAGGAGATATGCTGGCCGAGTCCACTATGGTGTTTAGGCTTTCCAGTTGCTGAGTTACACTAGCTTTACCCGTACTTACTAAGTTCGCTTTATCGTCACTCCTTTTACAGAGAGTTGGCTGCCATCCACGTACAACCTTCAGCAAGTAATGCTGCATGGAAGTTAAGACAGCTCGAGGTTCTGGAAAGCAGACTAAGAAATCTGAGAAATCAGAGGAATTCAAGAAATCCAAGTGTAGGTAGAGCTGTATTCTGTCTCCTTGAAAATGAAACCCAGCATTATGCTTGGTGAATAGATCGCCAAGAGGGAGAATAGCTACAGAAGATTCCCAACGGTCATCCCCACTGCTTGCAGTCCTCAATACAGGATTATCTGCGTTACGACTCGAACCCACGACCTGGCTCGTGCAGAGCAGGCACCTTAACCCCCTCCTTAAGACCTCAGTAAGCAGCCACGCCGACTCAAGTATCACCAGCCCAAGGGGGAGGGGCAAGGGGGACCGGAAATTGGTCTGAGATGGCTCGAGACGAAATGAGGTTCACGCGAAGAAGCTGCCCGATGACAACGGCGCCCAACCACCCGCCGAGAGCGGGGCACACACCAGTGGCCGAGAAGCAGCAGGCACACACAACAATGGCCCACTAATGTAATGTAATGTATCTCCTCTGTAACTCCACAAAGCCACAAAAACTATGTGGGTGTTACGCAGGAGAGTTTTGCATAGCGCACTCACAGTCTGAGCGGCTTTCGGTACACATTCGGTAGCCAACAGACTTCATCTCACGCAACAAAGAGAAAGTGGGAAGCATGGCAGAGTCAGGAGAGCAGTTGAGGTAGTGAGCAGCAATCGAGTAGCAGCTCAGGACTGCTGAAAAGGATGAGCCATAGTCGGCAGCAGGAGAGCAGTTGTCACTGCATAAGAATTGTGGAAGCGAGTACCACAGTCTAGGACCTGCAGAGCTAAAGCTTCTGTTGGAAAACGGTCTTTAAGCTGAAGAATGGATCAGCTAATTTATTGTCCATACAGGACCTGAATGCACGAGGAGGCTGAAACGGATGCAGCAGTTCAGCTAGATATGGAGGAGCCAAGCCATGGCAGGCCTTGTAGGTCAGCGTAAGAACCATGCTCTGAATCCGTTGATCAAGCGGCAGCCATCCTGGCTCTTTTAGCAAAGGAGACACGTGGTCAAACCTCTGAGACTTGAAAACTACCCTTGCAGCCGCATTCATAGCCATTTGCAGTGGCCTAGTTGCTTTTTTTGGTAGCCCAGCCAAAAGGGAATTACAATAATCAAGCCGAGACAGAACTAAGGAGCTTGTTAAATGTTTGGCAAGACACTCTGGAAAACAGCTCCTAATCTTACATAGGGATCGTACGTGAAGGCAAGCTGTAGAAACAGTCTTCTGAATGAAGCTTTTAAAATTTAGGCAGCTGTCCAAAACGACACCTAAATTTTGAGTACATGGTGATGGTCGCACAACAGCATCGCCTATTAGAAGAGCAAAGCTTTTTAATCCGGACACATGCTTAGGGTGACCTATGAGCAGCAGTTCGGTTTCATCGTCATTTAGTTTCAAGAAATTTTCCGACAACCAAGATTGTATGTCGGCAAGGCAAGTATTCAGTTTCTCAGTTGCTGCAGCAGATTCCTACGGTTTGAATGACAAATACAGCTGAGTATCGTCAGCCTAAAAGTGATATCCAATTTAATGGGCCCTAATCACTTTTCCCACAGGTTGAGTATAAATGGGAAACAGCAAGGGACCGAGGACGGACCCTTGAGGGACTCCACAGGTGACCCGTCTCGTTGGTGAGACCTGACCCCGATTTAAAGAACGATTTAAAGAATGCAAGTGCCTCGTCTGCCAGACCGATCGCTGTCCTCAATCGTTCAAGTAGGACATCGTGATCAATGGTGTCGAAGGCAGCTGATAGATCTAGCAGAGCTAGGGTGCGACGGTGACGTTTCCGTCATCGTTGCCGCATAGAATGTCATTTTAAACACGGAGAGCAGTTTCAGTGGTGTGCTGCCTCTTGAACCCCGATTGAAATCTTTCTGACATTTCTTTCTTTTCAATATGTGCAACCAACTGCTTAGCGAAAATTTTTTCAAGAATCTTTGACAAAAAAGGAAGAAGGGAAACTGGGCGATAGTTTGCATGGACCTCCGTATCTAATCCAGGCTTTTTAAGTATCGGTCTAACGACTGCCGATTTGAAGGACTTGGGTATGGCCCCTTTTTCAAAAGAATATTTACAACTCTCAGTTATGGTAGGGCTACGTTGGTCTGCCAGTGAAGACCACAGAGATGATGGTATAGGGCATGATGGGTAGGCAAACATTTCTAACTACTACTGGGCCATTTCAGGAGGTCAAGAAGGCAAACAGCCTGGAGAAACCACGCCCACCCTGCCAGGCCGGCTGAGTGGGCGTGGTGAGACCAACAAACAGTCGTGCAAGGCAATTACAGAGGTAGATGTAGATCATCCTTCCCCGGTCAGGCGCTTATGTTTCACGTTCTAAAAATAAACTCGGGCCACAACTTGAGTTGCAACAGCAGTAATAAACCACGACAACTCAATTAGGGTGGATCCACCAATAAATAACTAGGGGGCTGCTAGGCCGGACTGAAGCACTAGCCAGGCCGGATCTGGTCTAAAGGCCGGAGTTTGCCGACCTCTACTGTAGGGTCTTCAGGAGACGAGCTCTTTTGACTAGACCTTATTAAGGTAGCCACATCGCACGCAGAAGCACTACGGCAGCTGCAGCCTGCTTACCTAAGGCAACCACTGCGGCCGGCTGCTCTCCGTGCAGCGACAGGCCGTCGCAGTGACCGGCAGGCCTGATGATATTCACTCGGTGCTCGGCTGCCACCGCCGACTCTTCGACTTCCACTTCCGAGCTCTCGGCGGACGAGCTGTGCCGTCGGCGCCGGCGGCGCGACAGCGCATGTGAGCTGGCGCTGTCTCGCCAGTGCCGTACGGCGTGAGCCACCGTCACCGCGCTGCAGGCCACGTCATTGAACGCTCTCCGATCGAGCCGCTTCCGGAACTCATCGGTCAGCGACGAGGCATTCTCGAAAGTGGCGTTGCAGAGGATGCTGACCTCGTGCAGCTCGTTCGCGTCCACCTCCTCACCGTTGATAGAAATGATACGCGATATCCGGCGTGCTGCAGCCGCCGTCGCCACCGCCGGAGTCACTTCGTCGTCGACGGGCGGCTCGGCGGCTGGAGCCGAAGCTCGCCGTGCGGTTCGGAAGACCAGGTACACGGGCTAAGGAGAGCAGATGAGTTCAAGGCCACGCGACTAGTAAGCCGAGCCAGCTGCGGTGGCTCTCGCTCTCGAGTGGCCACCGAGAGCTCCCTGCTGGTGCGCCCCTCGGGTGCTCACAACAGGCTCTGCAGACGACGCCCCAGCAGACGACGCCCTAGCAGTATTCGGTCAGTGAATATTGTGTGGAATAAATGGGAACAACGATAAAGTAGCTGCTAGCTCGACAGTGCAAGGGAGTCGAGCTCTAGCTGATAGCTATTAGGCCACTGCAGCTGACTATGAACATGGCTGCAAGGCTCGTCTTCAAGTCCCAGCGGTTTGAGCACGTGTCTCCTTTCCTAAAAGAGCTAGGATGGTTGCCGGTTGAGCCAAGGATACAGAGCAACGTTCTTACGCTGACCTACAAGGCCAGCCACGGCTTAGCTCCTTCGTACCTAGCTGAACTGCTGCAATCGCTTCAGCCTGTTCGTGCCCTCAGGTCCTGTGTGGACAATACATGAGCTGTTCCATTCCTTTGCTTAAAGACCGTTGGCGACAGAAGCTTTAGCTCTGCAGGTCCTAGACTGTGGTACTCGCTTCCACAATTCTTATGCAACGACAAATACTCTCCTACTGCCGACTATGGTGGCTCATCCTTTTCAGCCGCCCTGAGCTGCTACTTCCATGCTACTCACTACCTCAACTGCTCTCCCGACTCTGCTATGCTTCCCACTTTCTCTTATTTGCGCGAGACGAAGTCTGATGGCTAACGAATGTGTACCAAAAGCCGCCTAGGCTGTGAGTGCATTATACAAAACTCTCCTGCATAACACCCACATAGTCTTTATGACTTTGTAGAGTTACAGACGGAGATACATTACATTACAATACATTACATCCCCCCCCCCGACCCGTGGACTCGGAAGGCAGGGTCGACAGACAGGAAGTTGCTAGAACCCGGTAGTAAGGTTAGAAAAAACGATAAGCATTAGCCTTAATAGTAATAATAATAGATCATTAACATTGTATACCAGAACCTTAGAAAAAATAAAGTAGAACTACCGATGCTCATGTATAGATGGACGCAGGTGCAAACCGTGCTTTATTTAATCGATGCTCCTTATCTGCTCACAATGCTCTGTTCCATCTTTACTCCACCATTGATCAGAGCTTATGCGTGGCCTTTGCAGGGAGGTCTGAGGTATAGCTCTCGTTCCCGACACTGGCCAGATAATGCTTACTTCCAAAGCAATCGTCAGTTGGCATTTGGCTTAGGGTATATACCGACCTTTTGAGGAATGGAGGCTGAGGTAGAGTTTCTTTACTTGTTTTGCTTGATCTTTCGGCAGCGTTTGATTCTATTGGTGAATGCATTGCTGACATTCGCACATGAATCGGCAGCAAACTTTCTCAGATTAAAAGATAATAAAAACAAACTTAATTTATTAAGTAACAGGCTTAGCATCATACCATCAGCTGCTCTTCTGAATCAAGTCGTTTAGCTGTGACCCGAACCAACCCCAAACCCTTCGGTGGCCGTGCCTAAGTTTTCATGCTCCCAAAGCCTGGAACTCACTCCCGACTGACGTCACGGTATCCTCTGAATTTCAGAAAGAAACTGAAAATGCACCTATTACTCACAGCATTTCCTAGCTCTGAGAGAATTTCTCTTGGTTATCTGTGCAGACACTGTGCATGTGACTACTGACTAATTGACATGCTTCACATGCAGCTTATTTAACATGCCTAAAAAAGAGATTTAGTTCTTTTAGGGTGCCATACAAATGTCCAATTATTATTAGTCATGAGAAAATCACATGTACTCATGCTCCCTTTGCAGTAAATATAAAGTGCCTAGAAAGAGATTGAGTTCTCTGAGGATACTATATCAAATGCATTATTACTATTATTATTACCTGTGGCTGGCTATCTGCAGGAAGTCAAGAGTCGCAAAGTTTACCCGCATGTAAGGCTAACTTTCACAAGTCATGGTTACGAAGCCTTCCCGTGGGAGGACCTAAATCAGCCAGCATCAGAGTAGACGGTACCTGCCAGGCTACCAGAATGCCAGAGGGAGATGTTAGCCGGCCAGATTAGCAATGCTTAGAGGCATTTTCAGAGGCAGATGTGTGGATATAATTTGGTAGCACTTGGCAAACGAGCCTGAAAAGTGGGCCTGCCGTATGGAATCGGCAAAATGAGACCTCTGTGACAGCAGTGCAAGCTTTCCTGGCGAGTAGACAGATATCCGGCACATGCCAAAAGCAGCAGAAATTATACAGCCAAGTGTGTCGCTCACCTTGTGATCGCCCATGCACACGTTATCGCCAATGACATAGTATTTCAATTCCTGATCTTGCTAAAAGAGAAGCTATTCGAAATCATTCACGACTGAGCAACTTGACAAGCACATGCATTTAAGCAATTAAGTGGCATGCAATCATCAGCAGCAAGGGGTGGCAAGCAGTGAGCAAGGGCAACGCGACTAGCAACCGGGTGGCACAGGAACGTGGCAGGCATGGAGCAACGACAGCTTTCACACCGAGTCAGCTTCCGCGAGGGGCTTACCATAACGAGGTCTCTGGCGGCTGCGTTCATCATTACGCGGTCGCACCAGCTGGGACAGCGTGTTTTCATGTACGACCGGCCGTCGTCTGCATCCTCGCTGAACGGGTAGCTACAAGATGAGTTACTGGAGATTTAAGCAAAGTCGCCGAGGAGACAGTGGCAGAGGGCATCGATCCGTGCATGCAATAGCAAATGCCGAAGCCTATGCGACTTTGCTACCTAAAGCAAGATGCTATATACGACGTGCATGCCTACAACACTAGTATGGATCATAAGTGCATGCTAGCAACCATAACGCCAAGTGCCAAAAAGAGTCGGACACGTGCATTGGGATCTCTCGTAACAGTATTGCGGTGGGATGACTCCCAGTTTCGTCACGATCAGAGTCCTAACATGTTCTCCGTCATGCGATTCGTCAGACCGTCAGAACGGCAGTCCTGAGAGGCATGACAGAGTCTAGAGTGGCACTGTGAGTGAAGTCGACGGCCCGGCCCATTTCAAAGGCTCAAACTCAGTCAGAGTGAATCCAGATATATAAATATCGTAATGCACACAAAAAAACACTTTTGAAGTTTCAAGTGTTGTGAGACTGAATTAGGGTTTGTGGAAGTGATGCAAAGTTGAAGGTCCAGGTGAACAATCTTGCGGTTTGTGTTTACACTCTACCCTTGACCTGGAGACCAGGGCCACTTCTAACAACCGTAAAACAGTCTCGACAAGCCTCAGTTATCCACCGAATTAATACGATCTGCCGTGATTGGCAAATTAGGCTTTACATTGGCTTGGGCATGCCAGCTGGACGTGCCTACTACTTCCTGTGTGCATGCCTCCAGATTCAGCCGGTTACAAACAACTATGTTTTTCTTTGGCCTCACCTTCCAAGTATGCCGTGCTACCCTTTGAACTATGTGTTATTGGTTAATTTATAGCTACGGGTCTAACTTAGCATGTACCTCCGGCATTAGCTTACTTGCGGAAGGCCTCGACTTTTGGCCTGCTTGTCTGCAAGCAGCATATGGTCAGCAATGCAGTCAGAAATGCAGTCCAATTAGAGAAGTGGCTGCTGATGTCTGTGTAGGTTTCATGGTGCCGTAACAAAAGCAGCATGCAAGACAAAGACGTACAATTCTAGCAATGGTGAAAAATAAATGCATGACAAAAGCATGTAATTATAATTTGTTTAAATATATGATTTAATTTATCTAACTGACTTTCCATCGTCCGAATCAATTACTATGTACAATAAAATTACAATTAAAATTACAATTACTACTATAGCAAGAAGAAACACGTATTGCATTGTACGTCTGGTTTGGAAGTAACAGTAGTTCGTCAAGTTTTGCCATGCATTGATAATGCAAATGCTGTTATACAACAGTAACTGTAAAAATCCTATTAAAATTAAGCTTACAGTAAGCGAATAATTTTCGCATACTTTTTAAGCCTTGCTATTCTGAGGGGGGTCGAACGACCTTTTCACAGGGGTTGCCTAAGACCATGGGAAGCACGTAATTCCACATTTTGCAAGCAATAACTTTATGGTTGGGGTCACAACAACGTGACAAACTGTATTGGTTTGGTCTAGCGGTTAAGGTGCTCGCCCCGACCAAGGTCTGACTGAAGTCGTGGGCTCGAGCCCCGAGGCATATGTGAAGCGCCTGAATAGAGATTAAGTTCTCTTGGGGCGCTATATAAATGAATAATATATATTTATATATATATTAAAGGGCCACAGCATTAGGAAGGTTGAGAAGCAGGCCAAAATTATTCGATTACATTAACTCTATCTATAACTATACCATTAAAAAAGATATGTAGAAGCTGGCATACATGCTAATTTTATTTGAGCTATACTGTGTATCTATTTTCTCTTCTTCGGACTGACTAATAAGTCGGATTCCTTAAATCTTAAAACACCAAACCGAGTTGTAAGAAATGCATACCGTAGGTGGTTGTCACTATATGGCATACATCAGGAGGCACGGAAATACAGACTGTGTTGCATAGTCGGCAGATGTGACCGGCGTGGCAAAGTATAGATAGTACGTTGTATCGCTTTGGCCAAGTTAGGCAGAAACCAGGTCTACGCAGGTTGCAAGCACAGCGAGAAAATTCTCAAGGACGAAGCAAATGCTTTGAGGAATACGAGGGTTTGTAGCTTCGCTAATTAACATCGTCAAATCAAGGTCAATGTCACGATTTCAGTTGCTTGTGAGTTCTGGCTTTGGAAGCTGGAGGCAGCTGAAGGCAGCTGAAGGCAACTGAAGGCAGGCTCTCCAAAAAATTTGAGGCCGTTTCGAGGCACAGCTCGGCACGACTAGAGCCAATGGATGGGAGGCAATGGACACAAGACACAATGGATGGGAGGCAGCCACGACGAGAATTCAGGAATGTAAGTACGTCAGATACGGGTACACCTGAGCAAGAGACTGACATCCTCATCTAAGCCAGCCCAGCTTTTGCATTGCTATACAGCTCAAAGTAGGCAGACTTGATTGCGATCTGATGAAATGTCATCTCGTGAAAGTTCACGTTTGAGCAGGACATCCAGGCTACATGCAGAAGCTGGAGTAGATATACTGGTCGAGCGAGTATTGAGGGCTAGGCTTATCTGTTTCTGATGGACACTATTTTTGCCAATAACTCTAAGGTGGCTCTATCGTCATTCAATTTGTAATGGTATAATATATATATATATATATATATATATATATATATATATATATATATATATATAGAGAGAGAGAGAGAGAGAGAGAGAGAGAGAGGGAGAGAGAGAGAGTGGCAGGGACGGATCAAAGCACAGGTACATGCATGCAGCTGCATGTAGTCGGCATAGAAATGAAAGCCTAGCTTGGCCACAACTAGAACTGTATATCGGCACGATGGGAGAGTAGAAATTTTGAAAAGAAGTTGACCAAGTTACAAGTCCCTCGGAGTAGCCCACACTTTATAAGCACATCCGGTGAGCCTTCGAGGTTGACATCTGCTCTGAAATATCCCACTAAAAAAAGGCGTAAACCATTACAGCGCCCTTCCTACGATGTCTAGGCGAGATAATAGGCACTCAAGAAAGATTAGATGAGCAGTGGCGTCAAAAGATCCTTAGAGACACAGCAAAACCAGCCAAGAAACTCTAATTAAAAAAGCATTACCGAGAACGTCGTTATAAACTGAGAGTAGTGCTGAGTTAGCATAGTGATTCATAGTGATAAAAAGCTGAACTGAAACAAACTTGCTAGGTTTAATTTTTCAACTTAAGAGTTCAGCTGGTCTGCCACTACTTGTTCAGGTGTTTTTGATAAAAATAAAAACAAAAAGACTGGTCAGAAGTTATTCAAGTTCTTGTCAAGTGTTGACCGCTTGATGGTAAGAATGCCCGATGACAGCATAATTGAAGGCACACACTTAATGCACACACAAATCTAGAAATTAAGAGCATATTTAATGCAGCAAAGAATCTAGGAATCTCGAAAGAGCAGGGCAGTGGGTACCGTGTCAGCAGGGAAAGGCTTTAAGGTGAGGTAAAACAACAAATGGAAGGCAACGAGTAAGACAAGGTAATAATAATACAACTGATAAAGCCCCCTCAGAGAACTCAGTCTCTTTCTATGCACTTTACATTTGCTGGAAAGGAAACACCATCGAATTATGAATGGTATCATGCTTGATAAAAAACAGGAATAGCATGGTTAGGGATGACATGCACAGAGTCAGCATGCAAGTGTGGTTAGTGGCAGCATGCAACAGTGTCAGCACGTATAAGCACGTTAAGGTTGAATCACAGGGATCCTGTGATAAATAGGTGCGTTTTGTGATATGTGAAATACTGTGATAAATAGGTGCATTTAATTTCTTTTTAAATGTTGTCATGTCAAGGGATGTCGTGATAGAAGTCGGGAGTGAGTTCCAAGCTTTGGGAGCATCCGAACTAAGGGCACTGTCTCCAAAGAATTTGAGGTTTGTACGAGGTATAGGTAAACAGTTATTTTCCTAAAAGCGAGTGGTACTACGCTTGCTTGTCCTGGTGAGGGAGTAGATCTGATAGGTAGGCTGAAGCCAAAGAATGAAGGACCTAAAAGTGAGCGACAAAACCTTGAAGTCGATCCGTTGCTTGACTGGTAGCCAGTGCAGGTCGGCGAGAAGTGGTGTGATGTGGCAACTTCGACGATCACGACAGACAAGCCTAACTGCAGAGTTTTGCACCAGCTGAAAGCACCTGACTGCACATGCCGGCAGGCCAGCAAGCAGTGAGTTACAGAAGTCAAGATGGGATGTCACAAATGCACAGACCAACTTAGATGTGGTATCCCTGTCTAAACAAGCCCAAATTTTGGCAATGTTATGTGGCTGAAAGTAGGCAGACTTGATCGTGGAGCTGATGTGGTCGTCTAACGAAAGGTCACTTTGGAACTCGACACCTAGATTTCGTGCAGATTCAACAAGAGATATGCTGGCAGAGCCAATTTTGAGGGTTGCCTTTCCAATTTCTGAATGACACTTGGTTTGCCCATAACTAGTAAGTCTGTTTTATCATCATCTGATTTAAGAAAATTTGCTGCCATCCATGTACGGATGTCATTAATACATGCAGTGAGCAAGTCGAAAGAATTCGACTTGCTCAAAGGCTGGAAGGGATCAAAGCAAAGGTATAACTGAGTCTTCCACATAGAAGTGAAAGCCTAGATTGTGCTTGGCAATCACATCTGCAAGAGGAAAAGTATAAACCGTGAAAAGAATCAGAAATAGCATGGAACCCTGAGGTCCCCCATATTTCAGAGGTACCTCGGATAATCTTCATCCATTCACATCAATACCCTGGAGTCTCCAATTGAGATAGGACCTGAACCATTGCAGAGCAGTGCCAGTGATGCCCAGGCGAGATGAGAGGCGCTCAAGAAGGACTTGATGATCGATAGTATCAAAAGCAGCCGAAAGATCGAGCAAAACAAGCAGAGACACTCTACCCATGTCTGCATTTCTAAGTAGGTCGTTGTACACCCGAAGCAATGCTGCTGACTCTGTGGAGTGATTAGCTCTAAAGCCAGACTGGAACTTACTATCAAGGTTTGATGTTTCAATGTATGAGTTCAGCTGGTCAGCCACCACTGGTTCCAGTGTATTTGATAGAAATGGTAGAAAGGAGACTGGGCGGTATATGCTCAAATTTTCTTGATCTAGTGTCACTTTCTTGAGTAGTGGCCTGACTACAGCTTTTTTGAAAGGTGCTAGGACATGACGTGAGGCTAATGACATATTAATGATGTTAGTTATGCATGGCAGCAGCAGATCAATGCAGCGTAGGAGCAGGACATGGGAATAGGGTCCAAAGGACTTGTTGTCTTCTTTGATTGAGATACGAACTTCAGGACTAGATCACTAGTGACCTGCTTAAATGCAGACATTGAGGTGCAGCCAGGAATCGGGGAACAGCATTCTAGTGGAGATGTTGTCATCGCAGGGATGGATTCCCTGATCTTGTGGACAAAGAATCGAGAGAAGCAATCAGCTAGATTATAACAGGGATCACCAGGTAAGGAGCTAACCTGGAGCGGTTGAGGAGATGTTTGATCGTTGACATCTGCATTTTTGGATTGTGCATCTGTGATTTAGCAATGGTTTTATGGAAGCTAGACTTGGCCTTTGCCAGGATCAATTGGTACAACCTACATTAGTCATCGAATGCCTGTCGATGGCCAGTCAGCCCTGATCTTTTGTATGCTTTCTCAACCTTGAGCTTAGTAGACCTAGCTAGTTTAGTGTCTGTGGTAAACCATAGGCCGTCTGGGCGAGCACGCACAGAGGACTTAGTCAGAGGTGCAAACTCGTCGAGCATGTCAGCTAGTGTCGTGTTGTAGCTATCTACCAATGATGACAGATCGGAAGGGGAACTGAGTAGCAGAGGCGAAGCAAATATTCTTGCACGGACAGCATTAATGTCTAGGGTTTTGAGGTTTCGCGATTTACACGTAATTTTAAAGGAAGAGGAGGAGAGCACACATTGTAGACTGAATGAGATCTGCATGTGGTCAATAAGCAGGATTAGGAATAATTGATGGTGACAAAGTGCAGTTGTATGCAAAATTTTGGTCGAAAAACACTTGACGTGAGTAGGGCCATACACATTAGCCACAAGAAACAATGAGTCAGTCAACGCACGAAATTCAGCACTGAAGGCATCAGATAAGTTATCGAAGTGTACGTTGAACTCACCCATAACGAGGAAGGATCGATTTCTTGCATGCAGAATGGAAATGAGATCGGAGAAATCTGGGATAAAGGAGGATTTGGTACCTGGTGGGCAATAGACTATTGCCACCATCAGTAGCTTGTTTTCGGGTGAAATCAAGACAATCGATTCGAAAGACTGCTTCGGGGGTACTGCAAATGGCTTGAAGTTGAATTTCGAGCGCACGGTAATACCAACTCCACCTCCAGTTTTGATTGATCTTGGAGTGTGAAAGAATGAGAAACCAGCCGGAGTAGCATAATTAATTGTCAGTCAGTTTAATAATAATAATAATAATAATAATGCACTTGATAAAGCACCCTCAGAGAACTCAATCTCTTTCTAGGCGCTTTACATTTGCTGCAAAGGGAAACGCGATTGAATGGTGAGTAATATCATGCTTGATTAACAACATGGATAACATGGTTAGGGGTGACATGCACAGGGTCAGCATGCAAATGTGGTTAGTGGTAGCATGTACAGTGTCAGCACTCATAAGCACATGAAGGACGAATCACAGGGACCCACTAAATGCTATCCTAAATATGTGTGTTTTTAAGTTCCTTTTAAATGTGGTCAAGTCAGGGGATGTTCGGACGCAAGTCGGGAGTGAGTTCCAGGCTTTGGGAGCATACGAACTAAATGTACGGTCTCCAAAGGATTTGAGGTTTGTACGAGGTATTGGTAAACTGTTGGATTCCGAAAAGCGGGTGGTACGATGCTTGGCCTGGTGGGGGAGTAGATCTGAGAGATAAGCTGGCGCCAAAGACTGAAGTGACCTAAAAGTGAGCGATAAAACCTTGAAGTCGATGCGTTGCTTGACTGGGAGCCAGTGCAGGTCGGTGAGAAGTTTACCGATTTTAACCAAATTTCAGTCAAGGCAAGGAGGTTGAGATCATTTTCAGAAATAAGGTAACTTATAAAGAGAGGTTTATTGCACATTGAGCGTGGATTCCAAAGGCAAGGGTTAAGTTGGGCCGCCAGAGTTATAACAGGCCTGATGATGACCACTAAATTAGAGAGATTCACAGTGATGCATGTGGGGAGCCTGCCGAGCGGTTCGAGACAATGCTAGGAATACCAAACAAGCAGGCACTCAGCTCGCAGCTTTACTTTACTAGGGTCAAGATTAAGGTTAATGTTACCTTGCTGGGCTGGACTCTCTCGTCTTGCCTATCCTGCTTACAATGATAAAACCAAGAACTATCTGCTACATCGATGCAAGGATTTCTAGGTATGGTGATGACCTGGTTAACGAGACGGTTAAAAGTCACCATCAGCATCATAGAATTGTGCAACTGCAATCTAACTATATTCCTATACAAGCAACACTCGGCCTTAGCTAGGGTGCTTTTTACATGTTGACACTGTGTGTATCACCTCTAGCCAGGTTATGCCTACAGACATTGTGCCTGTTACCACACTAACTATTTGATCATGCATCCTTAACAGCATATGCAAAGCGCCTAGGCCTCTTCCTTCTTTGGCTCCAGCTTATCTCTCAGATCTACTCCCCCACCAGGCCAAGCATCGTACCACCCGCTTTTCGGAATCCAACAGTTTACCAATACCTCATACAAACCTCAAATCCTTTGGAGACCGTACATTTAGTTCGTAAGCTCCCAAAGCCTGGAACTCGCTCCCGACTTGCGTCCGAACATCCCCTGACTTGACCACATTTAAAAAGAACTTAAAAGACACACCTATTTAGGACTGCATTTAGTGGGCCCCTGTGATTCGTCCTTCATGTGCTTATGAGTGCTGACACTGTACATGCTACCACTAACCACATTTGCATGCTGACCCTGTGCATGTCACCCCTAACCATGTTATCATGCTATTTATCAAGCATGGATGAACTCATCATTCGATCGTGTTTCCTTTGCAGCAAATATAAAGCACCTGGAAAGAGATTGAGTTCTCTGAAGGCGCTTTATCAAGTGTATTATTATTCTTAGAAAGAGATTAACTTCTCTGAGGGTGCTATACAAAAATGCTATTATTAGTATTAGTATTAGTATGACCTACAACAATCCTTGCATACCAGCCGGTGGTAAGTCAGTAAGGATCTTGGTATACTTCTTCAAGCTTGTGTTTGGTAGGGCTGGCTTGTTTAACTTCAGCATCAGTAAAGTACCTAGAAAGAGATTCAGTTCTCTGGGGGTGCTATGCAAATGTATTAATAATAATATTTGTATTGCTATTCTGCTGTAAAATCCCACTAACACGAGTATGGATCTTTTCAAAACATCGGCTATTACACTCGGCATCGTTTTGTAGCACATCCACCGGTGAGAGCAGGTCGTGTGGACGATCGAGCTGAAGAGGAGGAAGATAACTTTTTTGGCGGGAAACATTAACGTCGAGTCGGGAACTTTTGTGATTCACAATTAAGACTTGCAGCCGAAGGAAACACGCACCACCGATAAAATGCGACCTGTATGTAGACAGGTGTGCAGAACTTAATAATAATAATAATAATAATAATAATAATAATAATAATAATGCACTTGATAAAGTGCCCTCAGAGAACTTAATCTCTTTCTAGGCACTTTACATTTGCTGAATAATAATAGGTGTTGACAGCATACAATCATAGTAGAAAATTTGATCGAGAGTGCGATTTTTGTCGTAAACCGTGCACTCGAGCCACAAGAGAAAACGAATGTACCGTAGGTATGCGAGCACCGGGCCTCGACAGCCTAATGACGAGCTGGACGCCACAAGATGAGCTTCAACGTAGCTTCAGCCTCCCCCAATTAACACGAAAGGTGCAGATAAGATCGAGGTTAAGCGAATTGCTACACAAAATCTTCTGGCCGTGCCTGAGGTATATATATATATAGAGAGAGAGAGAGCACACAGCACGGGCCGGAAGACCTGCAAGTAGTACAGCTACGGAAGTCGAGTAGTGCAGACACTGCACACATGCCTGCGACTCATAGGCAAGCGTGCGCGCACATGTGCGAGCTTCACCTGGGTGGAAAGGAAATGGGCAACTCGAATAGGCGGTCGCTGAACGCCTTCGGCTCACGGTCGAACTGGCGAACAGCAGTGACGAAGTTGTTCGTGAACAGCTGCTCGTGGTCGCGGTGCTCAAAGACCTTCGACTCGACGGTGAGCAGAACCTGCAGATTGAACCGCTGCGTTAGCCAATACAGGACGAGCAGTGAAACAGCAGCAAAACCGCTACATTAGACATAAAGGACAATCAGCTGTGATGGACAAGCAGCCGATTGTGCACGCAATCACTAAACTACAATCACCAACGCTCTGCATGGGAGAGAGATATATAGATTGTAAGAAGGTTGTAGAGACAGACAGGATGAAAGAAAGTGATGCAGACGAAAATTTAGAAAACCACGATGGCACACTAAGTAAGGCAGTTGCTTTTCACGACCTCGGTCCTGAAGTCGTGTGTTCGAATCCTGCAGTGGGCGATCTTTTATTGCCACTGCAAGCGGTGATAGTAGCGGTAAAGGCTCTTCAGTCGCTATACAAACGGAGGCGGTTGGTGGAACAGTAGAACACAGTGGAACAGTAGATCTGATAGGTAGGCTGGAGCCAAAGAATGAAGAGGCCTAGGCACTATAATCAGCTAGTATGTGTTTAGGAAACAGTGAAGCACTCGGAGAGGGCAGTGGCATACCAGCAGAACGAAAGAGAGAGAGAGAGAGGGGGAGAGAAAGAGAGAGAGAGAGAGAGAGAGAGAGAGAGAGAGAGAGAGAGAGAGAGAGAGAGAGAGAGAATTAGGCAAACAGAGGATGAGAGAGAGAAACACACGGGGGGGGGGTAGATAGAGACAAAATAGAGAAGAGGAGAGAGATGCACGTCTACCCATTTGCCAGATAGATTAGCCCAATAATCACAGCCAAGTGATGCACACAGACTTTGTGCCGCGTTTTTCCAGAGGTGAATGGGTACTTCCTGCTGGGATAGATCTGTTGCAATTAGAGACTACTTACACACATGCAAAACTAATAATAATCAACACGACGAGCCCCAACCCGCGAATGCCGATCAGCCTAAGGTGAGCACCAGGAATGGTGTCTACCACCTGGATTTCGTGCCTGCATTGTGCTTTTACGTAAGAGGTCATGATTCAACCGATTTCTCCCCCTGCGGCTGACATGCCACGCTAAATATTTTGCAAATGAAAACGTGCCCGGCTTTCGACAGCCACTATATCTCTGGTGGCTCCACCTACACTCGACTTTCCATGGAACTGCAATGACTAGTCGCCAAAGTCTAGCAAATGGCAGCTACTGCTTGGCCCCGGGCAGCTTGGAATACACGATACACGATATACACGATAGAACAAGCGTGCTACTCGCTCACTAGCGAAAGCATGTCGATCAGCGGCTGCTCGGGTAACGTCACGTCTAACCAAGATGCCAATGATTGTTTAATCAGCGTAGATTCTGCCGAGGGCTAACGAAGCCGCTCGGCGTCAGGACGCTGTGACCGGTTTGCCGTCGAGTGTCGTGTCAAGAGCCGCCAGTTGAGCTCCACGAGCTGAGCAGCTGGCAGCTGGTGGCAGACGACACTGGCAGGGGGCATTTCTCTCGTATCGAGCCTCTGGCGTGAGCACATCGCGCCACATTTCGAGCAGCTAAGTAAGCTGTTGGGTAACAGGAGCAACGAGGACGGCAAAAGCCTCAATTAGGTCAATTTCTCGCTGCGCGGAGGGGAAGAGCACCGTGCAGACTGGCAGGCAGCAAAGGTCGCACCGGTGCGAATACCTTGTTGGACGCTTTGTACTCGAGCCGAGACACTTTGCCCGTCTTCGTCAGCGTTGTCTCGTGCACTTCGGTCTCTTGCAGCAGAGACTAGAACGCGCGGTCGACCGGTGAGCAGCAGCCGTTGAGCAAGTGACAAGCTGTGGCAGCAGAGCGTGGTTATGCTTCAAGAGCTCAAGACACGAGGATAAATTGATAGCTAGATGGATAGATAGGTAGATAGATAGACAGACGGACGAGCGGGCGGAGTGAGAGAGAGAGAGAGAGAGAGAGAGAGAGAGAGAGAGAGAGAGGGAGGGAGAGAGTGAGAGGGAGAGAGAGAGGGAGGGAGAGAGTGAGAGGGAGAGAGAGAGGGAGGGAGGAAGGGAGAGAGGGAGGGAGGTAAGGAGAGAGAGAGAGAGAGAGAGAGAGAGAGAGAGAGAGAGAGAGAGAGAGAGAGAGAGAGAGAGAGAGATTGGAAGACCAGCTACAGAGAGAGAGAGAGAGAGAGAGAGAGAGAGAGAGAGAGAGAGAGAGAGAGAGAGAGAGAGAGAGAGAGAGGGGGGGGGGAGGGAGAGAGGGAAAGGGAGTAGAAGAGAGAGGAAGAGAGGGGGGAGTCACCATGCAGGTTCCACTTGGTGTGTGGATCAAGGTTCTAGTCAGGGTAGTTGTTGTAATACTGCCACGATGTGAGTGCTACATGAGCTGTAAAGCTTCACGAAGTGCAAGCTTCGGGTCGCCTGCTGCAAACTTGAATAGCATTTTCCTTTTGGGTCCCTTGCTGCCATATCCTCCTTCTCTGTCTGTCTTGCCAAGTCTCTGTGTGTATGTGTGTTTTCCTCAGTCTTGCCCTCTTTCGTTTGCTCCCTCCCTCTCCCCCTCTTTCTCTCTCTCTCCCTCCCTCCCTCTCTCTCCCTCTCTCGCTCTCTCTTTCGTTCTGCTGCTAAGCCACTTCCCTCTCACTCCGAATGCTCCACTGTTTCCTAAATGTTCGTCTGCATCGTTGTATTTTTGTCTGTCTGTCTCTACTACCTTCTTAGGATCTAAAAAAGTTCCTCATTCAGGTTGCTGGCTGCAGACGTCCCACTGCAGCATTATAGTAATGGCAAACGGAACGCCACAGTAACAAAGGTCAAGAGTATTTACGAGTTACGACGTTATCGTAATTATTTCTCTAACTAGCAAGGTCATCTATACAATCTGTCCATGTAATCAAACAGCATCCTAAACGTCAGAGCAGTTGTCTGATTTGGTTGTACGCATGCTCGATGCAAACATGACAGAGCCCCCACAGAGGCAATATACTTATATATATAATGTATAGCGCCCTAGGAGAATTCAATCTCTACTCAGGCGCTTCACATACGCCACAGGGCTCGAGCCCATGATCTCGGCCAGACCTTGATCGGGGCGAGCACCTTAATCACTGGGCCAAGCATCATACATTGTATACAGTGCTAAAATACCCCTCGAAGGATATGGAAGCACTCAACAGGTAAAGGAAGATGACCATATCTGGATCGACCTCTGACAGCTGTTGGTAGACCTGACCTCTGACACCGAAGGCTGGGCCTCCCCTGAGGAGAACACTTTGGCTGCTGCTGCAAACTTGGGTATCACGAACCGTTCAAGCACCGGAAATGGGTTGAGTAAGCACACCGGCAGTAACCAGATATCGGTGCATGCATTTGCCCCCCCCCCAACCCTGGCGCAGAAGCCAGGGCTGTGGGGGAGGCAGGCCTCGAGGAAGCACTTCGGCCAGGAAGGGAGGCCGCTGCCAGAAGCGAGAAGAGCACTCGGCACTTGTTCTCACCCGGACCAGTTGATGAGAATCGAGACGAAAGTTGAAGTCTCCAAAGATGAACCGAGGCACGTTTTCAGAGCTATCGCCGTCCAGTCTGAAAATGTGCAGACAGCTGTGAGCCCGTGCACGTGCACGCAACGGTCGTTGGCAAGGGTGTCACGTGCTTTTATAACAAGGTCAGTGCCAATGGTAATAATGGTAAAACACGACTGATTTCACTCTGGTTACATAGTAATAGAACAGCCTTAGCAGCTTTCACCTTCTCTGCTCGCAAGAGGGTGGCACTGGAACGGCCTGTCGTAGGGCTCGAACCCACTGTCAGGATACTCATTAAGAAGCCAGCACTAGACCAGGAGAACTTGAGCAACTTTCGCACAGTTTCCCTACCACCGTTCCATATCAGAGACACTGGACCGAGCAATGGCCGACTAGCTACACTCTTAAAGGGAAATTTCAAACCTCGCAAATTCAAGTCGGATTTTCGAGCTAATTACTCCTCTGAGCCAGCATCGCTTTGGGTCTATAATTAGCTTCTCATAAATGCAGACTCGGGTAGAGTCGCTGCTGGTTTTGCTTGATCTTTCGGCAGCATTTGGTAGTGTTGTTCACCAAGCCCTTCTCGAGCACTACATACCTGACCTGGGCATCATTGGCACTGTACTGCAATGTTTTAGGTCCTATCTCGGTCGGAGACTCCAGAGCAATGATCTCCACAGGCAACAATCATGGGTTACCCCAGAGCTCTGTGCTTGGTCTGCTTCTTTACAAATGTACACCCTCCCTATTGCCGATTTAAGTGCCTGACACAATCTAGACTTTCATTTCTATGTCGATGGTATACAGCTGTACCGATGCTTTGATCCCTCCGAGGCTTCAAGCATGCTTAAATTCTCTCAGATCCCTTGCTGCACGTATTTTTGAAATTTGCACAAGGATAGCAACAAAGTTTTTCAATTTGAAAGAAGATAAAACCAACTTACTAGTTATGATCAAGCCTAGTGTGACTCAGAAATCGAAAAACCTATCTCTTAAAATGGCTCTGCCACGATATCTTCTGCTTAATCTGCATGAAGTCTAGGTGGCCTGTTCCAAAGCAACCTTTCTCTAGACGACCACAGCAGCTCCACAGTCAAGTCTGCCCACTACATTCAAGCTATTTAACACTGCGAAATACGGGTCTGCTTAAACAAGGATACCACATACAAACGCTTCTCGCCGACTTTCGATCGAGCATCGGCTTCAATGTTTTATCGCTCGCTTTTAGATCGCATCATTCTGTTGCTCTGGTCCATCTTTCTAAACTACTTCCCAATCAGGCTAGGCATCGTATGCTCTGCTCGTCTGACTCGCGTCAGTCAGCTGTGCCTCCTCGAACCAGCCTCACATCGTTTGGTGACCTTAGTTCCTTTAGTTCGTATGGTCCCAAGGCCTGGAACTGACTTCCGACCGAAGTCACGACATCCCCTTACTTGACGACGTCTAAAAAGAAGCTAAACCGCATATTTCCTCACTGCATGTGCAGGACCTTTTGAAAGTTGCCCTACTTGCATGCTTATGCATGCTGACACTGTGCATGCTATTACTAACCGTGTTATACAATTAGTTTGTATAGCCCTAAGAGAACTGAATCGCTATTCTGCTGCCCGCATGCCACGGGGTAGACCCTATGACCTCGGTCATCAAATACATTCACCTTGACCACGGTCATTAATGGTGAGCACCTTAACCACTGGGTCTAACCAGCATGGCGTATTGACATGCTTCCTTTACAGCATATATAAAGTGCCAGAAAGGGATTTATTTCTCCGGTGGTATTATACAAATGTACTATTATTATCCTTATTATTATTATTATTATTATTATTATTATTATTATTATTATTATTGGAGACACTCCTAGCCGCTCAGTTTGGGACCAACTAAGTGATCATGACATGCATCGAGAAGCACAACCTCAAAAACATCACTTAGTGACGTATGCAGCAGGAGATTATTAATAGTGAGAAGGCATAGAGAAATAAAAACAGCTCGTAAAATAAGTATTGCAGCAAAAAAGAAGCCAAAAAACAGCAGCACATAGAAAAAGGTAAACAAATTAATGCAAACATAATAAACTGGACGAACACGCAGACATATCGAGTGACAGCAACATACGAGAGGTCGTACAAAAGAACCACATTTCCATGTTGATTTTTAATTCCGGCTTTGGCTTTCCGATGTGGCACGACAGATTTGTGTTGTAACTATGCTATCACGGATTGCTGGTAGGGCTGAAAATCAAAGTATTCTAGCAGTGGCTCTAAAATTACTCATGCAAATGATATTGCAACTCAATGACACAGTGGTGTTCTGCCATCGTCTCACTGATTAAAGTTTTTTTCTGCAAAACCTCTAAACATGGCTGCAATGGCAGAGGGTCTCCTAGAGGCAAGTGGTTTCAACGACCGTATGCTTGATGCCACAAAACGTGATGTACGTAACAGCACAGCAGCGGCCCACATTGCCACGGTGAAGACGAATACTATGCGACTAGGAACGGTCAGACAAATGCCGGCAACTGGCAGAGAAACTAAAAAATGGCAAATAAAAGTCACTCTGAAGGACAACCTGAAGGAAGCTGAAGGTCGGCATACCTGTCCAAAACAAATCGGAGAGCATTCTCCCTGCATTTTCCATATGGAGATGGGCTCTGCAACATAATCAAAACACGATTATTATTGTATGCCCCAAGTTGGTATGAACGCCGAATGCATAAGGTAATAATAATACGTGTGTGTATACACCATCAGAGAACTTAATCTCTTTCTAGGTACTTTACATATGTTGTAAAGGAAGCATGATCGAATGGTTCATGGTAGCATGCTCAATTTCAACAACCATAACAAGGTTAGAGGTGACATGCACAGGGTCAGCATGCAAATATGGTTAGTGGCAGAATGCACAGTAACAGCATGCATAAGCACACAAAGGACGAATCCCATGAACCCATCAAATGCTGTGATAAATAGATACGTTTTAGCTTGTTTTAAATGTGGTCAAGCCAGTGGATGTTGTGACGTCAGTCGGGAGTGAATTCCAGGCTTTATGAGCTTACGAGCTAAAGGCACAGTCTCCAAAGGATTTGAGGTTCGTATGAGGTGCAGCTAATAATAATAATAATAATAATAATTCACTTGATAATGCGCCCTCAGAGAACTTAATCTCTCTCTAGGTGCTTTACATTTGCTGCAAAGTGAAATGCAATTTAATGGTAGGTAAAATCATGCTTGAAAACAAACAAAATGAATAATATGGTTAGGGGTGACATGCACAGGGTCAGCATGCAAATGTGGTTAGTGGCTGCATGCACAGTGTCAGCACGCATAAGTACATCAAGGACGAATCACAGGGACCCACTAAATTCTGTCCTAAATAGGTGTGTTTTTAGGTTCCTTTTAAATGTGGTCAGGTCGGGGGATGTTCTGACGCAGGTCGGGAGGGAGTTCCAGGCTGTGGGAGCATACGAACTAAATGCACGGTCTCCAAAGGATTTAAGGTTTGTACGAGGTATTTCTAGACTGTTGGATTCCGAAAAGCGGTGGTTCGATGCTTGGCCTGATGGGGTAGTATATCTGAAAGATAGGCTGGAGCCATAGAATGAAGGGACCTAAAAGTGAGCGACAAAACCTTGAAGTCAATCCGTTGCTTGACTGGTAGCCAGTGCAGGTCGGCGAGAAGTGGAGTAATGTGGCAACTGCGACGCTCACGACAGACAAGCCTGGCTGCAGAGTTTTGCACTAACTGTAAGTGCCTGATTGCACATGTCGGTAGATCAACAAGCAGTGAATTACAGAAATCGAGACGGATGTCACAAATGCATGGGCCAATTACGATGTAGTATCCCTGTCTATGCAAGCCCGAATTTTAGCAATGTTATGTAACTAAAAGTAGGCAAACTTGATTGAGGAGCTGGTGTGGTCGGCAAATAATGTCACCTTGGAACAGGACGCCTAGGTTTCGTGCAGATTCAACGACAGTTATGCTGACAGGGCCGTAGAGGCTATCACAAGGTGCAGCAACATAGTGATAATGCACATTCATGCAGAGCTAACCAGCACGAGCTTGCCTCATTGAAATAGTAGCAGAACCTGGCAGAGCATAGCACTACACAGATCAGCACGAATTCAGCACATCTAATAACAATTAATGATGCTTCCGCCAGCACAACTTAATAATAGATAGATAAATCAGACTCCATCAGATCTGAGGTTCGTTGACATGAGCTTACGACAAAAGCTAAAGCATAAATGTTACCAAACCTTGAAAGGTGTGCTGTAATTATGGAACAAACATACTGCTAACTCTCAGGTGACCTCAATACCAAACTCGTGCAGCTGAAATGGACGGCGGCAGAAAACTTACGGTTTCCAGGGCTGTAAGATTGGACGCATCATGGAACAGGTGTATGTTAACCATATCCATGATTCTGAAAAATGAGAAACACTACGGTCAATCGCGCAAGAAAGGCAAGAAAGAAAGATCAGACAAGAAAGAAGCAAAGGGCACGGCACAGCTCTGTCACTTGCTGCTGTGACTGCCTCGACTGCTCGTGCCATGCCAACAGTTCTAGTTTTCTAGCAATGGGTTTCCACCGTAGGCGAGCGACCCGGTTTAGGTACGTTCAGTAACTCCAAGACACTCGAAATGCATGCACGATGACGTGGCCGCAGTCGGTGTGCAACTTGCTCTAATTAATTCAGCACGAGATCACCAAGAGCTCAAGGGGAAAGCAGCCTCGCGTGGATCGCCGAGAACAGAAAGCTGTGAAAACTGTAAGAGCTTGAGTGTAAGCTGCATGCATCAAAGCTGTTAAAAGGTTGCTGCTGCTGCAACACGTTTTAAGACAGTAAAGATGATAAAGACGTCGATGCTGCTGCTGATGATATGATTATTACGATAATTTATTGTGATGGCGCTAATGATGCTGATGACGATTGATTGATTGACACCACTACTTTCGCTGCTATGACAACTGCTGAAGCTGATACTCACTGGCTGCCACCGAAGCGCCACCGAGTCCGCATGTAGCCCTTTCTTGACCAAAGACACTGAAACGTGTACACGTCTCACCATGGATAAAAGCCACATGCTCAGCAACAATACAACTGCCCTGCGAAAATCTGGGCAAACGACAGCTGCCATTCAAAGATTGCCATACCTCCGGAAAGTAGTTAAATGGAAACTTTAACTTCTCCAGGATCGGTATGGTTTCGATGTTTCCAGAATGCACCTGTTGCAACAAAAAAACGCCTGCCATACAACCTGAGCAGCAGCGAGGTCAAGCTGATCGTACGAACACTGAGAAGTGCCTAGAAAGAGATTGAGTTCTCTGAGGGTGCAGTATATCAAATGCATGATTAGTATTACTTGAATTATTATTATTTCGAGCTGCATTGCAAGAAACAAGCTTCCACTCTCAGGTTCTGGCCCGACTTGTCAGGGCGAAGTGGGCACGAGTCCTGTCTATACCTAGGTAGTGCCTCATTAGAAAGTTTGCTTCTCAGCCAATCAGCACTTCGTCGGCCTCTTGGCGACTACAGCTGCTCGACACTTGAGAACTCGTTTACTCGTTTAAGTGAACTTCAGGACGAGGTACACAATGATGCCATATGGTAATTTATTTACTTATATCCATGTGCTTATGCGTGCTGACACTGTGCATGCTGCCACTAACCACATTTGCATGCTGACCCTGTGCATGTCACCCCTAACCATATTATTCATTTCTTTTGTTTTTCAAGCATGATTTTACTTACCATTCAATTGCATTTCACTTTGCAGCAAATGTAAAGTGCCTAGAAAGAGATTAAGTTCTCTGAGGGCGCTTTATCAAGTGCATTATTATTATTATTATTATTACTTATATAAATCGACCATTATAATCGGTTTTTATTCTTCTATTTGAATATGCATTTACTCGTATGCCTGACAGCTAGCATTGCAGCCCTTTCTCGTAAGATGAGGCAAAAGTGGTCCTGCAGTCTCAGTGGGCTGCAGCTCTCAGACTCTGCTGAGCCATGAGAGACCGTGCCCTCTGCGACTCGGCCGCATGTGAGTGCGATGATGTCCGGCACTGAGATGAGCATAGCACGTCGCCGAGCAATGCTGCCCGGGCGCCAGCTCGGGGACCGAGCCTCTCCGGCTATCCAAAGCTGTGCTCTAGCGAGACAGCAGCAGACGACGAAGGAGCCCAGTGGCCCAGTGGCTGCAGCAGGCGCACGCATGATGGCTGGAGAAGAGCACAGCTGGCTGGTCTCGGCAGGCAGACGATTGGCTGTAGTCACGTGCATGGTGAGCTTGCAGTAAGCCTCTATCTGGGGGCAGTCAGCCTCTATCTCCCTCAGCCTATATCTGGGTGGTAACCTTTGCCCCACACAACGCCAGCCACCCACGTCCGAAGCTGGCAAGAGGCTAGCCTGGAGAAGCTTTGGCAGTGAGCAGGGCGCCCGAACGTCGGGCTAGAATGTCAGAGAAAGGAGTGAACAAACTAATCCACGGTCGGCTGATCCAATGCTGCCGCACTTACGCAGTGGCAGAAAAGCATTTGCAGCCATCGCTGCACTACGAGCGAACTATAAAGGATTACCTGCCTCAGGACTTGAACCCACTGCGGACACGGTGAAGAGCGAGCACCTTGCCTTTAAGGCCGAGATTTGGGATTCGTCGAAATCCAGCAGAGCTCCTCCCGACAGATGCCGCCCGACAGATGCCGCCCGCCCCCGAAAACATTTATCGTCTTAACCCAGGTTTCGTCAGGCTCTAGCAAGCACCACCTGGATGACTGACGTTTTTTTTTGGAAATGGCCCACCTCGACTAAGTCTTACGACTTGTTGCATGCAAATACATGAATATGCGCTCATTGTAAACGATGCCAACTTACAGCAGCAGAGCAGTGGCTACACGTGGGCGTATCTCCGTGACCGCGTGTCCACGTGACAGACACTTAGTGCCGGGACTCGGCAGGCATTTCCGTGCAAAGACTTTCTGTCAGCTGAATTTAACTGGCAAACGCAGCGACTAGCTGACGGCACCATAATGAGCACCACGGGTTATTATGGACGGCAGCATTATTTATTTTCATTATATTATATGGTGGCAATCGCAGTGTGAAATAGAGACACGGGTGGCCAGACCGGTCTTGGCTATCGCCACGGTCGGAGCAACTGCTGCAGCGGTGGAACCGGAAGCAAGCCGAGACGAGGGTGCCGCTGCCCGACGATGCAGTCAATGGCTTATGACAGGCGTCACGCAGCAGCAAGCCTAGCTGCTGATGAGTGGCAGCTGGCAAGAGAAGACTCCGTGTCCTACTCACCATTTTTGCCTGAAGAGGTATGAATTGATTCTCTGCAGACGGAAAAGAAATTGAAGGCAGCTTCAGCAGAGCGAGACAGCCATGCATGATGCCAGGAACTGCGCAGCTGGACTCCACTCTCCCGCCAGCCGGCCCTCAGCACTCAGGGACTGGACGCTGCGCAGCAGACGAGGCTACTGAGTCTGCTCGACAGACAGTTCCAGCCAGCCTAGCATGCGACCAGCATGAACCTGCAAAGGGGCGGGAATGCGCCACCAGGGGATCTTGCACTACAGCACCAACGAACCCGCGAAGCTCCACATGTCGACTTCCTTGACGGATTCGTGCACAAAGTAAAAGCTGCCGAGAGCCTGTGCAACACGAGAGATAAAAGTAAGACATTTTCAACGATCCATTAAAATATAAGTGTGTCCACACACGCACGCCCGCACAACCACACACACTCAGACACACACACACACACACACACACACACATATATATATACACACACATATAATGAGATCGGGATGTTAGAATGCATGCCCCAGCCTATTACCGTGCGGTACCTAAATGGTGTTTTTTTTACTACTAAGGTCATGGGTGAAATGCCTCGATAATATAATACATAATTCATCATTTGTTTAGTGTGTCTGCACCACACAAGCCTGGTCATGTGTGAAATGTCTCGATAATATAATACATAATTCATCATTTGTTTAGTGCCGTTAGAGAACTTAATCTCTATTCAGGCGCTTCACATATACCTCGGATAGACCTTGTTCGGGGCGAGCACTTTAAACACTAGGCCAAATCAGCTCGTGCCTCGGTAGGGGCGAGGTGCTCCCTGCAGCGTAGGTCACTTAAATCGTGCAGCAAAGTACTGCTACAAACCCCACTGCAAAAATTGTTAACAGAAAGAAGCGGCATATGGGTCGGGGCTGGAAACGAAAAGGAACCAACGAAAAAGTGCCTAAACACCAAGACCTGTGTAGGCCGGTGCACAGACGTAGGCCTGTAGTGGCTAGCACCAGACTGGCATTAGCCAACAAATGCCAGTCATGAGATCACCTGCCTGTACGGCCGTGCTGTATGTTTGTATGTATGCATGTATGCATCTGCATCTGTAACTCCACAAAGACTATGTGGGTGTTACGCAAGAGAGTTTTGTTTAGCACACTCACGGACTAAGTGGCTTTCGGTACACATTCGGTAGCCAACAGACTTCATTCCTGGCAACAAAGAGAAAGTGGGAAGCAAAGTAGAGTCAGGACAGTGCTGTTCTAGAAGCATGTCGGCAGCAAGGTCACTGGTCAAGTCGCTTTAAGACGAATGAGATGCGCATACTCAACGAACTCGGAGGCTTTTCATTAATCTGGCAATAGAAACAAAATAGTGTTCATGATTAATGGCAGATCAGCTGCATATTTCAACAGCTGATCAGCCATCCATTCTGCTTCCAGAGAAGATAATGTGCGATTTTGATCGGAGATTCGATCTTATTGCCGGGAAGCACTTGGCTGCTGTCTGGAAGTGGCATAGGCTAAACAACTGCACAGGAACATGGCATTATATATATATATCCCCGCATCTATACAAAAGCCTCTCTTACATCAGCACCTCTCCTCTGCTACTGCACTTTTAATTGGCTGCCGCATAGTTTATTACTTATGCAGGAACCTTCTAAGTTTGCCGAAATTTCTTTCGGCATGGCCAGCGAAGGAATCATCACCTCTCGGTGGCCAGCGCCACCGCGACCGAGTGAATGGGCTGCTGTCACGCAGTTCCCTGCAAACAGACGACACCGAACGCCGACCGCGACGAAGTTGCACTGTCCTTTTACTGCACTCAGTCTTCCAAGAGGGGCTAAAAAGCACTTCATAGGATGCTGAGCCAAAAAGAAACAATCGGCCACTGCAAGCAGCAGCAACGTGAGCAGGAAGCACTAGCGGAAGCCACGCAAACCACGAAGCGCCAGCCGGGCGATCGTCGTGGCCTGATCTGTCTGCCGACTGCTGTGACAGAGCAGAACGCAGTAGCCGCTGGCAGCAATCTATCGGAGGATGCTTGCATGCCAGGCGTGACTTTGCCGTGTCGTCAAAATTATTGACACAATACCCGGGTGGCCAGCGATAGCGACCGCAGCTGATGCAGCTCCTTTGTATGCAGGGTCGCGAGGACCATGCGGCCAGATGCTGTCGACGACAGTGGCCGCCAACAAAGGCCTGACTGGCCGCAGACATGCCTTTCCACTCCCTTGCCTAGCCTCCTCTGGCCCCTCCCAGAATGCTGAGTCATCTATCTAGTCGTCGCAGCCTTTACGGTGCGATTCCACGTGATTATTAACCATGAGCTTGACAGCAGCTGAACCTCGATTATGAACTTTGAGCAGCTAACTTTGAATTGAAAACCACTCATGGAATAGCCGCGAGCGAGTCAGAGTGCTTAGCGTGAACTGCTGTAAGCCTTCGAACGAATCTGTTGGGAGTCACTGGCTGGATCAGCCCTATTGAGCAGCTCGCTGCCTGTGGACTCGCTTCGTTGAGAAATAGTCGTTCCATCATGGAAGACAACCCAGCGCCATCTTCCTGCTTGACAGAAATTCGCCATCTTGCCACGTGATGCAAGTGTGCCATCTTGCTGCCTGACAGACTTTCTAGCTGGAACTATTACAGGCCATTGTTTGCTAACCTTTCTAGCACGGTGCTGCTGCTAGTGCTCTCTGCACGATATCGCATGCTAGCATGCTAGTCCGCTGGCACCATTGCGAGCTGCAGATCTCTTCATATCGCACGTGTTGTGGCACTAAAACCGACCTAGTGCAATAACAATGTTGTAGCCCCTGGCTCTTAGCCCAGGAGGTAAGGTGCTCGCTCTTCCCGACCCCAGGTTGCGGGTTCGAGTCCTGCAACGGTCGATCCTTTATTGCCAACTGCTGCAAGCGGCAGCAATAGCCTCTTCTGCCTCGTCTACCTGCCAAGGCTCTTTTATAAATGAGGCTGTTAATCAGCTGCTTGTATCATGATGTAATGTAATGTATCTCCATCTGTAACTCCACGAAGCCACAAAGACTATGTGGGCGTTAAGCACGAGAGTGTTGTGTAGCGCACTCACAGCCTGAGCAGCTTTCGGTACGCATTCGGTAGCCAACAGACTTCATCTCACACAACAAAAAGAAAGTGGAAAGCATAGCAGAGTCAGGTGAGCAGTTGTGGTAGTGAGTAGCATGGAAGTAGCACCTCAGGACTGCTGAAAAGGATGAGCCATAGTCGGCAGCAGGAGAGTAGTTGTCGTTGCGTAAGAATTGTGGGAGTGAGTTCCTCAGTCTAGGACCTGCAGAGCTAAAGCTTCTGTCACCAACAGTCTTTAAGTGGAGAAATGGGACAGCTAATTCATTTGTCCGTACAGAACCTGAGGGCAAGAGGAGGCTGAAACTAGTGCAGCAGTTCAGCTAGGTATGGAGGAGCCGAGCTGTGGCGGGCCTTGTGGGTAAGCATAAGAACTTTGCTCTGTATCCGTCGATCAACCAGCATCCATCCTAGCTCTTAGGAAAGGAGACACGTGCTCAAACCTCTGGGACTTGAAGACTAGCCTTGCAGTCATATTCATAGCCAGCTGCAGTGGCCTAGTTGCCTTTTTTGGTAGCCCAGCCAGAAGGGAATTCCAATAATTTCCCTTTGCAGCAAATGTAAAGCGCCTAGAAAGAGATTGAGTTCTCTGAGGGCGCTTTATCAAGTGCATTATTATTATTATTATTATTATTATTAAGCTGAGACAGAAATAAGGAGCTAATTAAATTTTTTGCAAGCCACTTGGATGACAGCTCCAAATCTTACATAAGTATCGGACACGATGGCTAGCTTTGGACCAGCCTTCTGAATGAAGCTTTTAAAATTTTGGGAGCTATCGAAAACGACACCTAAATTTCGAACACGTAGTGATGGTCGCACAACAGCGTCACCTATTAGAAGAGCAAAGCCATTTAATCCAGCCACGAACTTAGGGTGTCCTATGAGCAGCCGTTCGGGTGTTTTCGTCATTTAGTTTCAAGAAGTTCTCCGACATCCAGGATCGAATGTCGGCAAGGCAAGCATCCAGTTTTATCAATTGCTGCAGCTGATTCCGGTGGTTTGAATGACAAATACAGCCAAATATTGTCCGCATAAAAGTGATATCCTATTCAAAGGGCCTTAATTAATTTTCTTAGAGGTTGAGTATAAATGGAGAACAGCACGGGACCGAGAACGGACCCTTGAGGGACTCCGAAGGTGACCTGTCTCGTGGGTCAGACCTGACCCCCAACGACACGAATTGAACACGATCAGACAAGTATGATTTAAAGAACGCAAGTGAGTCGTCTGCCAGACCGATCGTTGTTCTCAGTCATTCCAGTAGAACATCGCGACCAGTGGTGTCGAAGGCAGCCGATAGATCTAGCAGAGCTAGGGGAAGTGACGTTCTGGCGATCGTTGCCACATAGAATGTCACTGTTAACACGGAGGAGAGCAGTTCATCGTCTCGGCTGCTCTGCACTAGACGGCGCGGCTCTAGAGGAGCAAGCTCCGACTCCGACTCGAGCGGCTTGAGCTTCGAGCTTCGGTTAAGCTCTCCTGCAGCGAATGCTCGCAATGGCGGCAGCCATCAGAGCAGCTGCAGCCGCTCGAGAGCTGAAACCATCTGTCGACTGCCGTCGGTGCCCCCCCCCCGGCTAGTGCTGCTTTCCGGTAAAACCGGCTTTTCTGGCGTGGCCATTCGAAAGGCCGGCATGCTGTGGTATGCAGGGAAGTGCTGCCACTGCTTGGGCCGGGTGGCTACTGGAAAATGGCAAGCTTTACCACTGCATAGCATTCCGATGGGCTCTCAACCAACCTCACCACCTGCCACAGTGTCAAATCTTCCCTTCCCTTCCCCCCCCGAAGCCCAACTGCTCCTTCCAAATAGCCGATCCCCCTGTTCCTCGCAGCCGGGCGCATTCTTCCAGCAGTGCCGAAGAGCTTGACAAGGGTCGTGGGAACTACTGAGGAAGGAAGTGTGGACCGCACAAGCTCTGCCGATGCTGTTACAATGCGGCTGCTATTTGCTTGCAACGACTGAGGCTGATTATCGGCAATCGAAATCGCCATCCTTGTCATCGTTGCAATAATCGCCACTTTACCATCCATGCCGGGCCCAGCAAGGGCAGTGAAAGTGCAAAACTGACAGACAGCAGATGCATGTCAATCTTGCCTTACGGTAAACCGGCAATAAGCTGCGAATTCCGATCAATCGACCATTGGCAACTGAGAGCTCGGTCTCTCCAAATAGCTGCAAGTCGGCAAGGAAATAGAGCTAAATTCAAGGGGCCTTGGACGACCAGTCACCCAATACAGCTTCCGACCCGGGACTGTAAGTGTACTTCAGCCTAACACTGCCCTACTCCACCACCACCAGCAAGACCTCCACCACCTCCTTCTTCTCCTCTTCCTCCTCCTCTTCCACCTCCTCCTCCTCCTCTCCCTTTGCAGCAAATGTAAAGCGCCTAGAAAGAGATTGAGTTCTCTGAGGGCGCTTTATCAAGTGCATTATTATTGTTATTCCTCCCCTTCCTCCTCCTCCTCCTCCTCTTCTTCCTCTTCCTCCCCCTCCTCTTCCTCCTCCTCCTCCTCCTCCTCCTCCTCCTCTCCTCCCTCCTCCTTCCTCTTCCTCCCCCTCCTACTCCTCCTTCTCCTCTTCCTCCTCCTCTTCCTCCTCCTCCTCCTCCTCCTCCTCTTCCTCCTCCTCCTCCTCCTCTCCTCCTCCTCTTCCTCCTCCACTTCCTCCTCCTCTTCCTCTTCCTCCTCCACTTCCTCCTCCTCTTCCTCTTCCTCCTCCTTCCTCCTCCTCCCCTCCTTCTCCTCTTCCTCCCCCTCCTACTCCTCCTTCTCCTCTTCCTCCTCCTCCTCCTCCTCCTCCACCTCCTCTTTCTTCTGAGACAAGTACAGCGGTTCCGGCGGTCGCTATCATGCACTCCCACACATTTCCTGCTCTCCATCTTGTAGCTTCGGCATCGGCACCAGTGTTTTGTAGCTCGAGGCAAAGCTGTTGGCTTAACGAAAGGTCACTCACAATGGAAACTTACTTCAAACTAGAAGCGACCGCTAGTTTCTGCAGGGTTGTGCAGATGTCTCGCGACCAAGGTGCACACATCGAGCATGCACACAGACATGCTGGCTTTCGGTAGGTCACTCGCAATTGATCAGACTATAAAACTCTATCCCTGTAGTCGTTGCAGGACATCGTGCAGATTCACAGCCACAAAGGCACCGAGCGCCACGCGACCTGCCACCACACACACACACACACACACACACACACACACACACACACACACACACACACACACACACACACACACACACACACACACACACACACACACACACACACACACACACACACACACACACACACACACACACACACACACACACACACACACACACACACACACACACACACACACACACACACACACACACACACACACACACACACACACACACACACACACACACACACACACACACACACACACACACACACACACACACACACACACACACACACACACACACACACACACACACACACACACACACACACACACACACACACACACACACACACACACACACACGCTAAACATCCGGAAAATAGGTGGCCGGCATATTAACCTAACCTCGAGCGCTTAGTTCAACTGCAAACAGCTTGCATCCAAATCAGCTACTTCTGCACTGGTCAGCTAAGTCCTGTTAGCGGTAGACTTAGCTTCCTTTTCTGTGCTACCTCCATCTTTACCACTCAAAGAATGGTCAGCTCAATAAGAATAGCTGTTTGTAGCGGCGCTGATCACAGGACAAGGTACTGATGAATATTGATCAGTACCATCACGCATGCGCACGAGCACGCACCACCAATGCACACGGACATGCGCCACTCAACTCGAACGCTTTGCAGGCTTTGCAGCCGTACCGTGAACTTATCCTCGGCGGTAAAGTCTTCATCCAGAAAAACCCTCGCCCTGTCGTAGTGCTCCAGCTCCGCCGTCGACAGCAACGTCCTGCAACGAGCCGCCGACGACGAGCAGGCGTGCGGCGGCCTACCCTTGCACCGGCACGGCACTCTGGCCTGCTGGCTTCGATGCTGCCGCCAAGCGACCGACAGACAGTCGATGCCGCCGCCTCTAGAGCAGTGGGCGGTCGGGCGGGCACGGTGCACGCCGGTCTCAAGCAACGTCTTGCAAAGTCTTGAGCGCCGAGCATAGGCACCGGCCGAGTCGCACGAGCAGCGGTGAAATAAAACTGCAACGGCTGGCGCTCAGAAGCAAGAGGTCGTCGCTCGTCAAAGAACGTCGAAAGGGGAACGAAATAGGAAACTGCCTGCAGGCAGACGCCACGGCCGACAGTCGCTAGCGGAGAAAATGCGAGTGCCCGGCGTCGTCGCAAGTTGGACAGAATTGACGGCCAGCGACGCCAAGTCTCGAGAATGACTTCTGCTCCCGTCGTGCCTTTCCTCCGAGGCCTCAGCGGCAGATGACGATAGAAACTACGGCATCGATGCTACGGCGACGTCTACTCAGTGACCTCAAAAGGCAAGTACCTCACTCATGGGCCAAACAAAACCAGGATAAGCTTACGTTGCTCTGGAAAGTTTTCTATAGAGCACTCACAAGCCTGAGCAGCATTCGGCTTGCAGTCGGTAGCCAACAGACATTGCAACTCATGCCCTTTGCAGCAAATGTAAAGCACCTAGAGAGAGATTGAGTTCTCTGAGGGCGCTTTATCAAGTGCATTGTTATTATTATTATTATTATTATTATTATTATTATTATTATGACTATTATGCCACAAAGAGAAAGTGAGCAGTATAGCTGAGTCAGAAGGGCAGGCAAGGAAGTGATGTAGTGCGGAAGTAGTAGCGCAGGACGGCTGGGAAGGATTCGCCACAGTCGGCTGCAGGAGAGGATCCTTGTTGAAAGATGCTCCATGCTAGCCATGTTGCCAGGTGGCATAAAAAACAATAATAATAATAGCGTCTTCTCTCGGGACCAAGGACATAAAAAGCAATTGCCTTACCTAGTGTGCCATCACGGCTCACCTCGCATTGCAGCAATGCACACACACGCGCGCACACACTCACACACACATAACCACTCGTGAGCTGGTGGGCCTGAGCCGCGCATTCCGTGCAGCACAGCTGCCAATTGGAGATTGGAAACAACGACTTGGTTCCTTTGTACTCTTTAGAGCAACGTACCATCAAATACGGTAGCCGATTGTGCCACATTGTTTTGACGTACTTCGACAGGAAGCTAAGCTAGCAGCTCAGCATTGTGGCCGGCAAGTACTGGGTCATTGTCCAGTGGGAAAGGTGGCTGGTTAAAGGTCCGTTGCCATTTATGGCCTTCCGTATCGCGTTGAGGCCAGTTTATGGACCGTTGACCTTTATGGTGGGTTTATGAGGGGATGGGTCATAGCTTGAGGGCAACACCTGCACCTGAGGCTCTGAGAGTTCAGCTCTGAGTGGGACGACGCCAGAGCCGGTCGGTTGGCGCTGGCAGAGCCTCCGAGGGGAGCAGAGACATTTGTGTATGTACTTGCGACAGAGTTTCGCTCGTCCCATGCTTTACTCTTCCCGCCCGAGTTCCACGAGGACCACTTTTCGAATGCAGCAGTAGACAATCCTTAATTTCGTGCTGCAAGTGATGATAGCCGCCAAGGCTCTTCTGCTGCTATACATAAATGAGGCTGTTGGATCAGCTGACCTTTACCTTTATGATTTAATGATTAGTCCAGGTGAAATGCAGCACCATTTTGCAAGTGTGCATAAAGTCTTCGGAGAATCCCCTTACCCCCATGAGGGAGGGAGTGGTAGGTCCGTGGATCGTAGCCTAGGGGGTAAGGTGCTCAAGGCCCAGGACTCAAGACCCAGGGAGTGGGCTTGAGCCCTGCAGTGGGCGATCCTTTATTATCGACCGCAAGCGAGGTAGGTCCGTGGATCTTAGCCCAGGGCACACACACACACACACACATGTGAGCTCTGCCAGCTGCAGGTTATAGATGGAGGGTCACAGCCTTGGGTAACAGACATGAGGTCATTTGTAGTAATACTAATAATAATGACAATAACACACTTGATAAAGCGCCCTCAGAGAACTCAATCTCTTTCAAGGCGCTTTTCATTTCCTGCAAAGAAAACACGATCGAATGTAGTAGATTTTCCGGCAAATGGGTGATGCATACATGTCGGCAAAAGACCGTGGAATTTGGTAGAGAGAGAGTGTAATGGTAAGGAATTGCTTGTCAAATTCCGTTGTCGGATGGCTGCACTGGATTCAAGAAATAATGAATCAAAATATGTAACTCGTTGGCTTGCCACGTACTCAGGCGAACATATTTCAAGTGTAGGAAGTAATGAAAAATCATTGTGCATTGACTAGTTATTAATTTCCCGCAATAAATTGCATGTATTTATATAATTTTTAGATTCTCTGCATAATAAAAAGTCCTAGAGTTAGATCCGAATTAAATCGGGTGTTTCCTGAGCCGTGATGTCACACTAGATAAGGCGGTTGGTTTTCACGACTTCGGTCCCCGAGGTAGTAGGTTCAAATCCTGCGGTGGGTGATTCTTTGTTGCCAATGCAAGTGGAGGTGATAGCCGTCGTAAAGGCTCTTCTGTCGCTATACAAAAGAGGCTTTTAAATCAGCTAGTATTAGAGTAAAATAGTATGCTAGTAGCGGGTGCGTAGAAAATTTTAGAGGGCAGTGTACATAAGTAGTCATAAGTGACCTTTTCAGTAAATTCAGGCTCTGTTACATTGTGCATCAGTAAAAGAAACACCGATGAAGCCGACGGCCTCTATGACCGGCTAGACAAGGAGGTAATAAAGAATCGTGTTGGGATATCACATTAAACGCCTACGTATTAACAGCATATATGCTTGTTTTTGGGCTACTAATAAATACTTTTCCCGTGCTGCGCTAAACTGTAGTGTTCCTGGCATCGTAGAAAGCCGTCTTATAACCCATACGAATTAACAGCCACAGCAGCTGTTTCGGCAGTACTGCAAGGACTTTTTTTAACGCTGTGCATCTATGGCAAGAAGAGGCGACCAACTCTAGCTGACCTTTGGCTTCCTCAGAAAGTCAAGCCGCCCTGAGCACAACGATGAGGTCAATGATGGGCCAATAATGTCTTTCTTACTTTCACTAAATGGCTCTCTCCCATCGGTCAACTGCATCAAGCGCCCAGTTCAGAGCCAAGGTGAACTGTGCAGATGCCTAGACCTGCTCGAAGCCGGCGGGACCCATGTGCAGACCAGTGTCCTAGCCGGTGATGACTCACAGAGTGCCCAGCCCCGAATAGCTCAGCCACCACCAACTCGGAGAGCTTTTGCCCCCCCCCATGGTTTTTTTTCTTGAGTCAACTCAAGCTAGGTGAATGACCTCCCGATCCCTCCCACTCGGCAGCCACCCAGGACGACGGGTGCCCCCACATTTTGATGGCCGATGCTGCTGCCAGCAGCATCCCTCTTAATGGCAACCTGGAGCATGAATAACAACTTCTCTTTCCTCTTTTGATCTTGCTAGCAGAGCCAGCAGGATCAGTTTTCGAAAAGGATCAATTGTCAACAAAGCAACGACCGATGTCCGAAGCCACGTGCTCGGATTTCGATGCTAGCATGACTAAAATGGAGCAGAGGCAGCAATGGCATTAGCTGCCATGGCAGCGGCAGTAGGCCAATGCTTCGATTATAATCGACCTGCTCGATCGGCTGCTTAGTAGCATCAAACCAAGGGAGAACAATTGCCATCTGCTACCCAGCGTCCTTTTTCAGTCCACCTAGTACGATACACACACAAATATATATATATATCTATATATATATATATATGTGTGTGTGCGTGTGTGTGTGTGTGTGTGTGCGCGCGCGTGTGCGCGCGTGTGTGTGTGTGTGTGTGCGCGTGTGTGTGTGTGTGTATAATATTTAAAAAGATCCCTGTACCTTAGCCGGAGGAGCCAGCCCTGCCAAGCAGGGAGGGGGGCTACCCACGCCTCCAGGTTCAGGAACAGGGACCACACGGCTTCCGAGCCGGAAATGGCATCCAAGACGCTCAGCTGCCGAAATTCCACCCGTGCGTTACTTTCGCAAAATGCCGAGGTCCGTCAGGCAGGCTTCAATATCAGGCCACCAGCCACCCAGAACACCAACCACGAAGGGCCTCACCACTGCCGACCAGACTCCAGCTGTCAGGAAAGACCGAGCTGTGGTCTACTTATCAACCTTTACCGGTCCACTGCCACCAGGGCATCCTTGCTGCCGTCAAACAGCATCGTTACGTCGACTATGACCACATTGGTGCCATAGTCGATGAACACGGTCCGCTTGAAAGCCGGACCCCCGGCAAGCAGGAAGGCACGACCTGCCGAGAGGCAGGAGAACACAGTGGCCGGAAGAGCCCCGATTAGGCGACCCGGAACCAGGTTTGGCAAGCCGTTATTGCTTGCAGCATCGGTCATGGCAGTGGCTTAGGACGTGGCAGACGGGTCACAGTCTCAGAGCAGCGACAAAGGCGGCAGTCGGTGGCCGTTCTGGGGTATGACTGGCTCCTAGAGCCACCGAGCCTGCCAACAGCACGTCCAGGCGAGCACAGTGAACGAACCACCACGCTCAGAACGACAGGCCGAGATCCGTGCTCTGAAAGTGGCTGTGGGTCGCGAACCTGTCCGTGGCCAGGCAACGGCTGACCCTGCACCGAGCAGGCTGGGCTGCCCAAGCCCAGCCTTCAGCCAACCTGGCGAACTCTCGCAGTTTTGAGATGGCAACTCGCGGTCCGAACGAATGCTCCATCTCGTTGGGGTCAGTTGAGACCACCAGGACGTCCGAGACGGCCAGCGAGATGCCACAGGGGAGCCGCTTAAGGCATCGTAGCGAATCAACCCACAGCAAGGCTGGGCCGACACTGTTTCCAGGGCCGAATGCGGCTGGGCTCAGTTACCGTGAGCACTCCTCGTCAGACAAAGGCATGCCGTGCCGTCCATGTATATATATATATATATATATATATATATATATATATATATATATATATATATATATATATATATATAATATATATAATATATATATATATATAATATATATATATATAATGTATATATATATATATATATATATATATATATATATATATATATATATATATTTATTTATATGCAGAGTCGTGTGTATGTGTGTGTGCACGTGTATGTATATATACATATATATATATATATATATATATATGATCATCCCTTAATAATAATAATAATAATAATAATGCACTTGATAAAACGCCCTCAGAGAACTCAATCTCTTTCTAGGCGCTTCACATTTGCCTGCTTGCGAGCTAGCTAGCTAGCCTGCCAGCCCCCCATCAATGCGGTTAGCTTGCATATCTGTTTGCTCGCGTTTGCAGTCATGCTGGCATCTCGCGAGGTCCCTCGGTAGCCGGTGCGTACATAATTGTAAAGCTGGAAATGTCTGCGGACGACACTCTTTTCTACATTCGAAGGCTCAAGCCAGACGCCAGGTACGTGCCCAGTCAGTGAGTCATCGAGAGAAATTCAAAACCAGGCATATGCATGTTGTACATATATCCGTATATGAAGCAATTCAAAAGTTCAGACTGCCCAAAAGCTGTCTGCGGTGGGCCCTGAGAGCAGAACTTATTTTGCCTTGTGCTATGAACGATCTCAACCTCTGATCTGTTAGGCAAGTGCTGTAACAATTAAGCCATCGAAGCAGAGAGCTATCGAAGCTCTGCCTTCTGCTCAGCACATGTCTTAAGCATGGGCATTAAATGGCCAATTACTAGGTCTTAGCCTAGGGGTTAAGCACTCGCACTTCAAGACCCAGGTCCGTAGGTTCGATTCATGCAGCACTCGATCCTGCAGCACTGCCTACTGCCAGTGGGTAGTGATAGCCGTAAAGGCTCTTCTGCCACTACTGTATATAACTTGATGTCCCTAATCTGGCTCCTGCAGTAATGCCTGAATGTAGGTACAGATGGCCACTTGTATGCTTGTGCATGCTTGGCTGAGCAAGTTAATCGTGAGCTCGTAAACACTTGCTTGTCTGTGCACGCATGTCTAATGCATGTCTGAGCACGCTTGTCTGAGCACGCTTGTCTGAGCACGCATGTCGGAGCACGCATGTCGGAGCACGCATGTCGGAGCACGCTATCTTGCCTGTCATTTACCCTTGGCTATTGCTGCTCGAGCTGCAGCGAGTTGTAAGAGATTGAGATTCAGCTCTCTTAGGGGCAGATACTGTGCTTGTTAGAGCTCAAGTGTTATTCTTATCAATTAATTGCCTGCAAGTGCGGGTGAATGTAAGCGCACCTTTTGTGCGTGTGCACGCACACACGTTTGCACAAGCTGATGCTTGCACCCAGCACTGGTGCAGTCGTGTGGCGCAAGTCGGCTCGTGAGTGGATGGTCGCACGCGCGTGCATGCTCGCCTGAGTGCGTACACACGTACATTACAAGGGCCGCTTACTTGACAAAGTGTTCCACGTGATGCATGGATGACTCGTAAGACTTGCCGCCTACTTCCTGGCAGTGAATGGCAATGAAGTGCGGCGATATCCGAGCGATGGTCTGGCAAAATTAAGGCACCACAGCTTCGCAGAGTCAAAGAGGTTGACACGAGCAACAGCCAGCGAACAGCGAGCGCCTTCCTCTCAGGGGGCGGGGTAGGGGAGAAGGTGAGCTGCAACGGCGAGTCACAGGCGTGCTGAGATGTGGACCTCAGAGCCACACCATTCGATTGTGCCGAGAGACTGCCCAGTAACATCATCAGCGGCGGTACCTTGAGACATTTCCGCAGCCACTGCTTGAGCGTCTTCTCCATCTGAAGAGGTAAAGCAAGGCATGCTGCAGGAGGCAAAGCCTCGGGCAAGGCACGATTTGAATGCCTTGCACACGTGCCCCGCGACCGCGCCGGAACAGGCCAGGGGTCGCGAGGCGAGTAGGCGCCCAGATCTTCCAGAAAAGACGTCGAGATCTTAACGGATCCAATCAGCCTGCCGTCAGCGCTAGTTGTCGAACGAAGCACTGTGTCCAGGGTCACAAGCCCAGGGTCAGTGTGCCGCTGCAGCAGGCTTGGCAGCGCAAGCTTCGACAACTTGTGCTGCCGCTTCCGGCTTGTCGGCAACTCGGTAGCACTTCTGGGAAGTGTTACGAGCTGCATTGAGCATAGCATCGATTTCATCTCGGCACAGTCTCCGCATGTTGACGGCTCCTGCCAACTAGTGACCGTCTTGCTCAGCTATCCTTAATTCTTAATCCTTGACGTAAGGGACGAGTCGATTAGACGAGTCTCGACAGCTGCCAGCAGGTGGTGCAGCAAGCACCTATCTCGGTGCAGCCAGAGCAGCCCTCCACCTCGGTAGATTAATTTCGTTATCGAATGCCAACCTGCTCCTAATGAAACTTCGTCCCCCCCACCCACCCCCCTTATCTGGGCAAGCTAGCAGAAATCAGACAGCACCCGGAGCCCTGGTGAGCCCCGCCCCCTGCACCCCGAGCGCAAGCATCGAAGCCACCATCGGCACACGGTCGGCAGCAGCGGCCGACCACTGCATTCGGGCACGAATGCGAGTTGCCCATGAGTTTCTATTTTCCGAAGCAGCCGACAGAGCAATTCGAGCTTCTGCTCGACGACGATCCGACATGTCAACAGTGCAATCGTGGCTGCGCTGCTCTCTCTCTCTCTCTCTCTCTCTCTCTCTCTCTCTCTCTCTCTCGAGCAGCAGCAGCAGCAGCAGCAGCAGCAGCAGAAGCAGCAGCAGATCAGAGCAGCCAGCCAGATGCAGAGGGTGATCCGCTCTCTCTCTCTCCGCTGATCTGCTGCCGACGGCGCAGAATCGACGCTGACCCGATCAGGAGCAACGGCAGCAGCTACGGCGTGCACGGCCATCTCTCAGCAAGCAGCAGCTCCGAGGGCGTGCAGCACCCCTCCCCCACCCCTGCAGGCCACTTGGGGTGGCAGCAAACGATGGGCTGCAGCTCTATCTCTTCTCTCTCTCTCCCCTCTCTCTCTCTCTCTCTCTCTCTCTCTCTCTCTCTCTCTCTCTCTCTCTCTCTCTCTCTCTCTCTCTCTCTCTCTCTCTCTGTCTTTCTATCTCTTCTAATAATAATAATAACAATATTGCACTTGATAAAGCGCCCTCAGAGAACTTAATCTCTTCTCTCTCTCTCTCTCTCTCTCTCTCTCTCTCTCTCTCTCTCTCTCTCTCTCTCTCTCTCTCTCTCTCTCTTTTCTCTCTCTCTCCCCTTCTCTCTCTCTTTTCTCTCTCTCTCCCCTTCTCTCTCTCTTCTTTCTCTTTTCTCTCTCTCCCCCTCTCTCTCTCCTCTTTCTCTCTTTTCTCTCTCTCTCCCCTTCTCTCTCTCTTTTCTCTCTCTCTCCCCTTCTCTCTCTCTTCTTTCTCTTTTCTCTCTCTCCCCCTCTCTCTCTCTCTTTTCTCTTTTCTCTCTCTCTCTTTCTCTCCTCCTCTCTCTCTCTCTTCTCTCTCTCTCTCTTCTCTCTCTCTCTCTTCTCTATCTCTCTCTCTTTCTCCCCCCCTCTCTCTCTCTCTCTCTCTCTCTCTCTCTGGGCTAGAAGGACAGTGCTGCCAAGGCAGCGGCAGGACAGCAGCTCGGCAAAGGGTCAACAACGACGTTGCAAAGAAAAGGAGGAAAAGATGGAGGCCCCAGGGTCGATTGCTCGTGCAACTAGTGCTCTCTCGTGCCAGGAGGCTGCATGCGCGCCCTTATAAGCTGTCGCGAAATCTCGGTTGCCTCGAAGGTGCGGGCGAAGTGCTGCATTCTGCTGCTGCTGCTGCTTCGCAATGTCGGCCGCTTGCTAGGCAGGCAGGCGAATGATTGCCTGCCGAGCTGGCAGGCAGGAAGTCGGCAATCCGGACGCACCCTTTCTGCAGACCTTTTCCTGCGGACGATACGTTTGAATGCCCCTTCTGGTTCTTTTATGCTGCCCACAAAGGGAAGCCTTGAAGCAAGAGCAAAGAGAGCACTCCCTGTTGTCTCCTCCCAGCTCCTGTATCTCAGATGCCTCCGCCGGTCCCCCCAAAACGACACTGCCTCAGAAATTGACCGGTCCTCGGCTGGCACGTTTCGTCGGCAGCCTCGACGGATTGCAGGAGCAGAAGCAAAACAGGGGCGAGCTCTGGCAGGGTTCGCAAAGGGCAAAGGCCCCAGAAGGACCTGCGATCAGCTGGCAAGCTCGCCGAAGCCGGCTGCACCGCTGCCATTGCCGTGCGGCAGGGGGCTGTGAGCAGCCGCCTGCCAAGTAAAGGGAAAGAGAATCGGCTCGTTCAGGAGACGATGCCTTGATCGATCGCCGGTCCTTTGCGGTGCATTGCTGCTGCTGCTGCTGCCGCCGGCTCCCTAGACTAGCACTGCATCGCAGTCCATCAACTGCAGAGCCGACCACGTGCAGAGGCCGACCGAGGCTCTTGCCGCTGCCAAAGCAGCACTGACAGGGACCGGCCAGGCAACAAAGGACTTTTCGCCGACCTTCACTGGCTCCCAATCATGCAGCGCATCGACTTCAAGGTTTTGTCACTTACTTTTAGGTCCCTTCATTCTCTGGCTCCAGCCTGCCTATTAGATCTACTCCCCAACCGGGCGAAGCATCGTACAACCAGCTGTTCTGACTCGAATCATTTAGCCATAACTAGTACGAGCCTCAAAACCGTTGGAGATCGTGCCTTTAGTTCCTATGCTCCCAAAGCCTGGAACTCACTACCGATGCAAGTCACAACGTCCCTTGAAATGATGACTTTTAAAAAGAAGTTTAAACCAACCTGTTTGTTACAGCATTTGGTGGGTATTTGTGATTCGTCCTTCTGTGTGCATGTACCTGCTTACACTATGCCTGCTGCTTGTGGATGTCACTACCAAACATTTGGTAATGCTTTATATAAAGCATCTGTAGAGTGCCTAGAGAGGGATTCAGTTCTCTGACGGTGTTATGCAAATGTATTGTTATTAAAGAAGCCAAAGGCGTCGCAATGGCCTGGTGAACGTAGTAGGTGGCGGCGGCATTAAAAACACATTCGTGTGCAGTGCCCCCAGGTCTTAGCCCAGGAGTGAGGTGCTAGCTCGGGTCGTGGGTGTGAGTCCTGCCCGAAGTGGGCGATCCTTTATTGCCCACTGCAAGCCGCACGGTTATAGCCATTAAGGCCCCTCAGCAGCCGTACAAAAGACCAGCTGTTAAACCAGCTAATGTATCTTTCTTTCTTTGCTCGCCTGCCCAGGGTCGCCTGCCCCTCTCGGTTTTCCGGGCTCTAGTTCCTGCTAGCAGTGGCAGCTGCAACAACGTCGGCTACTTCTCTCCCGGGAGCCTCCACCGGACTCGCTAGCTGGCCGACGGCTTTTCCTAGAAGCACCCACCGGCTGCGGTTTTGCTCAAGCTGGCCATCATCCATCACCATCCAGTTCTTCTTGCGGCCACGGCACGGCCGGCCACGGCTCGACACATGGCACTCGGCCGACCGGAGCCGCTAGGCCGAGCAGGACAATCGGAAGAGCTGATGAATGATTTTAATGTCTGACGAATTTCGAACAACCTTGTCTCTCACTGAAAACGCTCGCACCACACAAAAACCCTACTGCTTCCATGTAAGTCACGCTGTGGTCGACATATATCGACTACTTGTTTGCTGCAATCAGCTAATCAGTGGGTCCTTTTGCCGGGCAACGAGCCGCCTGCATGACGGCCGGTTCTTTTCCGGCCTTACAATTTGCGATTTTATTACATTACATCTCATTACATTACTACATTACAAGAGTCTAATGATATAGAAAGCGTAGCCACTCACGAAAGATCACGAATGCACCAGCAATAGAAGCAGTCTGGGGTTTTGCTGGAAGCATCCAGGCTTCCGGTCATAGTGACTTACTCGAAGGCACCGCAGATCTCCGACTCCCTTTAAACTCTCAATCTTCTGTGAGAAATGACGAACCACATACAAGTATTCCTTCTCAAGTGGACTTTATTATATGTTCTAGCTCTCAGTAAGCATCTTCTTTGGCAGAAGCCAGCTAACTTGCCAGGTATTCGGGTTGGGGGCGATAATGTTAACCCCAACGTTGTATCGAGCAGATATGTGCAGCCATTTCTTAGCAGCTTATAGAAATAAGACTAGAGAGGGGTAGAGTTGTCAAACGCTCATGCAGTCATCTTTATATTTAAATATCTCGAAGTTTCAGTGGTACCAGGGGGACTGTATGACTCGTCCAAAACGAAAGCAGGCCTTGGCAGATAGAAGTTCTTACAGAGGCATACGCTTCATTAACAGTAAGAACTCTCGAAAGTGCTTCATCGTTGTTGCTTGCACTGTCATCTGACCGTTAGAGAGACAGAGAGAGACAGAGAAAGTGACAGAGACAGAGAAACAGAGACAGAGAAACAGAGACAGAGAGAGATACAGAGACAGAGAGAGAGATACAGAGACAGAGAGAGAGACACAGAGACAGAGAGAGAGAGAGAGAGAGAGAGAGAGAGAGAGAGAGAGAGAGAGAGAGAAGAGAGAGAGAGAGAGAGAGAGAGAGAGAGAGAGAGAGAGAGAGAGAGAGAGAGAGAGAGAGAGAGAGAGAGAGAGAGAGAGAGAGAGAGAGAGAGAGGGACAGAAACAGAGACAGAGAGACAGTGAGAGCATAAAATTAAATTGTTCTTTTCTCTTCCATTTTTAAGACATTCATTGTGTTGCATAGATGACTCAAGAGATTTAAACTGTGTTGGCAAAATTATAGAAATGCATTCAGAGAACTATAAGGTAGCCAGGAGCGACAGAAAAAAATTTAGTCGCAATAAATGGAACCTTTTTTTGAAAAGCCCTCACCATGACACAATGTAAGTCGTAGCTATGAAAAGGAGAATCGCTGTGGCGAATTTTTGCTCTCACAGACGGCAGACGGCATGAGAGAGAGAGAGAGAGAGAGAGAGAGAGGGAGAGAGAGAGAGAGAGAGAGAGAGAGAGAGAGAGAGAGAGAGAGAGAGAGGGAGAGAGAGAGAGAGCAGAGGTCGTAAGCTGGCCAAGACACGGACAAGGCACAGAATTACAAGTGCAAAATGAATCCACGAGTACACTGCTGAAACACAGTTAACAATGATGAAGATGCCCAATTTGTTCGGCACTCAGGAGAACTAAATCTCTCGGTATGCCCATACAGTGTGCTGAAAAGGGTTCATCTTAATTGGTTAGTGATGACATGCACAATTTCGGCACGCATAAGCATACACGGGACAATTCACAAGGATGGCGCAAATGCTGCAAGTAGGAGCAAGCAGGAATGTCTTCGGGCAAGAGATTGCCGTGACGTCAGTCGGGGTTAGTTCCAGGCTTTGGGGATCATAGGAGCTGAAGGCAAGATCTCCCAAGGATTTGAGGTTGAATAGGGAGGGGTACAGCTAAGCGGCTTGAGTCAGAATAGTGGGCGGTACGACGTGAAGCCTCAGAAGGAAAACGCTGCTGATAGGTAGGCCGCAGCAAGAGACTGAAGGGACTTGAAAGTGAATGGCAGAACCCTTAAAAAACTCCTGTACGCTGCTTGGATGGGAACCAACCGAGTGCAGATTGGTGAGAATTTGTGCACAACGTCGCCGTCACAACGTTCACGACAGTCAAGCCTGCTAGCTGAGCTAAGCACTAGCACCAGCCAATGTTGCTTCAAGCCAACAAAGAAATAGAAGATGAAGCTCATCGTCGATCGTCGATCAAGAAGATCAAGAAGATCATCGATCATCGACTGCCATTACCAAGCCTGGAGTTGACCATGTTTTGAGTGTGAGTTTTAAGTTTAAGTAGACGTTGGAAGCGACTGGCCTGTCGCCCTCGCCCCACCTACCCACCCACCCACCCACCCATCCACGGTGTGCATGCGCACTACCTCTGAGGTTGTGTGAGGTGAGGTGTGAGGCTGATCACTTCCCAGATGGCTACGTCGAGCAGTTCGATGGCCAATGCACAGCCTCGGGCACCACCCTGCCACCCCCTAACGTCATTCCCAGACTTGTCCGGCTGGCAGTGGATTGGCTCACATCCAAGGACCGGCTGAGGAAAGACTACTGTAACCAGGAGCCGCACCATGTGCCACTAAGCAAGAATAAGATGCACTCCGGCTGGCAGACGAGAGAGGCAGGGCAGGCAGTATCACCATCTCTCTGGAAGGGCTCCTGGTTGGTAGGCAAAATTGGATTATCGCCGGTGCGTCACGGTCGCATTAGGTGGGGGAATGAGTTGCAGCCAGTGCACTCGAACGCTGCTGCAGCAGTTATAAGACGCCTACGCACGAAGGCACGAGTCAGTGCCTGGATAGGGGGCTGCTACCCTGGACGACAGTAGAGCTGAAGGACCCGAATGTCAGCCAAGGCCAAGTCCAAGCTGACGAGGCCTCCAGCTGCTGCCTGGTTCGTGAGTAAAGGGGAAGGGCAGCAGGTGAGAGCCTGGCATCGACCGAAGGATCACAGCAGCTGCTCCATTCATTACCTGCTCGGCCATCTCTACGGCAATAATGCAGTATGAAAAGGCCTGCTAGAATGAAAAACAATTAAAGACTGGCCGGGCAACTGGTTGTTAGGTTGGTATTGCATTCATAACAGGCGTACACAGGCCTGTTCACGGTGTCAAAGTATAAACCCACTGCACAGCCGGCGAGCCCTCTCGTACACTGCAGAACAGGGGTCCCAGAGGGAGGGAGGGGAGGTGAGGTGAAGTGGGAATGTCTCTACTTGTAAGTAGTCCAATATTGGGTACGTGGGGGAATGTCTGTACTCACTAGTAGATAATCAAACACACAGAGGTTCAAGAATGCATGCACTTGCATGCTGCTTAAGACATGGGGGGAGGACGTGTCTAAATGCGCACGATATCCATCACACGAAGGAAGTGAGAAGTCCTCCGACGAGATTACACCCGTGTCACATGTGCCTAGGTCACCGGATGGCCGACCTTGACATCGCTGCGGTCGACTGATCGAGGGCCGCACACAACGCTAAAGATAAAAACGCAGCAAGAGCTGCACGAGCTGCGACCACAGCTTAACTGGAAGGCAGATCTAAATAAGTGCAGCCAGCCAGATGTCACAAGACCGTCAACCGAAATTGAAAAACAGAAAGGGTGTTGTCGTCGATCTGGAACCCTGCGACACGATAGACAAGTGTCTTAGCCGCAGCCGCCCAGTATCAGTCACTTCAGATTTGTTACAAACGGTCACGGTGTGATGCCTGGCAAATTGGCTGCAGTGCCTCCCTCCCTCCCCCCCCCGGAGGCAGGTACAGCTCCTGCAGCAGATGGCAAGCGATCAACGCGGACTATCTTCTGCTGTGAGAATGACTCTTAAGTCCCAACTATAATATAATAATAATAATAATAATGGCTCGTGCTGAGACCAACCATATTTATCAGTAAGGCTGCGAATCCAGTTCAATGCTGATACTCCAGAGATAAATAGTTGATGTTCAGTTGATTAATGCAAGTTGGTTTTCAGTTCAGAACAGTTGACGTTCGCAACAGATGAACACCAACTAGTGACCAACCTCAAGAGAACAGCAGCTGGCAAATTTAAAGACACATCGTTGCCAGAATATGTCGACACTAATGACAAAATGGCTGAGTGGCTAGTTGGCAGTCTTCAGCATCCTAGGTCACATGTCAGTGACTCCCGACTGGCCAGTATGACGGCTCGACTTGTTATCGAGCGCATCGATATGCCCCAATCGGGGTGCTGTGGCAACACGTGAATTCGACAGTCGATTCAGCAGCATTTCTTTGTACATCGAACCGAACTACCATCCGGGAAATACAGGGAACGACAGGAGTCTGTTGCCATCTGCAGCAGCAGCTTGCTCGAACAGAATTGTCGGCTCAGTTTACACTGTCGCCGAGGCAAGGGAGAGCATCGGAGTGAGATAGATAAGCCACTGCTGCAGCCCGGTTCAGCCGGCTATCCGCACCAGGGTAGTCTGGCTCCCTCTTCGCACCTGCCGACCTAAGGCTGCTGGCTGCCCTGCTCACCAGTCTCCTCCCACTGAGGACTTTCGTCAGCTGAATAAGCGCCAGGGTAAAAACGAAACCAAATTTCTCTCTCCCTCCCTCTCTCTCTCCCCCCCTCTCTCTCTCTCTTTCTCCTCTCTCTCTCTCTCTCTCTCTCTCTCTCTCCCTTCCTCTCACTCCCTCTCTCTCCCTCTCTCTTTATCTCACTCTCTCTTTTCTCCTTCCCTTTATCTCTCCCTTTCTCTCTCCCTCTCTCTCTCCCTCCCTCTCTCTCTCTCTCTCTCTCTACCACTCTCTCTCTCTCTCTACCTCTCTCTCTCTCTCTCTTTCTCCTCTCTCTCTCCCTTCCTCTCACTCCCTCTCTCTCCCTCTCTCTTTATCTCACTCTCTCTTTTCTCCTTCCCTTTATCTCTCCCTTTCTCTCTCCTTCTGTCTCTCCCTCCCTCTCTCTCTCTCTCTCTCTCTCTCTCTCTCTCTCTCTCTCTCTCTCTCTCCCTCCCTTCTCTCTCTCTCTCTCTCTCTCTCTCTCCTTCTCCCTTTCACTCTCTTTTACTCTCAGTCTCTCACTCTCCACTGCCCACTAGCGTTGTCTTAGGACGCACTCGTCGGTCGTCAATGTGTGCTTTCGCCTCGAATTCGAGTAATTGAAGTGAATAAGAAATCCGTCTGCAAATCCGAACAACAATCGTCTTGACGGGCGGCGATTGCGGTAGAGGACCCGAGCAACTTCGGGAAGCTTCAATTTCGTCGGCGGCGCCAATGCGTTCGCGGATTAACACTTGGCTCTCCAACCTCTCTAAAACGCCGGGCTAACTTCGCCCAGCGCGAGTAGCGATTAGGTTCTCTTGGGACGCGTTACGAATGAATTGCAATCTTTGCAGTATCTCGCATGCGTTCCAGCAGGCTGGCAACAGTCGACGGACGGTCATCGTCGTCAATAAAGGCGGTTGTCCGCTATGCCGCGAGGCGTGCGCACTTTCCACCTGGCTACCAACGAGAGCGCCCGTCTGCATGCGAGCAACCGTGCGCGCCCACGCTAGCGCCAGAGCCCGGCGTCGAGCGGCGCTGCTCTCGCTCGCCGCAGGTAACTCGTCCGCCGCCGAGGGCTCCGGTGTCACTCCCCCCCACCCTTCGCCCACGCGGTAGGGGCGGGGCAGACAGAGGTCGCAGTCGTCGCGCGCCAGACGGTCGGTCGACGGCACACGAGCCGTCGCATGCCCCGCCCCCCGCCCCCCCCCGCCCCCCCCCGATGAGGGGCACGGTGGGAGCGCGACTCACGAAGAGCGCGGCGCGGCGCGAGCTCTTCCGCCGACCGGCGCGCGCAGGGCACGGCTCGGCGCGCTGCACTCACGTCTTCGAATATCGAGCCCACGTTGGCCGTGATGAGCAGAAAGTTCATCTGGCCGCAGGGGACCGCCGCGCATACGTCCCGCCGCTCCATGTCCAAACGTTCGCACGGTAGAATGCGAGCACGCGCGAGCGAGCGCGCCTAACGCCGACCGCGCGACAGGACGCCGCCGGGAAGTCTACTCGCGCGGGGGCGTGAAGGGTTCGCAGGGTCTGCGGCAACCGTGACGTACCTCCCAAACGCGAGCGCTGATTGGGCGCACGCCGAGGCCGCTTCTTTTTTCCAATCCGACCGATTCACGCCCCGCCCCGCCCCCCCGGCGTATGGTTTTTTGTAAATGGGTCAACCACCGGGGTCGCCGCGCGCGCGCTCTCGCGCGCTCGGGGCCCGTGCATGGGCGCTCCGAGAACTTGGACTTAACGCCCTAGAGGCTAGCGTCCGTTCGCAAACCGGCAGCTGCTAACGCATTTTCGCGGCGTATTTCCGACCGGTGCGGCGGCGGCCTCGCAGCGGCTCTGCACGCTGCGCCGCCGCCGCGGCGGCGGCGGCGCAGCGTGCACCAAGGTCTGCGCTACCACGGTCGCACCGTAACGCTTGCTAGCTGTAAGCCCGCCAGATCACGATAGCCCTCGGGATCGCAAGTGGTTCTCGAATTACAATCGCCAGGAACCGCTTGCGATACACCTGCATGCTAATAACTTTAATCAATATAAAACAATTGAGAGTAACACTAATAACTAAATAATAATAATAAGTAATACATTAATATTAAATAGTAATTGTGTTTTTAATAATTGGCCAGCTGCACTCTGGGGCGTCGAGCAGGTCAGTCGCGCTTTGGACTTCGAACGGGCGAGTAGTACGCTGAGGCAAGAGCGGGCATTGTATGCAGCCCTCGGTGGCTTTGACTTCTATGTGGTATTGACTTTCATACGCTCGGGAATTAGAATTTTTTTATTAAGACTAACTTTTACCCGTGATAGGTCGGGAAACTACAACTTTGCTTTGGAATGCAAGCAATGCATCGACTTTAAGATTGTGTCGCTCACTTTTAGGTCCCTTCATTCTTTAGCTTCAGCCTACCTGTCAGATCTACTCACCCACGGGGCTGAATACCGTGGGACTCGCCTCCGGAATCTAATCGTTTACCCATACCCCATACGAACCTCAAATCCTTTTGAGACCGCTCCTTAAGTTGGTTAGTAGCAGCATGCACAGTGTCAACTCACATAAGCCCATAAAGGTCGAATCACTAGGACCCACTAAATGCTGTCATAAATAGATGCGTTTTTAGTTTCTTTTTTAAATGTAGTCAAGTCAGGAGATATCGTGACGCAAGGCGGAAGTCAGTTCCAGGATTTTGGACCATGCGAACTAAAGGAGCAGTCTCAAAAGGATTTGAGATGCATACGAGGTATGGGTAAACGATTAGATTCCGAAAACTGTGCGGTACGATGCTTAGCCTGGTGGGGGAGTAGATCTGATAGATAGGCTGGAGCCAAAGAATGAAGGGACATACAAGTGGGCGACAAAACCGTGAAGTTGATGCGCTGGTTGACTAGGAGCCACTGCAGGTCGGCGAAAAGTGGTGAGATGCGGCAACTGCTTCACTCACGACTGACAAGTCTGGCTTCGGAGTTTTGCACCGGCTACGAGCGCTCGATTGCACAGGCGGGTTGGGCAGCAAGCAGTGAGCTACAGAAGTCAAGACGGGATGTCACAAATGCATGATGCAATTTAGATGCGGCATCCCTTTCTAAACAAGCCGGAACTTTAGCGATGTCGCGTGGCTGAAAGTAGGCAGACTCGACTGTAAAGAAGAAGTCAAGCGGCGATGCAGTTACAGCGCGCGGCTGCCCGAGAGAACCCGGGGAACTTTTTTGAAGGATCTCATCTACCAGACGGCTTTCGTCCTTAGCACACTATTAGCCGACTATTCTAAGACATGAAGGGAGATTGGTAGGAGATTAGGGAGTAGAGATTAGACGCTAGAGGTTAGGGAGTCCAGTAAGGCTAACATTGTTGTTGATGTTTTAAGTAGGGCACAACGTCACATCGCAGCTACTACAGTGGAGTGTCAAACTGTCACTAGAAGACGCCAGGGAAGCGAAGGTTCACGATTCGCATTTAACTGCTTTACATCCTTCGCTCAGCCGAAGAAAACCCTCTGCTAGGCGCTGTATGGCCATTCTGGGTGAAAACTTTGAATCTCAGTGACAATCTTACGACGTTGCATGTCAATCAGAATATTATGGACATGCCAACCGGTTCTGTAATTAGTGTGCTCAGGTGGAGATGGCAGCCAGGTGAACAGCCTGCACGAATTTGGTGTTGACGAATCAGAGCCGAATTCCTCAGAAAAACTTTCTCAGCAGCTGAGAGGCTTGTTTCTGAAACATAGAAAATGATTCTCCATAGGCTCGCGGAACTCAGGAAAGTGTAATAAAATCCACTACGGCGATCAGCATACAAGTATGCAAGCAGTGCAGGTGCAGCAGGTGCCCAAGATGCCCAAAATGTATCCCTGTTGCTCTACAGGCCTTGTCTAAGGTGTTGATCTACAGGCCTTATCTAAGATGAAGCCAGTTTAGATGTTAGTTGAGATGGCATTGTCGAGCGACCGACTAGTCCGCGGGGTGTTGATCTACAGGCCTTATCTAAGATGAAGCCAGTTTAGATGTTAGTTGAGATGGCATTGTCGAGCGACCGACTAGTCCGCGGGCATCATCCATTGGGGGATCGTCAGAGAGCTCGCAGGTTACCTTAAAACTTAGGGTTGATTATCGCCAATCTAAGTGATGTTGCGGTGAGGGACAGCTACGCATTGCACAATCTGACAAAGAGTCTGGACCGGCGTCACAAAACCAGACTTTTGGCGGGCATTCTCGATGTGATATCCGCGTATCGCCGAATTCAGGTTGCTGAAGCAGAAACCGATAAAAAAAATGGCGATCGCATTACCACTCTACGGTCTGTACATTTATTGTCATGTGTCAGTCGGACTCGGCAAAACACCTGGGACCTTTTAGCGTCTTTTCAATGATTTCATTCCTGTAGTCGACACAGACTATATGCGTTCATACCTCCACGAGTTCTCCCCTCGACGCTTTCGCGAAATTTAGGAATACACCTTGCCGGCCTCGATGGAGTCCTAAGCCCGTTCATTTCACCCTGGTTTAGAATCGCAGGAAAGAAGTGCCGCTTTGCCCAACAGCTAGCTACTTTTCCCGGACTCGCGGTGTCTGCAGGGAGTATGCTTTACAATTGCAGCAACAAGCTTCAGTCATCCGCGATGCGCGAATAATTAACGATCGAAGATTAACGGTCAAGATTCCAGGTACCCGGCATTAATCTCAAGTTCATTCCTGCCTTGGCGGATAATTCGGCCGACCTCAACGGCTTCAACAGCTTCAACAGTTGAAGCGCTGAGAAAAATTCAAGTAAGCTCTTAATGAAATCAGAGAGCTGCTCATTGACGATGTAGGATCGCTGAGGAGGATCGCAGATCAGCGCCTTCCGCTTTTTCTTCACTTGTGACGCGCTCCCAGTAGTGGCTGGCTTTGTCCTAGAATAGCACGGTAAGCCCGGTGAATGAATTCAAGCCGGTGGCACTTGCTTGGATGGCTAAAGCTAAATTCCAGGGAGGCAAAAGAATAGGCAGCTGAGCTGGATTACCTTGATAATATTAAGAAGACATTTGCATAGCATTCTCAGAGAACTAAATCTCTCTATATGCACTTGTTATGTGCTTCAAGGGATCCATGTAAATATGGTTAGTGTTAACTTGCGCAGCGTCAACATGTATGAGCACACAAAGGACAATGCACTAAGGCTCTGCGAAGGCTGCGAATAAAGTCAAGTCGGTGGACGTTGTGACGTCAGTGGACGTCGGGACGTTGGTCGAGAATGAGTTCCAGGTTTGGGGAGCTAAACGAACTAAAGGCACGGTCTCCCGAGGATCTGAAGTTAGTTCGAGACAGAGCTGACAGACTTGGATCAGATCGGCCTTGCCGTAGAGGAGGATCTGACATTATGTAGGCCCTGCTGTGCTTGCTTGGCGCTTTGTTCCCTCTTTACGACGATCACACAAGGTCATCGGTATCGCGTAAGAACGCAGAAGGAACCGCTGAGCGCCTGTGGGGCTGGGCGTGCAATCTGGATGAGTTCGACTTGACGGTGTTTCAAAAGCCCAGCAAGGTAACTTGGTTGTCGATACCTTAAGTAGGGCACACGAACCTTCGCACATATCGAAGCTAGTGTGGAGTGTCAACTATCACTAGAAGACACCAAATAAGTGAAGGTTTGTGAATCCGATTTAACTGCTCTACGTTCTGAGCTCAGCAGAAGAAACCCTGTGCGCTGGGTGCTGTTGAGCGATGCCATCAGAATAGTTGTGGACCGCAACAGAATTGCTTAGAGTGGGTCGTTTGGAGTCACATGGCGACCGAAATCTCAATAAACAGCGCTTTGAGGGCTCTTCGCGACAACACGGCTGCAGGGTACCGCCCTACGTAGAAGAATATCTCGATGATTTATGAGCGATTCTCTTGGTTAGGATGAAGGACATCCACGGCTGGATTAATTAAGTCTCACGTGACTTGCCAGGAGCTCGGACCGCCAGCTCCGAAATAGAAAGCTCCACTCGGTCAGGTGCCGACGCCAGGCTAGCCGTTCGAGTTCATGACGGTTGACCTTAAGTTCAAACTTCCGGAATGTTCAGCCGCAAATAAGCACGTTTCGGTCTCGCACGACTACTTCACGACGAACGTCGCCGCCGCAGATGCACTCCCTTATCTGTGGTGAGTCAGCCCCCAGCTCGTTATATGTACCTGGTGGGGGGGGATGAAGACGAGAGTCTCATTCACCGCTCACGTGTTCACCCGCTCATGTCTTCGTGCCTCCGCGAGACTCTATTAGAACAGCCGCGCCGGAGACACTGCTGCATGACATTTGGTAGCAGAGAGTGGTTCACTCCTGCCGAAAAGAGTATCAGACCTTTTGTGGCCCTAGACAGGACGCTGACATCGAGGTACGGAATGTTTGAACGGTGGAGAGCACGTTATCCCTCGGCTTCTAACGCTCGAGAAGGCCGCTGCAAGGCTAAAGATTTCGATGCCGCTAAAACATGCTGTGCCAATGTGTCTAGGCGATAACGTGATACACGTTTGGGGTGAACAGCCAGCAGAAGTAATACAAGACTATTACAAGCAGCTAAATGAGTTCATTCTGACGTTCATGCGGTTGACGGATGAGGGGGCCGAGCTTGCGGCCGAGATGTTTCGGCTGGAGCAGGAGCAGCTCGCCGGAGCCGAGACCAGGACAAAGCCAGGCGACGAGCCAGCTTCACCACCGGCCGATCCCATCGTCGACTGCTTGCAAGAGCCGGACAGACGAGCGGAACTCATACAGCTGCCGCAGCCATCCGACTGCAATACCGTGCGGGTATGGGACTTTTTCCGACCTAGTAGTCGCAACAACCGAAGAGCACCCAAGCAAAGCAAGTGCGCAGCGGCAGCAGCCGGAGACGAATGGCCGGCAGCATGTGACGGCTTCCAGCGGCGATGCTATAGCGGTACTCGATGTTGCGACAGTAGCCTGCGACGAGGCGCAGGAGGCCGATGAGAGCGCGAGAGCGAGCTCACACCGGCGACGCGCGCAGCGGGGCGCGCGAGCTTTGTGGTGGCGGAGAGCCCCGCACGAGCGTCTCGGCCCAGAGTACAGAGGAGCACCACTAGTTAGCATTCAGCGGCGAGGCAATTTTATCCTACGAGGAAGCGCAAGAGGCCCTCGAGAGCGACGTCTTGGCGTCGAATCGCAGCAACGAGCGAGCGAGCGAGTCTCGGTGGCGAAGAGCTTCGCCTTTGACAGCGACGTCTCGGCGGCGACGACGCCCAGTAGTGAGAGCGTCTTAGTCGTGGAAAGCACCCGCGCGGCGAGCGTCGCAGTGCAGAGCGCAGAGTACTACAATCGCGAGATGGACTCGGCGGAATGGAACTCGGAGAACGCCCGGCGGCGGCCATATTAACGAGCCGGAGTGTTCTTCGCAGGGCCGAATCGGCCAGCGACGAGCGCCTGAGACCGGCCATCGGGGATCGAACGAAGGTGACCTGCGGGAACCGAATGACTGTGGGACCGGTGTCCCAGCTTTGCCGAAAGGCGGGCAACACCTATGACCGGCTCCTCACGAGGGGCAGAGCTGACGTGTGCCTTTTTCGAGTGGCGGTCACGTGGCCTGCACATCGATCAAGCCTGTCGGAATCCTTCAATGTCGAGACTGTGCTGTCTTTTTTCTATTTGGGCAAGGGACGCTGTGTGTGCCTGTTGCTTCTCGGCCGCCGCTGCTGCTTTGCCTCGCCTGCGGCCGCCGCGTGGTTGAGCCAGTGAGTCGGTGCAGCCTTCGACGTAAGCGTGTGGCCCACCGCAGATGCACTCTCTTATCTGTGGTGAGTCAGCCCCCCCCTTTATTCCCCCCAGTATATTTACCTGGTGTGGGGGGAATAAAGGTTTGAGTCTCGTTCACCGCTCGCGTTCGCCCGCTCGTGTCTCCGTGAGACTCCGCTAGCACTGCTGCAGCCGGAGACACAGTAACGTAACAACGGCTACCCAAGTTTTTGTCGGCAATGTTATGCTAGTCCAGTCATTCGGCATTTCAGTCATTCGATGCTGCGATCGAGGTGCGGAGTTTGAGTCGCTATATGAGGTCCGACGACTGCTACAATTTACCGAGGTACAGTCTTGTGTGCAACCCCCCACTCTGCCTGTAATGGAGGTTTCGAGCGCGGCAATCAAACCGTTGGCGACCTGCTTCTACTTCTTGTTCATCCAGTTCAACAGTAGTATTCATTATGTATGCTTTGCCTTCGCACATACCTCGAGGCATGCAATGACTCAGTCGTCTCCATATGAACTAGAATTTAGGCTCATGGTGCAGACCCTTTCGATGGAACGTTGGAAAGACTTCAACGCATACACAGCTGAGATGGTCACAAACATAGATAGCACAATGGCCAGCTACGATCAGTGCACAATCCGGATTCAACAAGCGAACGACACATTAGACAGGAACTTAAAAAACTCTAAAAATGTCGGCAAAACAGAGAGCACTAGTGGACATATCAGTTTGTGCTTTTAAGACGGAGAGAACGTGTGGCTGCGGAACTGACGAAAATCACCAAGCCTCTACGCAAAACTTTAATCTCACTGGAGAGCCCCATGCATCATTAAAAAGTAAATAGAGGTTTGACAAATACTTCGAGCACTGGTCGAGTAATCGAATATTTATTTAGTGCACCTTTCAAAAGATAAGCATATTAGAAATGGGATCGAACTTTTGACGATTTTCACATAACAAGCAAAAGCGCTGAAAAACTATTAGGCAAATAATGTCGTACCAGGAAGTGGACCGAATCAACACATCTACAAATAAAATTGTATATCAATATCTGCATCATATGGCTCCATATGTTCGCTCCAGCTTTGTTAACTTTGGCAAATCGAGGTACGTGCTGCTTGCTAAGGTACTCGCCACTGACATTTTAACACTTCAGTAGCAGTGTAGCTTTGTGCCTTGTACCATTACTCGGCCAATACTTGGAGGATTAGCTTAAAATTTCAAGGGCGAGTTCAGCTACGATTGATTGTATATCACCGGAGTGGTACGCTTCTGATTTTGAATCGAAAACTTTTGCTATCAATATAATCCAAGGTCCTTGAAATTTACATTTTACAGACATGGACTTGTATTGCCAAAGTCATCTAACTAAAATACGTGCACGGACGATGCGTGGACGGTGAGCGGACGCCTGCTCCTAATTGCGTCTTATCTAATCATCTCGTTCTAGTTTGAGTTCGCGTATCTATTCGTGATGGCACACTAGGTAAGGCAGTTGCTTTCACGACCTCGGTCCCGAGGTCGTGGGTTCGATTCCTGCGGTGGGCGATTCTTTATCGCCACTGCAAGCGGTGGTGATAGCCGTAAAGGCTCTTCTGTCGCTATACAAAAGAGGCTGTTTAATCAGCTAGGATTTTTTTTATCTATTAAGATAACTGTGACGCTAACTCTGAGCTCGGTTGACTCCAGTCAAGTGAAAAGCTACCAACCCTGAAACGGCGGTATGCTAAATCAGCCAAATTACGATCAATATTCATTGTTGATGAGCTGCGATGGCATACTAGGTAAGGTGGTTGCTTTTCACGACCTCGGTTCCGAAGTCGCGGGTTCGAATCCTGCGGTGGGCGATCCTTTATTGCCGCTGCAAGCGGTGGTGATAAAGCTCTTCCCTCACTATACAAGAGAGGCTGTTAAGTCAGCTGTTTTTTTATTGTTCGAGGTTCTTAAATTATAACGGTTAAGAACCGAGTCACACAATTTCCGATTGATAACAGCGCCTTCTGCTGATCAGAGGCAACTCAGGGCCGTTTGGATCAGAGCTCTAGGGCGGCAATGTCACCCCCTTGTGCACGCAGCACCAGGCGGCAGCTGACTGGCCGGTCGAGAACTCACGAGCTGCTCGCACGCGCTGACTGCTGCAGATGTTTCGAATGTGGTCTCCTCATGCCAAGTGTCACCAACGGAGGACATAAAGAATGAATCAATCTGGGCGACCTAGTGTCATTCAGAAACTGGTATTTCTAATTTTATAAATTAGCTCTGTCAGCGTCAGCGTTCATAGTTTCTGTGCTAAAAATGAAGTTTCGCTAAATGACTATACAGCTATACAGCTACTCAAGTATGCTTATTTATTTCAGCTACGGAATAATGATAATAATAATAATAATAATGCATTTGATAAAGCGCATTAACGGAACATTTGCAAAAAATTGGGCCTGCTTAAATAAGGATACCACAGCCACGCTGTTCCTCTAAGCTTGTCTGTCGTGACCGTCCCAGCTTCCACAGTACATCACTTCACATTGATCTGCTCGGACAGCATCCAACAACGTGTTGACTTTAATAATAATATAATAATACTAGCTGATTTACCAGCCTCTTTTTGTATAGCGACCGAAGAGCCTGTACGGCTATCACCACCGCTTGCAGTATCGATAAAGGATCGCCCACCACAGGATTCGAACCCACGACCTCGGGGCCGAGGTCGTGAAAAGCAACCGCCTTACCAAGTGAGCCATTACGGCTCACAGGGTCTTTGACGATCTTTGATGATCTATCACCCACTTTGATCACAGACTTTGATGATCTATCCCTCACTTCCAGGCCCAGCCCTTCTCTTACTCCGGTTTCACTTTGACATGCTGCAAGGCATGGAGTAGTCATTGCACAGAAGATAATATAGATAATATTCTAACAGACAATATTCTATAGCTTGCTGCAACCTGGTCGAGTGATAGTTGCAAACATTCTTCGACCGCTATATATTAACTGAGGCGGTTGGGTCATTCGACTTATACTTTTTACCTGATCGAGCCTATTTTGAGGAATAGGTTTTCCTACTTTTGAGAAGATTGATAGCCTTAATAGATTCACTGGTTGTTAAGTAGCCTGCTTATTAGTAATAATCGTGCGTACCTATTATCGTTTCGTCATCGTCGTTCAAATGCGTTCCTAGATGTTATTGCTGTTTTAAAGGTCCGTGAATTAGGCATTAACAAATGAAAAGCACCCCGAAGCCGACGCGGGGCCGCAAGCAGGGGACCCGCTCATTTGGTTTTCCTGGCATTGTATCGAACTGCTCAGCCCATTTTCCCTCAAGCGTTGCTGCAAATCTCTCTAACTTGGTGGTCAACAGGCCTGCTATAACTCCGACGGCCCAATTTCACGTTTGTCTTTGGAATCATCGCGAAATGTGCAATAAACCCCTATTAAGAAGGGAGCAACCTTATTTCTGAAAAAGGCCACTACCGGCCTTGACCTAGACCTGTCTAAAACCGGTAAACTGCCCGACCATTGATGATGCTCCTACTTTTTTCTTTCTTTCACACCGGAACTGGAAGCGGAGTCTAGGTTATCACACGCTCATCCTTCAATTTCAAGCCGTTTGCAGGCCCCTCGAAGCAGTCCTTCGAATCTGCAGTTTTGAGTTCACCCAACTTGACCGCATTAAAAAAGAACCTAAAAACACATCCACTTATCACAGCATTTAGTGGGTCCATGTAATTCGTCTTTTACGTGCTTATAATTGCCGACACTGTGCATGCGGAGTTACAGACGGAGACACATTACATTACATTAACACTAGCCATTCGATGGTGCTTCTTTTGCAGCAAACGTAAAGTGCCTAGAAAGAGATTGAGTTCTCTGAGGGAGCTATATAAAATGTATTATAATTATTATTGTTATTAATATTAATGTGGTGGCAGTAGTCGATCGCATCCCAGGTACCAAGTCCTCCTTTATATGAGGTTTCCCTTACCTCATTTCGATTCTGTGCGTAAGAAATTGATATTTCCTCGCATTGGTGATTTCAACATTAATCTTGGTTTATCTTATGCGTTTAGCACCGAGTTTCGTGTACTGACTGACTCATTGTTTCGTATGGCTCATAGACATGCAGATGTGTGCCATCTACATGAAAGTTAAAGCCTAGATTGTGCTGAGCGATCACATCGGGTATTAATAAGAGGGTGAGTATAAATTGTGAAAAGAATCAAACCAAGTACAGAGCTCTAAGGGAGCACATACTTTATTGGCTCTTTGGATGACTATTGTCAGTTGGCATCAATGCTCTGAAGTCTTCCAGGGAGATAGAACCTGAATCATTGCAATCCAGTACCAGTGATGGCCAGGTGAGTTGACAGGCGCTCAGGATGAACTTGGCAATTAATAGCGTCAAACGCTGCCGAGAGATCTAGCAACAGAAACGAGGAGGTTCTACCAAAGTAAAAACCTTAGTGAGCCCAAGTAAGCCTTCATTAGAAGGTTGGCAGTTCTCACCCTGTGGATCGCTCTAGAGTGTGACTGGATGCTGGCACTTTCTTGGTTTGAAGCTGTGTGAAGTTTTCGCTCGAGTACCAACGTATCAGCGATGCGGCCTTATAAATGGACCCAAAAAAGTTCCCACTTGGGTATTAAATTTTTAGCGAAACTTGCTGTGATAGTGCGAAGTAGACTAAGCTTGCATAGCATGTAAATGAAACTCTGGCACAAGTATCTTTATGTTGAGCGCTAAAGTAAAGTGACACCGCCACGACAAGCAACAGCCGGTCTGAGCTGCTCCGGCATAAAGCGAACTCCAAAAAGCCTCCGAAAACATCCGGCCATATGTTCTCCGAACGTCCTGAACACTTGACGAAGGCGACTCTTAGATGCAGTTTGACCCACCTCAGCTCTACGCCTTGTATTCACTTCACCCGAAAGATATTCTGTATAATTCAGTTTTTTAGATTGACCAGACTACTTCGTAATTTCTCTAAAATAAATTCAATAGCATTTGCATTGAATTGCAACATTGCATTTGTGACATCCCGACTTGACTTCTGCAACTCACTGCTCGCTGGCCTACCAGCATGTGCAATCAGGCGATTACAGCTTGTGCAAAACTCTGCAGCTAGGCTTGTCTGTCGTGAGCGTTGCAGTTGCCACATCACACCACATCTCTCCGACCTGCACTGGCTACCAGTCTAGCAACGGATCGACTTCAAGGTTTCGTCGATCACTTTTAGGTCACTTCATTCTTTGGCTTCAGCCTATCTATCAGATCTACTCCCCCATCGGGCCAAGCATCGTACCACCCGCTTTTCGGAATCCAGCAGTTTACCAATACCTCGTACAAACCTCAAATCCTTTGGAGATCGAGCGTTTAGTTCGTATGCTCCCGAAGCCTGGAACTCCCTCCCGACCTGCGTCATAAGATCCCCTGACTCAACCATATTTAAAAAGAACTTAAAACCACACTTATTTAGGGCACTATTTAGTGGGTCCCTGTGATTCGTCCTTGATGTGCTTATGCGTGCTGATACTGTGCATGCAGCCACTAACCACATTTGCATGCTGACCCTGCGCATGTCACCCCTAACCACGTTGTTCATGTTGTTTATCAAGCACGATATTACTCATCATTCAATCACGTTTCCCTTTGCAGCAAATGTAAAGCGCCTAGGAAGAGATTGAGTTCTCTGAGGGCGCTTTATCAAGTGCATTATTATTATTATTATTATTAACAGTGTAAGAAATAAGGAAGAAATAGCAAGAGAAACTAAATTCAACAGTGAAAGAAATAAGGAAGAAATAGCAAGAGAAAAAATCTTTTAACAACCTTAACTCTAGGTTTGGGAACAGAAAATGATCTCCACGAAGGCTCATTGCACTGGGTACTGCAACGTTCTGGGGTAGTTGTAAATAACTATCTTGCATAATATCATGTATCCACTACAGAAGCATGCTCATAGCCAAGACCCCTTAGCCACGATCTGGCCTTAATCCGTCGCACTTCGGTCTGCTCTTTTGGCCTGGTCGATTCGCTGTGCTCTAACTAACTTTTTATCCCCTTGGAGACGATGCCTTCAGCTCGTCAATGCTACCCAATGCTGAATGGAGCTCTTGGCCGACTGACGTCACTTCAGCTTCGGGTTTGACTGTATTTAATGAGAAAAAATAAACCTAAACTCGACTTCTGCAACTCACTGCTTACTGGCCTACCAGCATGTGCGATCAGGCGATCGCAGCTGGTGCAAAACTCTGCAGCTAGGCTTGTCTGTCGTGAGCGTCGCAGTTGCCACATTACTCTACTTCTCGCCGACCTGCACTGGCTACCAGTCAAGCAACGGATTGACTTCAGTTCAGTTGACTTTAAACCATATTTAAAAGGAACTTAAAAACACACCTATTTAGGACAGCATTTAGTGGGTCCCTGTGATTCGTCCTTGATGTGCTTATGTGTGCTGACACTGTGCATGCTGCCACTAACCACATTTGCATGCTGACCCTGTGCATGTCACCCCTAACCATATTATTCATTTCGTTTGTTTTTCAAGCATGATTTTACTTACCATTCAATTGCATTTCACTTTGCAGCAAATGTAAATGTTGTTATTATTTCACCTTGTCTGCATGAATTTTCATTTTGCTCCGAAATAGCCTTTCACTAAATGAACGAATCAGCTCCAGAGTAAAGTCTGTCCACCTTCGGCTTCGTAGCATTTCAAGATTCTGGCGTTCTTAGATCGAAAAGCCTCAGTTTATTAGGTTGATCAATGCATCTTAGGTGATACCTCGTCTGGACTTGTGTACTTCAGCCCTCGGAGGTCTTTTCGCCTTTGAGATGTGAGGCTTGCAGCTAATACAAGCCTTGGCAACTAAGTTTTTCTGCCTTTAAAGTAATCTCAAGTCAGATTATTTTTTCCGGGTATGCTAATGCATTATCCTTATTAACTAAAGCGAGAAAGTCCACCCGTCACCTGACAAGGTGGCGACCGGTACTTCTGGGAGTGGCGTGAAATAAGCTAGTAAATGTAAGTACAGTATTGCATAGACTCAGCCAAGCCAGTCCATGGGCAGTTAGCTCAAGTTCTTTATTAAATACATACATTTCTTAGTTAAAAACTGAATGTAAGAAAGACAAACATTAAGAAATGTTGACAATTGCTGGAAAATGGTGCAAAACATTGCAATAAAAATAAAAAGTGCTGACAGATTTGTTTATAGGATCGTATTGATATTGGGGGCTTTAATTTTCATTTAATAGAAAATTGAGTGCCTTAAAACAAGGCTGGACGAGAAACATAGAGCTGAATATTACGTCTTAGGAGAGATTTTATAAACTGATTGGTTCTTCAACGTATATTCAATTAATTAAGAATTCATATGCATAACGCCCCAAGAGAACTTTTGTCTCTATTCAGGCGCTTCACATATGCCAAGGGGCTCGAGCCCAAGACCTCAGCCAGACCTTGGTCGTGGCGAGCACCTTAACCGCTTGACCAAACCAGCTTGTGGCTTCATCCTCACCAACGATGATGACTAATTGCGGCTGCTGAAGTATTTTATTACTAAAGGTGAAGATGGTTTCGTCCCGATCCAGATGCCTACCTTGTGAAGAAAAATTTGTTTGATGCAAAGGCGAAAATGTATAATTACTTACAATCGGTTGAGAATTCGTGCTTTAGTCGTTCAGTTGAGATAAAGTTAGTACGCTAAGGGTCTAAATTTTGTTAATGATGAATCCGCATGCAATCCCATGTTCTTCCTTTACGAGAGAGGGGATTCATACAATTCATTTCCATGTCCGCATAGCTGAATACTAAACTACAATTAAACTTGATAGTACTCTTGATAGTACTTGATAGTATTACAGGTGGAATATCTGGAGCAATGAAACTAGTTTGGCTGGGGAGGCTGGGGAGCAATCTATTTCGCTGGCCTATAACCCTATAACCTGTAACCTCAAGTGGCTGTCATTGTCCAGTCAGTATCTGACACTGTACTATATGTCCTATATGTCAGGTAACGAAATAAGACTACAACGATTGCTGAGTAGGGCGAACGTCAGAAAAAAGCAATAGCAACGATGTAGCTAATGCTGGTGACTGAACAGGAAGTTCCAAGATTTTCTGCACAATAGGCACAGTGGCGAAAGAACGGTTACCGAGACTGCCACGGACGCTTTGGACGCAAGGGCAGTGATCGTCTGTCGCTACCGGATGTCACCCATCAAAGTAAGACGTTTCGTCGACTCGTTGCCTTACAGGACCTGAAGGCTTTAACGGCGAGGCTATAACAGCTCGATTAGTCATGATGTGGTAGGTGGTGGCAGACATTGATGATAAGCGTGAAACTGTAATTCTCTCTTAGACTACCTCACACACCATAACCGAGATGGCGTGGAGTGCCGGAGTGGGCATGAGAGGGCGTAGCTAGTCTGAGAGGAGATCAAAGAATGCCGTCACCAGGTCGTAGGGCCTGCAGGGTAAAGAGTGGAGATCGGTTCATTCGACAGTCACTTTTATAAAGTTCTAGAAGACCCTTTAGTGTCTTGCGTCGAGCTTGGAGCTACCTGCTGACAAAAATTGCTGATCTAAGATGTCAAACGCACGACCTGGGTCGTGATGACTCGGTTCGCTTCCAATGCTTCGCAAAGACCACGAACATTGAACAGTCAGTCTAGCATAAAGCGAAACTGAATTGGGGAGCGACGGTAGCGACGGACTTCGTGGGTCAGAGCGAGACTTTGGTGCGGACTGGATATTCAACCCGAAGCCAAGTCAGCTGCCTAGCAAATGGGTTAATGGGTTCACAGAGACTGAGTTTTTTTTTAAATTTAGGTCGATAAAGCAGTAAGATTCAGCATCTACTGCGAAAAAGCTTGACAAATGGGCTTTAGATTGGCGGTAACATAGATGCGCTTCACGACCCCGGCAGTGGGGAGTCGAGTTTTTTAGGTAGCTCTTTGTTAATCTTTAAAAGCACACTACTTGCCTCTATGACTTTTCTTGCCGCTATTTGAGCAAAGCTTCTAAATCAGCTGCACTGTCTTCTATTGCATTTTCGACAAGCCTGCTAATAGTGAGTTAAAGTAGTCCCTCGTAGATTGAGCGGAGGGAGGAAGGCAGATCGCTAGCTATTGCAGCATGCATCCTTTAAATATCGAGAGAAAACGAATGTGCTAACTATGAAATAGATCTTCCGCCTAAATTTTTTCGAAGATCACGTGGTCCTCAAAGATGACGCCTAGATTTTGATCTTAAGTTGATGGTCCTCCACAAAAACGGCGTCCTTAATTCCGACAACTTGTTTAGCTTTGCCGATCTAGTACTGTTAAATATGGGCTCTATCTTTGGATCTTTTAAAGTTCCCTGAGTAGTTTATTTTACTGTTTTAAGAGTACACGGTAAGACTTACTGCGGCAGCAATCTCTACTAATTTCTCTACTTTTTGTGAATTACTAGGCATCAGTTTTTTGCTTTTCATATGACACTTTAATAAGAATTAAAAGCATATTTGTATTCATTGTTAACGAGTGTCTAATATTTGAATTTTCAGCAACGCTTTTGAGTGCTGTTATTACAAATCCATTTGCAGCACGTGTACAGCGCCTAGAAAGAGATTGAGTTCTCTGGGGGTGCTTTATCAAGTGCATTATTATTATTATTATTAAATATTCTCATTTATCTTAAGGTGATTTGGTGCAATTTCGTCTTAACGACCACTCGCTTGAGTTTACCATTTCAAGCTTATTGCTTGTATGCCTATTTATGTTGATATCTGTGTTACTTTTAGCTTTGCTCGTTTTATAAGCTTGCGATGAGACTCCGTGCCCAACTGGAGCTCAATTTTTTTCGTGCAAATGTAAATGTTGCAAAGCTAAGAAGCTAGGCTTTCTTGCATGTTATGAATGCAGCTACCAGCCACATTACAACGCTTGCAGCGGCCAATCCTATATTACCCATCGCAGGGGATGATGGTAGCGGTTAAAGCTCTTCTGCCACTCTATAGATTAGGTCAGGGGTGTCCAACCTTTTTGCGTTGGGGGCCACATTTCAAAATTTTAAAAGGTCCGGGGCCACATGTAAATTGGCGTAGTTGACCGCATCAGAAAATAAGATCGTAATTTAGTATGACTATTACTATTATACTTAATAAATAAACCGCAATACAATAGTATTTTTAGCATAATTATCATTAAAAATAATAAATAATAAAAATTTAATCATGTGTCCTGGAAAATAATTCGATAGATATTATGGCCAATCTTTTACTTTTGGATTTTTATTTTAATAACATGAAGACAGAAACTTCTAAAACTTACAAAATTACATGACAAGGACTCACATAATATTAATGTCTTCGGATGAGTTAAATGCCACAAGTATTTAATGTCTTCTGCACTGCAGGCATCAATGAGATATTTGGCATTGTTTCTGTTTGCATAAAAAGTCGACATCTGCTGCAACAGTGGATGTGGCAATTCTAAGGATTCCTGATAAATGTTCATCCGTGAGAACGGATCGAGTCTTTGTTTTCACATTTTTCAGTCTGGAAAAAAGCTGTTCACAGCAATATGTGCTGCCAAAAAGTGCAATATACCTGCGAGCATGTTTGGCTAGGTTAGGAAAAGACTCTGATGAAACATACTGATTGTAAAAGGTAACAAGGTCATGCTGATCATAAGCAGTTTTTAAATTGCTGTCATTATGAATGTCGATTAGTTCGAGTTGAAATTCATCAGGTGCATCAGAGGGATCGATATTAAATGGATTACTAATCATGTTCATGTCATCCGCATGTTGTTGGAAACCCTGAAACCTCTCTTCGAATTCATCAACAAGTTTGCTAATAAGAGTGGAGCACTTCATATGAGCCAGCGTTTCAGGCGATCTTGTCGCTAGTGTTGTGAAATGTAACAGTTTCTTCTGATCTAAGTGTTTCCGGGAAAGTTTCAGCTTTTGCACAAACGCGACAACACACTCATACATTTTATGGACCAGTTGATTCTTACCTTGGAGTTTGACATTAAGATCTGCAAGACGTTTGGTCATGTCCACCAAAAAAGCCAAGTCATTCAACCACTGCTGGTCATCGAGGAAGCCAACATCTTTTCCCTTTTCTGTCATAAATGTTTTTATTTCTTCCCGAAGTGACCAAAACCTTGCTAACGTGTTTGTCCTACTTAGCCAACGGACTTGGCAGAAATAAATAACATCACAATGATCTGATCCCAACTCTTCAAGGAAAGCCTGAAATTGTCTGTGGTTTAGCGCACGAGACCTTATCATATTGACTGTTGAAACTACATTGTCCATTACATGTTGCATGCTCAAGACCTTTGCACATAGCTGTTCTTGGTGGATGATGCAGTGATGACTGACAATTTTGTGAGGTACTAATTTTACCATTAAAGATACAAATCCATTGTGTCTACCTGTCATTGAAGAGGCTCCGTCTGTGGTTAAACCAATCAATTTAGTTTCAGGAAGATTAAATTTTGTGAGGACCCTCTTGACCTGATCCAAAATATCCATCCCCGTTGTAGTGCCTTTCATTGAACATATATCCAACAGTTCTTCGATAATGACAAACTTTCCTGTTACTCCGCGTACAAACACCGACAGTTGAGCCGTATCGCTATTGTCCGTGCTTTCGTCGAGCGCAAGAGAATAAAATTCGCATTCAGCAAGTCTTTTAGTGAGAGTTTCTTCTATGTTGGATGCGAGCTCGTCAACTCTTCTCGCAACCGTTTGATGAGAAAGACTGACTTTCTCTACTTCTGACTTCTTTTCTGGACAGACCACACCAGTAAACAGCTGAGGCATTCCTTAACAAATTCACCATCGGAAAATGCTTTCCCCCCCCCCCGCTTAGCTATAGCTTCAGCTATTAAAAAACTTACTTTGGTTGAAGCCTCAGACTTGTTGCTGACTGCTGTAAACAGTGACTGTTGTCCGATGACGCTCTGTTTCAACGAGTTCACGCGATCAATTCGAAGTTGACCAGTCAGGCTGTTGTACCTGTCGCTATGCTTTGTTGAAAAATGTCGCTTAACATTAACATGTACTCCTTTGCAACGGCAATTGTTTCTTGGCATATTAGGCACATTATCCTACCGAAGCGTTCCATTACAAAATAGTCTACAGTCCAAGATGCTTTGAAAAGCCTTCCTTCTGCGTCAATTTTTCGTTTTTTGCTAGTATTCATATTCGCCATTTTTCTCTGTGAAATAAAAAACAGATCAGTTACGAATTGATTAATTTCTATTTTATCACAGCAATATCTTAGTATTAGTAAGTAAGTTGAGCAATACGCGTCTTTTGAGAAACCTACCTTACTGATTGCAGTTCGTGCAGCAGCAGCTGAGAAACGGCTCTTTTTTTCTATCCACAGTGTGAAACAGTTAATTCCGCTTGCGGAAGCGTTATAAATGTGATCGTAATGGCGCCGCTGTAGCACAAATATATTACCCCTTCACGCCAAAATGTTCACATGAAGGCTAGCAAAATAAATCGATTTTTTACCTTCACGCGAAAATAGCCATTCGGACACCTTCACGCTTCACGCGCGCGTGAAGTACATCACAGCGCCTTATATCGCCGTTTGTAATGATTAAAAATTAACGAAAAACATGGAGTGACAAATATTTTATGGGATAACGTTGCGGGCCGCATAGAAGACCTCGGCGGGCCGGGTTGTGGCCCGCGCGCCACGTGTTGGACACCCCTGGATTAGGTGATTAGATCAGTTAACCTTAACTTTTACTCTATCTGCACATAGTATAAGTGTCCTGTTTCGCAGTCACTAAACAATCGCCCCAGCTCCACAGTCAATTTAAGGCTCTTCTGCCACTTAAAAAGCGAGGCAGCTAAATCTGCCAACCTTTACTTTTACTTTATCTGCACATAGTATAAGTGTCCTGCTCGACAGTGACCTTCCGCGAGACGATCTTTTCAGCTCCGCAGCCGACATATAGCTCTTTTTCTGCAGCTATACAATTGAGGCCGCCAAATTAGTTGATACTTCTCTGCCCGACCTGCACCTCCGGCTCCTTATCGAAGGAAATATTTCGCAGCAAATATTTCGTTCGTGTTTATCGGCCTCGTTATCTCAAGTCGTTATCACTAATTCGCCGCGTGAGTCACCTTCTGAAGATCTCGTTGTCTCAAGGTGCAGCAAACTGTAGTTTTATGGTTTATGGCGGGTTTATGGTTTTATTGGTTTATGGGTTATGCGGAATTATTGCGGTTGAATGAGTTAATGTTTTTACAAGGTTGAGTCACTGCCGGGAGCAGGAGCTGCGGCGGGGAGCTGCGGGAAGCAGGACGGAGGGTGAGAGCGGCGGCTGTGCGGCGTAACGCTGCGAGCGTTAGCGGAATACGCGAGTGTTGAAGCCCCCCCCCCTATTCGGTGTCTGCGTTTCGTCGTTTCTGTAGCGGCGCGTGCTCGGTGCCGCGCTTACACAAACATGCTGAATTACAATTTTGATTGTTGAGTCTCCACGAAACCTTGAAAGTATACTGCGCTTATTTTTATTGTTAAAATTCTATCTAGAAAGTCTTCAAACCACTTTGTTCGCTGTGCCTACGTCCCTGTACATTCTTTGGAATGTACAGTATGTACTCGATCACACCTTCATCACATGTGCAGCTAAACAGTTAACATTCCCGAGAAAGTTTGTAGACACTAGGAGAAAACCGGTCCATGCTTGTTTCGCATTCTTCTACAGCAAGTTGTTGAACCGGTCACCTTTGAAGAGCTCTCAAATCTGAGGACCCACACAACTTCCTCTTTAATCCTTGTTTCGCTGAGTCGAGGGAATCTTTCGTGCAGGTATCGGAAAGCTGGCAAAGTCCTGTCCATGGCTTTCACGAAGTTCTCCATCAAACCTCGTTTTATGTGAAGGGGTAGTTGCAGGATTTTGCGAGCCTCGACCTGAGTTGGGAGCTGGATATTCTTCTTACCAACTGCTCCATTTTGCCTGAGATTCCATTACTTCCGCAAGTAGTGCAATTCCCTTACTCGGCAATCCAACTCACATAAGAAACACGTGTACTTTATATATCCCTGCTGCAGTCCCATTAGAAGGGCAACTACCAGGAAGTCACCACAGAGCACAATGCCAGCACAGCGCTTTTTTTTACCCGATGGCGTTCAGTAGCTGCTTTATGTTAACGTATGTCTCTTTCATATGGACAGCATACGCTATTCTACTAGATGGAAGACGGTTTTCTTTGTGCAAAAGCACGGCCTTAAGACTCAGTTTCGATGAGTCTGCAACTAATCTCCATTCTTGTGGGTCATGAATGATTTGTAAGGCGTCCATGAGGCCATCAATATCGAAACAGAATACCAGATCACTTTCCTTTCTAAAGACAGCTCCAAGTGCTGGTAGCGCTTTCGATGTAAAGTTATTGCGACATCGTCTTCGAGAAGATTGCATTGTTAGAGTCTTGATGCTAGCAGCGTTGCCTATTTTGGGATAAGTCCAAATCACGAACCAGGTCATCTAGTTCTTCCTGTGTTATTCTGAGTGGGGTTGATGATGCACAATTGTGGAAATCGGGATCCCTGCATGCTGACATATCAGGAGAAGTCGGCTCATCCTTGTCCTCATCAGATGAATCGAGAAAATCTCAATCGAGAAAACATCCAGCTGGAGGTTCTGGAATAGCATTTCCCTCACCCTGTGGAACTGTGGGCCTCGAACATTGGGGTAACTGAACTATTATCGCCTTCTTTGCTTCACTATTCCACCGGAAAGAGGAGGAGCCAAGTAGAAGTAGCAGTCATGTATGCGGTTTTGCTTGGCTCTCTGCTCACCATGGGTACTGCGAACGGCATCCGTGGTCTTTTGCCATTCAACCGCAGTGAAAGCTGTGCGTTGCCGCGCCGATTTCGCTCAGCGGTAACGACGGTGCTCGCCTCGACCGAGGTTTGGCCGAGGTTACGGGCTCGAGCCCCGTGGCATATGTGAAGCGCCTGAATGCAGAGTAAGTACTCTCAGGGCGCTATGCAAATGGATTATTATGTTACATGTAGCACAGCATATATATATACGGGGGTTCAAAGCTGGCCTTGATCATCAACCTTGCGTCCAAAGTAAAGATGGCCTTCTCCACTTGGGAAAGTTGTGCTTTTCTTCCGGTTGGCAAATATCGCTTCCCCACAAATATAGCTAACATTTTCCGCGGTTTCAACGCACTTTCGTGGCATTACTGTTCAGTATTTTACATCCACGGATAAAATAATAGCATTTTCATGTAGCAGTAGCTTAAACTGTCTGGCTCAAAGTCTAAAACATTTTAAATGCTAACCTTTCCGACTTCGCTCCGCGACGTCGGCTCACAGCAGCAGCCTTCTGGCAGTAGTATTGCATTGCATCAGAAAATGATGCAATGCAACTCTGGATAATTTGTGCAAGGCGGTATTATGCAATGCTATGCAATATTACATCAGCCAAGGACCATTTAGGGTGTTGTTTCAGTCCTAATGGATACAGTTACGCGGCGAAGCATAGAAAAAGAAGCGCTATAGGAAATACCTTCAAAACGAAAGCCAATAAAAAATGTGTATGGTTATATTTGTGTTCAGCACACTTGGATACTACATATTAGTGCCTTTTTAAGTCAGGAGCTATTTCAATATTGACGCCTATAAAGGAGAGGGGGCTTGTAGTGCAAGATTACGTTTCTTTGCCTTAAAATTTCGCTAAACAACGTAAGTACCTGCTTTGAATGTGTGGCGGATTTATGGTATTCGTAGTATGGTATCCCTGCCGATATCACCCGAGAACTGGTGTGAATCACTCAAACTTAGCCGATCACGAGGCCTACTATTACCACTGCAGCCCAACTTAATGCTTTTTTTGGAATGCTCGGTCGATGTGTAATAAACCCATAATAATGTATGAGATGGTCATCGATGGCGATCTCGATCTACTATCCTTAACCGAGACCTGGCTGAAATCTACTAACAGTCCCGACTATAACCGACGCCACTCTCGTTCTTCCATACCTTTAGATAAATAAAAACCGGAGAATGAGCCACCATTTTGGCCCGTTCCTCCCTTAATTACAAACCGTTTGCAGTCCTCTTGAAGCAGTCTTCCAAATCTCTTGTTTAAAGTACCTCCGACAATACGCTGCCAATGGTGGCAGTAATCTATCGCTCACCAGATACAAAGTCCTCCTGTATAACAGATTTCTCTTATATCATTTCCATTCTATGTGCAAGAAATCGACCTTTCCTCATTATGGCTGATTTCAACATTCATTTTGACGACTTAACTGACGCTACTTATGTGCTGCCTTTCATGCACTTACTGACCCTTTTTCTCTTGTGGCTCATATGCATGACTTCACTCACAACAAGGGTCACACACTCGATCAAATATTCTCCGACAAGTGTATTCTAACATTCGTACTATTTACTATTACCGAATCCGGCTCATCTGATCATATGCCAAGCTCTTTCAATCTACAGTGTGTGCACCCCTCCGAATCCAAAATCACCCGTGAATTGCGAAACCTCAAGAACCTTGAAATTGATGCTGTCAGAGCGAAAATGTCATCTTTTCTCTCATTGCTCAAGCCCCATCCGACCTGTCATCGTTAGTAGAACGCTACAACACGACACTTGCTGACGTGCTTAATGAGTTTGAACCACTGACTAAGCGTAATGTGCGCCACCATCGCAGAGACGATGATCTGCGGTTTGCCGCAGGCACGAAACTAGTTACAACTGCTTGGTACAAGCTTGAGAAAACCTATACAAGATCAAGATTGACTGTCAATCGTCAGGCATACTAAGACTACTGTACAGGGTAGATCATACCAGTCGACCCTAGCAAAAGCCAAATCTAGCTTCTACAAAAATACTGTTGAATTACTGATGTCTACCAGCAAATGTAAAGTGCATCCACGGATAGAAAGAAGTTGAGTTCTCTGATGGCGCTAAATCGAATGTTGTATTATTGTTATATTATTATTACTATCAAACTTAACCACTCCCAGGTTAGCTTCTTACCAAGTGGTCCTTGTGGTGACCTATTCCATCGCTTCTCTAGCTTCTTTGTCAGCAAGATAGCCAAGATCAAAGAGTAAATCCCTAAGATTGCAGCGTCTCCTCTGGATGCCTGCTTTTTGAAATACATCAGCACACGACTCTCGTCCATCGATTCCGTGCACTACCTCGATGTCTGCGCTCAATTAGGCAACGTGTGACCTTTTCCTTTGCGGCAAATGTAAAGCGCCTAGAAAGAGATCAAGTTCTCTCAGGGCACTTTATCAAGTGTACTATTATTATTATCCCGAAATTTATCTACCAGTCAAATAATGCTACTATTCCTCTAGACCATATTCTTACTGTCATACTTCTACGATGCTTACATCTACTGCTGCCATGCATAACTAGCATATTAAATATTTCCTTGGCATCAGGTCTTGTCCCGCAAAAAGGCTGCTGTTGGGCTACTAATAAAGAAAGCAATGCTAGACCGAGAGGATCCGACAAGATTCGCTCCAGTTTCCTTTCTACTGTTCCTATCAAAGACACTAGAATGGGTTGTGGCAGACTAATTGAACTGTGTTATTAAGACCTCAAACCTAGCAAGTAAATTGCAGTCTGCGTTTAGAGCTACTCACTCCACAGGGTCAGCATTACTTTGGGTATATAATGACCTTCTCAGGAATGCAGACTTGGGTTAAGTCTCTCTGGTTGTTCTGCTTGATCTTTTGGCAGCATTCGATACTAACGATCACAAAGTCCTTCTTCAGCGTATCGCATCTCGCCCTGGCATACGGGCAATGGTTCAGGTTCTATCTCAGTGGCCTCAGTCTCCTGACTACTTACGTGAACAAAGGACAAAGGTCAATCCTGGAGAGCCACTCAAGCGCGGGATGCCTCAGGGCTGTGTGCTCGGTCCGCTTCTTTTCACAGTGTATACTCTCCTTCTTGCCAATGTGATCGCCAAGCACAATCTACGCTTTCACTTCTATGCATATGACACTCAGTTGAACCTTTGCGTTGATCCCTCACAGCCCTCCAGCACGTGTAGTTCTCTGCACACCCTCGCTGCATGTATTGATGATATCCGCACATGGATGGCAGCAAACTTTCTTAAATTGAATGACGACAAAACCAACCTACTAGTTATGGGCAAACAAAGTGTGATTCAGAAATTGGTATAACCTAACACTCCATATCGGCTATGCCAGCATATCTCCTGTTGAATCTGCACAGAATCTAGGTGTCTTGTTCTAAAGTGAACTTTGGTTAGGTGACTAAATCAGCTCCGCAATCAAGTCTGCCTACTTTCAGCTACATAACATTGCCAAAATTCGGGCTTGCTTAGACAGGAATGTTGCATCAAAATTGATTCGTGCATTTGTAACATCCCATCTCGACTTCTGTAACTCAGTGCTTGCTTGTCTTCCACCATGTGCAATCAGGCGCCTATAGTTGGTTTAAAACTCTGCAGCTAGGCTTGTGTCTTGAGCGTCGAAGTTGCCACATCACATCACTTTTCGCCGACCTGCACTGGCTCCCAATCAAGCAGCGCATTGACTTCAAGGTTTTGTCACTTACTTTTAATGGACTTCATTCTCTGTCTCCAGCCTACCTATCAGATCGTATAGAGCCACGCCCCGCACGAGCCTCAAAACAGCTGAAGAAACCGCCGGTGCCTTTAGTTCCTCTGCTCCCAAAGCCCGGAGCTCACTACCAACGCTCCTCACAACGTCCCCTGACACGACGTTTAAACATTTGTGGGTCTTGGTGATTCGTTCTTCGCATGCACGTGATACCTACTTACACTATGCCTGCTGCTTGCGGATGTTACCACCAATTAACTGGTAATGCTTTCTGCGTAGAGCATTTCCAAAGTATCTAGAGAGAGAGAGGTTCAGATTCTTCCAATTGGTCAGCGCTGGCTAGCGATTCAGCAGTGACTTGTGCTAACGTCCGAAAGCACCGAATGTGCATTCACATTTTTATTCAGGTAGATTGATTAATTTGGAGTGTCAAGCTGCAGCTGTATCGAAGAGTACGAAAACATGACGCAATTTCAGTAACAAAAAAACTCTCGAGTAATTATTTCCTCATTATTTCTTCAACGTTTATGACGAGTGCAAGCCGGCCCATCGACCCTCATGAAGCCACTTACAACGGCAGCTCGATCCGTGGGGCCACGATTTCGAAGCCACGATAACCCCTGACCCGTAGACAGCAGGCCGTCCAATGCACTCAGCGCTCAGCCGAGTTCAACAGTTGCCAACTCCCGGGGTACCTCTTCGCTGTCAAGAAAATGTCTTTTTTTTCTCTCAGTTCTGCAAGCTGACCCTTACTTCGAACGTCAACGCGAATGTCGCGCTCTGGAAAAAAAGTCACAGCAGCCACTCGTCGGTTGAGGCTACACACGCTTAAGGCCAGTTAATGAGAAAAGAGCTGCCTTGTAGTAGTAGTAGTAGGCTAAAGGGCAATGATATAATAACATGCTATAAGATAATTAACTAACATATAATAATAACTAATTATAATTATATAATAATATGTAAGTCTATTATATTATATACTATATAATATAATAATATGCTAAAGGGCAATAATATGTCGGTTGAGTTTAACTGCAAATTCGCAGTGAGCAGAGCAGAGGCTCAACCGCACTGCGGCGGCATCGCAGTACGTAGGTGCATGCTGATCTTTATACGCCCGCGCGTGCTTTTAGTCCGCCGTCACCGGGCTGCTGCTGCTGCATCGCACAACTTCTATGTGAGCTTCGCCGCCTCCCGATCGAGTGTCGACTGGAGTCCGAAATTCTCAGTCCGACCTGCAGGCCAATTCGCTTGCTAGCCTAACCTCCGGCCTATCCGACCTCCGCGGTACTGCTCCTCCTCCAGTCACGTGCTCTAGTCACGTGTTCCCCAACCGCCCGAGCTCCTCGGCTCCGCAGACGGCTTGTCCGCGCCAAAAGTCAGGAGCTTGCTTCCGGGTGCGGTCACTTCCTGCACCGATCTTGGCATCCTATAATTCTCAACTAAGGACGCATCCGCTCCGGTCAGCTTCCCCTTCGCTAAAGAGTCTTTCGTTGTGTGTCGGCACGCTTCTCGCTCGCACGCGAACCCGTATTCGATTCAGTGAACGCTAACAGCCACAAGTCTCTCACAAAACCGCGAGTATCTTCGTGTTTGCTTTAGCATGCTGGCCGAACCATTAAACTAGCTTGCTTTTACACGATCACTACCTTATTTGCACACACTAGCCCTTGGGTATTGAGTTGTAGAGCACATTGACAGAGGTCAATTTCTCTAAGCATGCTATGCAAACGAACTATTATATACACTGTATATAAATAAAAATATATAAAATTAATTTGTTTAGCTCCCTAAGAGAACTTGACCTCTATTCAGGTGCTCCACATATGCCACAGGGCTCGGGCCCACGACCTCGGTTAACGCATTCATTCACCTTCACCTCGGCCTTATAAGGCGAACACCTTAACCACTGGGCCAAACCGGCGTATATGCAAATACACGCGCGCGCTCGCACACACACACACCCACACACTCACGCACACACACACACACACACACACGCGCACGCACACACACATACACTGCGAGTCTACAGTTGTCACCCAGATCTGCTGCTCGAAACTGCAGTGCAGTTCTTGCTTACAGCGTACCCCTCGCTCGCCCGTTCGAGCGGGCGACTTCCATCTACTCAAGCATCTGCCTGAGATAGTGCAGACGCTACCGCCGAGCCCCGGCGGGAGAGCACGTGGCCTCGACAGGCTGCTCAGTCGGTCGCTGGAGAAGGCGGGCGTCGCGTTCCGCGCGTGCGCCTCCGCTCGACCGGCCGATAGTGCCGCTCGTTCACGCGCGCGGAGCTACTGCTGGTATCGCAAAGAAAGTTACAAACGAATGCCCCGCGCGACTGAAGGCAGACGACGCCAGGGCGACGTCGACGGCCGGCCGGCCGAGCGAGCGAGCCCTTGGCGTCTGTGGGGGACGCACGCCGCGAGGTCCAGGGCGCCGCGGCGGCGTCCCGACGGCGTCCGGAAACGGCGCGCGAGGAGAGCGAGCCGGCGTCGATGCGAGACCGTCGTCGCGGCGGCGGTGGCGGCGGCGGCAGGGCCGATGCACAGGCGCCGCCGGCCCCGAGAGCCACTCCGTTAGAAGCGCCTGCGGTCGCCGCACTGGCGAGCCAGCGAGCCGGCGCCACGCCTCCTTCCACGCTGCCCCACGGGCCCCCAAGGAGTCTCGCCTCGTCAGCCGACGGCGCACGCCGCTGTTTACTTCCTGTGGCGCGCAGATTGATTGGGTTCGCACCGTCGGCGCACCGACGGCCGCCGCAGTCGCTATCCGCGGACGCTGGCTACGCGAAGCCAAAGGCGACGTCATCGCGTGGCCGCCCGTCGCCGCGGGTACGTTCAGCTGGCGGGGAGAGAGAGTCGTCGTCGTCGTCAGTGCGCGGAAATACGTCCGCGGAGAGCGCTCGCGCACGCACGGACTACCGCACGGGCCAGCAGTGGCGATCTGCCTCGGCGCCCTGCTCGAAGCGACGCCGCCCGAAATCGGAGGAGGTAGGCGAGACTTTTCTCCGCGTGCGCCCGCCTCCCCCGCCGCCCGCGGAGGCGGCGGCGGCGGGCGCCGCAGCCGCGAGACTCTTGGGCGGCAACGCGGCAGCGGCAGCAGCAGCAGCCGGTCCTGTCGTCATGCCGGCGGCGTGAGAATGCAGCTCGATCGAAATTCGTGCAAAGGCTGCATGTTCGAAGCGACGCGCTAAAGACCCCGCGTTCTGCAGTCCGCCCGCTTACACTTGGCTGCTGCCTGCCGCCGCCGCTGTTCTGCGCCGGCGTCGGCACGCCGTCGCGCCGCAGCTTAGCGGTAGCCGGCGGCGGTCGCCGTCCGCGCGCGTGCGCTCGCTCGCCCTCTTTTCCGTCGCCGCGCGTCCGTCCCTCTTCCCGCGCGCGAGCGAGAGAGACGCCGAATCTAGCCACAGCAGTCGCTAGAGATCAGTGCGTTCGCCGGAACTCGCGACCGCCCCGGGTGTCGGTCGGTCGCACCCGAGAGGGGGTTTAGGCTGGGGGAGGGCGGGAGGGCAGGCCACGCCTGACGCGATGCGTCGGCTGAGCCGGAGGCCGCATTTATTATCGGCTTCTCTGGGTTACCGACCGCTGGCGCTTACAATTCGCCGCGAGCATAATTGTTTGCAAATGTCTCGCGGCTCGCTCCGCTGCGTCGAGCCGGTCTCCCGGCAATTAGGACTGTCGGGCCCCGGAAGGCGTGACTCACGCGCGCTGACTCGCCTCGCGCGGACGCAGCGGCGGCGATGCCGGCGCGGCTCCGAGCGCGGCGGCGGCGAGAAGCGCGCCCCGCGCCGCGAAGGAAGGCGGCGGCGGCCGCCGCCGCCGCCTTCCTACGCGGCGAGCGGAGGCGCGCCGCGAGTGCCGCGGACAGAGCGAGAGGGCGAGAGGGAGTCGCGGCCGAGGCGAGGCCGAGCCCTGGGCCCTCCCCGTCGCGTGCCCGCCGCGATGACCTTTCGGTGTGCTCCGTCGAAAGGTTGGTCGATTAATGTTGCGCAGGTGCGCGGCGTTTAATTTACTTTGAACCGGGTCGAGGCGCGCGCTAGCCGCGCCGCCGCTCGCTCAGCTGTGCTGTGCTTGCGCGGCGCGGCTCGCGCCGCGTACTTGCGCCGGCTTCCGCCGCGTGCTCGGAAGCGACCGCAAAGCGGTCGGCGACCGAGCTGCGTAGTCGCTTCCGCTTCGCGGCGCGCGAATGGCGCGCGAGCGAGTCTGGAGCTGGCGAGCGGCGGCGCATCCTCATCGACAGCAGAAGCTCTCAAACTCGGCGGTAGAGGGGAGGGGCCGGGCGAGCGGACGGACGGACGGACGGTCGAGCAGAGCGCAAGTGGCGGCGCCGTCGCGCGCGGGCCCGCACAGCGAGCCGCCGCCGGCGCCCTCGTTCCAGACCGCACAGCTGTCGCTCGTGGGCGCGCCCGCTTTTCCGGGGCGGTTACGGGCGCGCGACGGGAACCGTCGCGCGCCCTGAGCGGTGGATCCGGAGCGGCCGCCGCGGCCCGCGATCCGAGCGAAGGCGGTGCAGCCGCCGCCCGGCTGGCGCTCTTGCTGCTGCGGGGCTGTCGCGTCCCGCACCCCTCCCCCTCCCCGCGTCTGTCCGCTCCTGTTACCACCGCGTGACATCTTTTTTTTGCTCACCGCTCCTGGGTGAGAGAGAGACAGAGAGAGAGACAGAGAGAGAGAGAGAGAGAGAGAGAGAGAGAGAGAGAGAGAGAGAGAGAGAGAGAGAGAGAGAGAGAGAGAGAGAGAGAGAGAGAGAGACGTACGGACGGACAGAGGGAGAGAGAGACAGACGGAGGGAGAGAGAGACAGACGGAGGGAGAGAGAGACAGACGGAGGGAGAGAGAGACAGACGGAGGGAGAGAGAGAGACAGACGGAGGGAGAGAGAGACAGCCGGAGGGAGAGAGAGACAGACGGAGGGAGAGAGAGACAGAGAGGCACACAGAGAGAGACAGAGAGAGAGAAAGAGAGAGAGAGAGAGAGAGAGAGAGAGAGAGAGAGAGAGAGAGAGAGAGAGAGAGAGAGAGAGAGAGTAAGGGAGAGACACAGAGAGAGGGATAGACAGAGTGAGACAGGGAGAGAGAGAGGGGGAGACAAGGAGAGAGAGAGAGGAGACAGAGAGAGACATGCACACAGGGAGAGTGGAGAGAGAGAGTGTGAGAGAGAGGGAGACGGGGAGGGAGAGAGAGAGAGAGAGAGAGGGAGACGGGGAGGGAGAGAGAGCGAGACGGACGGACAGAGGGAGAGAGACAGACGGAGGGAGAGAGACAGGCGGAGGGAGAGAGAGACAGACGGAGGGAGAGAGAGACAGAGAGGCACACAGAGAGAGAGAGAGAGAGAGAGAGAGAGAGAGAGAGAGAGAGAGAGAGAGAGAGAGAGAGAGAGAGAGAGAGAGAGAGAGAGAGAGAGAGAGAGAGAGAGAGAGAGAGAGATAGAGAGAGAGAGAGAAAGAGAGAGAGAGAGTAAGGGAGAGACACAGAGAGAGGGATAGACAGAGTGAGACAGGGAGAGAGAGAGAGGGGGAGACAAGGAGAGAGAGGAGACAGAGAGAGACACACACACAGGAAGAGTGGAGAGAGTGTGAGAGAGAGGGAGACGGGGAGGGAGACGGGGAGGGAGAGAGAGAGAGAGAGAAACGGAGAGACGGAGAGAGAGAGTTAAAGAGTGAGACAGAGAGAGTGTGAGAGAGAGGGAGACAGAGAGCGAGAGAGACAGAGACAGAGAGCCGCGCTGAAGGGCAGCTTTCGAGCGAAGGTTGAGGCTTCTGCTCGACCGAGCGTCGCAGCAGCGGCGGTCCGATGCTAGCCTGCTCCCTCTGCCGCACCCACCTGGCGATCGAGAGCGGCGACGTGACAGCTGCTAGCGGCGGCGTTGAGGCGGCGGCGGCGCGGTTCGCCGCACATGCGCCCGAGCGGTGCGTTCTTTTGTGCCCGCGTCAGTACAGTTCTCGTCGCTTTTTTGCTACGCTCACTCGGTAGGCCAGGGTACCAGGCTACCAGTCGCCACGGTGCGCTTCTAAGCCGACATTTCGCACACCTGGCCGTTCTAGTTATGCAAACACGAGGTGGCAGGTTAGAATGCTGCAGGAGGCGGTCCAGCATCGCTCCCAGTAGAGCATCGATCCCTTCCCTGCGAACTATTGCTGCTACGGCTCGTACTACTAAGTTTTATTAGAGGGCTGGAGGAACTAGCTAAAACTTTACCCTATCTTTAAGGAACCGACAAAGGCACCTTCTGTGCCTAGCTAGCTGGAGAGGAGCATCCTGCGGGAGGATCAAATAGAAAGAACCGATATGGGCCTAATAATAGCGAGTGATAATAATAATTATTATACACATAATATACAATAGTAACTAATATATAATACATTATATATTATATTATGTAATGTATAATTGTTCTATATAATAGTTATTATTATCATAACACACTTATGTTGCAACGTCAGAGAACGTAATCTCTTCTTGACACTTTATGTATGCTGTAAAAGAAGCATGTCGTTATGCTTAGTGATAGCAAGCGAATCGTCAGCACCGGTTGGAGCGGCGTCGGTTATAGTCTCCGACTGTTAGACGATTTCAGCCAGGTCTCGGATAAAGCTAGTAGATCGAGATCGCCATCGATAACCATCTTATATATTATTAGGGTTTATTACACATTGAGCGACCATTCTAAAGACAGGCATTAAGTTGGACTGCCGGTGTAATAGTAGGCCTGATGACCGCGTAGTTCGAGTGATTCGCACCAGTCCTCGGGGAATATTGGGCAGGGCGGCACGAGACAATGCTTTTAACACCGAACGAGCGAGCGGTGCCGTATCGCCCTGGCCGCACCGTCTGGGCGCTCTTTTAGATAAATGTGAGGCATGAATCCCAGCAACTGCAAACATGTCACGCAAAGCAATTCGACGACGGTATCGTAACGATACTAGGCATGCATGATCATACCTAATATACACGTTTGTAACTTTTGATGAAATTAACGCAGACAGACTACTATGCTCGTAACAGTCGGCGAATGGAAGGCCGACTGGAGCTTGGTGGGTGCAGCTGGAAGCTGCAAGTGGCCACACATAACTAGGCAACTGTAACTAGGCACTACGTCTCTTAAGCGAAGCGGTCGAACAACGGTCAGATTAGGTTTAAAAAGGTCTTTGTTCGAGCTATTTCCGTATTCGATGTTTGCAAGAACTCCGGATTTTCGGAAGATAATTCTGAAACGGTCAAGAAATGCTGTTAACGCTTGGTGTCGGGAGGTGAGAATGATAGAAGGAGGTCCACCGGGCGGCTCTCCGATGACGTCGTCCGACATGCGCTCTGCCAAGTTCTACGATTGCAGAGAAACTGTATCGGCATCATTTCACGAAAGCAGTCTCTCCCAAGGACGTGGAGAGTCGCCACCTGCTAAGCTCTGTCACCGAAACTTTCGATCGCTTTGGCCAAGACGCGGGTATGGACATTCCCATGCTGTTCGGAGTATTAAAAATAGTTCTCAATTTTTTGTTCTTAAGCAGTGAGCGAAATGTGACTCCAACTTACGACCTAATAATCTACGTTCATTCGTTCACACGTGTATATGAGCACGTGATATCATGCAGTTCTCTATGTATATATGTGGGTGTGTCCACATGTGTGTGTGTGTGTGTGTGTGTGTGTGTGTGTGTGCGCGTGCGTTCGTGTGTGAGTGTGCGTGTGCGTGTGTGTGTGTTTTGGTATTGTGCATGCGCACATTTGTGTGAGCGTGCACGTCCGTATGTGCATCCACGCAGACGTGCCCTCGCGTGCGAGCACGTGTATGTGTGCGAGTGGGTATGTGCATGCATGCATGCATGCACATGCATGCACATAGATGCACCCACAGCGCTGGAAGGAGCAAGCAGCAGCACTCTCAGCCACTTCGTTGCAATGGCCGTCGTTCTCCGGGCAGCGGCAGAGAGGAAGCGAAGCGGGGAGGGGGAGATAACATGTGAGCATCTCCCACGGACGTCCGCTGCCGGTGCTGCCGCTGCCGCTCGGTCCCTTCGACTCTTGGCAAAAGTTATTGCGGTGCTGCCCACCGAGGCACGGATGAATGGAAGGAGGCGTCACGTCTTGTCCGATCTGCCAGCGTTCGATTTTTCGATCGCCGATCGCTGCACCGCTCGAGCTTGTCGCATACGCTTGCTACTTTGGCAGCTCGAGTCCAGGTGACCAACTGGGAAGTAAAACCGCACAGCTGCTTTACTGGCTTGCAGAAAGTGCGTCCACGCGTGCGACCATGTGTGCGCCTGTGACAGCGAGAATCCGATCTTGCTTGGATGAGGATGCCGAGGCCAAGACCGATCCATGCATTTTTGGCATCTTGTCTAGGCAATCCTTCCTGCCTGTGCAGTAGGATGCCGGTAGTTGGCACCTGTGATAGCTTACCGTCACGTGACGTTAACCAAATATTGATAACCAAAGTCTAGCTCTCAGGATGCTTGCTCTCAGCTTGCCGAGCCCTGTAAAGCTGCATTTACACTCTTAACCTTTCCGCCTTTGATGCTCGTGAGATACTCTTTGATCATTGTGCTTTCCGCCTTTGATGCTCGTGAGATACCCTTTGATCATTGTGGCCAGCTTCCCCCTCTGATGAGCTAGCTTTGAGTGATGGTCATGCGGCACTGGTTTGGCCCAGTGGTTAAGGTGCTAGCCCCGACCGAGGTCTGGCCAAAGTCTTGGGCTCGAGCCTCGTCACGGCATATATAAAGCACCTTAATAGAGATTAAGTGTTCTCTTAGGGAGCTATACAAATGATGTATAGTTGGTTATATTTATTTACAAGTTTGACCACGTAAATAGAGGTTTAAGGAGCAGCCGACTCTAGGCTGTGGAACTCGCTTCCACAATTCTTACGCAACAACTACTACTCTTCTACTGCCGACTATGGCTCATCCTTTTCAGCGGTCCTTAGCTGCTACTTCCATGCTACTCACTACCTCAACTGCTCTCCTGACTCTGCTATGCTTCCCACTTTCTCTTTGTTTCGTGAGACGAAGTCTGTTGGCTACCGAATGCGTACCGAAAGTCGCTTAGACTGTGAGTGCGCTATACAACACTCTCCTGCGTAACACCCACATGGTCTTTATGACTTTGTGGAGTTACTGACGGAGATACATTACATTACAACAAGAGGCTTTGAACTTTCAACCTGGTAGTCCAGCCTGGCGATGTAAAGTGCCACGTGAACCCTTTGGTAAGCATAGCACACAATCTTATCTTAATTAGTCATTGGAGTATTTCCGTTTGCCTTGCCAGCGGCATGCCGTCTGCAATGTGGTAGTGCTGGTGTAGTTTCGGTCCGCGGTTCACCCAAAGTTCACCCAGAGTTCCCGGTCTGCCGAGGTGTGCTTCGATGCTTGCCCCTCAGTTGTCTAGGCAGGTGGCAGCTGCTGACCTGCAGCAGATGCAAATGCCAGTCCTTTCCGAGGTACATTTATTTTAGTTTTTGTTATTCCAATGACCCGGGCTCTGGGAGTTACTGGGATGAGACCAAGAATTCAGCAGGTGGCCTACCTCTGCCCCCACCCACCCGTGCCGACACCATGCAGCGCTGCCACCATGCAACGATGTGCCAAATGTGGCACTGGTGTCTGGCTGTTCCGGTCACGTGTTTTGGTCATGTGTTCCGGACAGCCGCGAGGCGACCGACGGAGCTGGTAGAACTGGCTCAGCCTAGAAGCAGAGCCAACGAATCGCAGGCACCGCCTTGCTGACACAGCCGTGTACGCACTCTCGTACACTTACGGTAGCAGAGCTCGGCAGTAATAAAGATAACATATATATATATATATATATATATATATATATATATATATATATATAAAGATAATATATATAAAGATAATATATATAAGATAATATAATAAAGAGCACGGCAGCAATAAAGACGGTGGCCCATTGACAACGTCAATGTAACTGAGTCGCTGAGAGATAGAGCGATCTATTCGATGGCCATACACAGGCATGTCCCCACGGTACCAGCCTTCGCGTGCAACTCACTTCCTCGAAGCCCAGAGTACCACACTCTGTTGCAGTTCTGGTAATTTCAAAAGCTGTTATTATCTGGCAGATGTAGCACGGCAAAATTTCAATTCACAGTTACAAACCAAAACTGCACCCATCTACTGGTGGATTGCAATACCTGGGTAAAGCAATTTGGGCATCGAGTTGGCCTAATGCAGCATGCCGTTTGGAATACGGACAGCAGCTGCTGTTTAATGAGAGTCAGTAATCTTCATCCGTCCTCTCCCTCCCTCATTCTGTCTCTCTTGCTCCCTCTCTTTCACTTTCTCCTCTCTGTCTCTCTCTCTCGATCTCTGTCTCTCTCTGTTTCTGTCTCTCGGTGTCTCTTTTTACTTCTCTTTCTCTCTGTTTGACTGTCTGTCTCCGTCTGTCTGTCTGGTCTGTCTGTCTGGTCTGTCTGTCTGGTCTGTCTGTCTGTCTGGTCTGTCTGTCTCTCTGGTCTGTCTGTCTGGTTTGTCTGTCTGGTCTGTCTGTTTGTCTGCCGGCCTGCCTGCCTGCCTGTCTGTCTCTCTCCGTCTTTGCCCCTGTCTCTATCTCTCTCACCCTACCAAACGCCACCAAGATTTTACACTTGCATTTTTGAAATTCCGACTAGACTTCTGGAGCTCACTGCTTGTCGGTCTTACTGCTATGCAAAAAGAAGCTCACAGATGATGAAAAACTGCAGCCAGGCTTGTCTGCCGTAGAACGTCGCAACTTCCACATTGCATCACTTTTTATCAATCTGCACTTGGTTTCCCCTCTAACTGCACATCAACTTCAAGGCTCTATCACTGACCTTCAGGTTCCTTCATTCTTCCGCTTCAGCGTACTTATCGGAAGCACTTCTTCGGTTCACAATTGGCAGGGCAGGAGCCAGACCATCCGAGCCAGCCCAGGGTTCAGGCCTGCTAACGGTTGGCAGAGAAAGGGTGAGGGAAGCAGTCGGGAGGGGGCTAAGGTTGCACAGGCGATCGATGGCTATCGGTGCCTGGTCCGAGCTAGCAACAGCCTAGTTTCACTGTTAAGGCCACTTTCGGCCTGATGTCTGTTGAAGGCTGACCTGTTGTCGACGGTGTTTTGCAGCTCTCGTAGGTATCTCCCGAGGGGGGGGGAACAAAGGTCGCCGAAGTCGAACTCCTTTTGCTGCCTTATGCCATGCTGACCCACGGACACAGGGACGATTGGCTGTGCCTCTTCAGTGCCATCAAAATTGTGCTTGTCCTGTGTCTTCGGGCTGGTTTGAATTTAACTGACGTCCTAAATGTTCTGGCTGTGCCGATCGCCAGAATATCTGTTTTCAATCGAACCCTTCCGCTGGGCCTACCCTGCTGAAAAGCCATCACTTTGAAAGGTCGACGTTTTTATTGCGGCATCACTCTCCTCCTGGCTGGGTGCATGTGTGAGTGAGTCGCCGGCACCCACCCGGCTGCTACATCTACGTCAGCTAGAAATACCAGGCCCTCACTTTTACCAGCTCTGAGCCTGTGCTGCTGCCGGCATCAGTCGGCGCTGCCAATGGGCAGGGCTCTCTGACTGGCAGCCTTGGAACACTTGGCATCTGCATCCGAACGACGGAGCAGGCATAGCTGGTCACCGATAGGGCGGACAGATAGAGACGAGTGCAAAGATGCAGATCGCCTAGCATCTTTGCACTCTCATCCACCGTCGACGTGGGCGGCTCACTAGAGCGTCTCGTCTCGGACGAGTAAGATCTTTCTGCCGACACCAAAAAGCACGACCGAGTTTCGAGCACTGCTCCGACTCGGATCGCTGATTTGGCCCAGGGGTAAGATGCTCGCACGCGCCTCACCCTTGTCGACCGAGGTCGTGAGCTCGATCGAGCCCTGTGCCAATTTGGGGAAGCTGCAGTATCGGGAGCGATTAGCCATTCTCTTCTGTTCTAGTCCGACTTGGTGCTTGGATTCTAGCTGTCTGACAGACGGGAGATGCAGTCCTGCCCTTGTAGGATCGCTGGTGCTAAAACCATCCGAACTAAGCGGTCTTTTGCCCCCCCCCCAGACGGCAACTCTGGCTTCTGTCTCTCGCCCTGGGTGGTGGTGGCTGGGGGGGGGGAGGGTGTTCGTTTTGACCCTGCAGGCAAGTTCGCCGAAAGTGCACTCTCCGGACTGTTGCCAAAAGTCAGTTGGTCGAGTGCCCAAAATGGCTGATGGCAAGTGCCTCAGAAGATCGATGCACGTCTCTGCCGATACTCATCCTGCAGGATTAAAGCAAACACCAGCACTGCAAGTTCGGGGGGGGGGCTGCGCTGACCCCGTATGAGGACAGCTGGCCAGATGCTTCCTCCCTCGGCTGCTGCTGCTGTGCGCGAACACACCCACGAAAGCTCTTCTGACTCTTGCCACTCTGCCAAGGTCCTTGTCCGTCTTTCTCACTGAGATGTCGTCCCGAGCATTCTTTCTCAGCATTCTGCACGCAGAGCTGCTCTAGCGTTGGCAACTGTGAACGTAGCCAGCGGCTCTACCAGGAAGCGCTCGCCCACTGTCTGGCCACGTGCTTGCGCCCCCTCTTCCCTACTGCAGGTCTGCTAGTTGACTGGCGGGAGCACTCGAAGAGTCACATGCTTGCTAGTACGATCGATCGATTGATTGATTGGTACCTGGTGCTGTCCAGCATTGCTTGAGCTCGTTATTCAGACATCGAGCCGTAAAACTCGGACAGAGGCACTGCGACTTATAGGCCGAGCGAGTGCCGAGTATTACGGGCGACTGTGGCAGCTGCTGATCGCTCGTGCAGCAGCAGCTGCCACTCTGGTCAGGTGACTGGCAGCATTTCTAACAGCTTTCTCGAAGTGGGATTTTGCCGTCTTCCTACCATATCCCGATGTTCAGCATCGTGTGGCTGCTTCAGGTCGTGTCTGATCTTGGGTCTTACCGAGAGGGGGTGTGTTGGTGGGGCCAGATGATTTTGACAAACCTGAGGTTACTTGACCCAGAAATTTCTCATAGAAGTCTATCAACTTGGCTCATTTCGCGTGAAACATCGGTTCCTTAAAAGGCCTGCTGGAATTTCTCCTCCTCTTCCTCCTCCTCCGAGGAGGTAATACATGTCGATCGTTATATTAGTAATTGACCGGTCATATTGAAATGCACTTCAAATTAATATTGATATGGTTACACCAGATGTTCAACTAGCTATGCACACCAAGCAGAAGCTTGAAAGGCATACACAAAAAGAACTGACTGTTCTGTTCGACTGGCATGGGAGATTATTGCAGGTCATACCGATCCAGCGAACGTAGGGCCACGTCTAGCTGCTCTAGAAACATAGCGCCGATGCTTGCAGACTCAAAACACGCCGATATCTACAATCAATCATCTCCTTTGCTGTACCCAAGTCAGCAGCACCTTTGACCTAGCGACCCCTTTGGCAACCCCGGCCCTTGACCTAGCGACCCCCCTGCGGTTATTCCGACCCTCGACCCAGCGACCCCTTGCGGTTATCCAAACCCTTGACCCAGCGATCCCTTGCGGTTATCCCGACCCTCGACCCAGCGACCCTTGCTGTGATCTAGCCATCGACCGTTTTCCTGCTTCTTTGTCAGCAAGATTGAACGAACGAAGCACAAGACCCAACAAGGGAATCCTCCCTGGAGTCGTCGTCCTGCCCTACCCCGCTCTTCCTCCAATGTCCACCTCTCATGCCTGCCCCTGCTGCTCTGATTTCGAACGAAATCTCTGTCAAAGGAGAATAACTCTGTAGGCCACACCTACTTTTCTCCTTATGAGATGCCACAGTTTACTGCTGACCTGCATAACTCATGGCGAATCAATTGTTAGCCTCGAGTTATGTCCCTGCCTTTTTTTAAGAGGCTGTCAGGTCACTTATTAAGAAGCCGACACCAGGTCTTGAACGTCCTCCTCCGCACAGTCGTTTCGCATTCTCGCCATTCCTTTCGAAGACTCCGGAACGAGTAATGGCTTCTACCTGTTAAACTCTTATACCCGAGCTTCAAGCCTCACAAGTAAGTTTCTGTCAGGCCGTCTAGCAAATCGTTCCACAGAGTTAGCACTGCTGCCAGTGTATGACGGACTTGCTCAGGAATGCTGACTTAGCTAGTGTCTCTCTGCTAATTCTGCTGGATCTCTCGGCAGATCTTGATACCACTGATCATCTAATCCTTCTTGGGCGCTTGTTGTCTCGCCTAGGCGTACAAGGAACCATGTTGCGATGGTTTAGGTCTTATCTCAGTGAGAGAACTGCAGCAAATGTAAGGCGCCTAGGAAGAGATTGAGTTCTCTGAGGGCGCTTTATCAAGTGCATTATTATTATTAATTCATTGAGTCAATGAAAACCGAGCATCCAGTGAGCCTTGGATGGATTAGGATTCGTTTTATTTCCACTCTTTTCACAGTTAATTCGCTCCCTCTTGTCGATGTAATCGCCAAGCACAATCTGGGTTTTTATTTGTATGCAGACGACACACAGCTGTACTCGTGCTTTGATCCTTCTCTGCCTTCCAGCATATCAAACTCTGCCAGCTCCTTAACAGCATACGTTGGTGACGTTCGCACTTGGATGCCAGCAAACTTTCTGTAATTGAATGGTGACAAAACTAAGGTGCTATTATGGGAAAACTAGGCGCTGCTCGGAAACTAGAAAGATTGAATCGGCTCTGCCAGCATTTCTCCTGTAGCCTCTGAATCTGGTCGTCCTCTTCCAGAATGACCTGTCACTAAACGATCATCATCAGCTCCACAGTCATCAGCTCCACAGTCAAGTCTGCCTTCTTTCATCTACGTAGCATTGCCAAAATTCAGGCTTGCTTGGATAAGGGACCGCAACCAAGCTGGTCGATACATTGGTGACATCCTGACTAGTCTTCCTGTATCTCACTACATGTAGATCTTCTTGCCCCAGCAATAACACGTCTGCAGTTGGCCCAAAACTCGGCGGCTCGGCATGTCTTAAGTAAACGTCGTAGCTGCCACATTGGAGCCATCGAGGCATCGCACTAATCTGCTCGAACTACCTATTTAGCTGCCTGACGGCGTCAAGATCCTGTCATTAAACTGTAGGTCTCTCGGTTCTCCTGCTGCTGCCTACCTATCTGAATCTGCATGATTGATTGAGTGTCACAAAGCCAAGGTCCAATTAGCCAGTGTCTTGTGCCAGGTTTTGAATACTTGTCTGATGCATGATGACTTGAGTGCTTTTGAATGCTTTCTTGCTCGCCTAAGTGGATACCATGCTTTTCGTTAGCTATTGGTTATTCCTTGAATAGGGATCGAGTTCTCTTCTCTTAGGATGCTGTGCAAAAACATTACCATTAGTGTTATCATCATCATCATCACTATTATTATTGTTATTGTTATTACGTTGACGACCTGCATTCACGTGCACCATTGGGCTCAGCCTGGTAGGACTATGCTAACCTCGCTGTTTCAACTGCGGTTGGCTGACCCAGAGCTCCTGCAGCTGCTCGTTGTGGAATGGCCTCCTCGATAGACGGCCGCTACGGCGGCGTGCCATTGCTAGCCTCCTGCCAGCTGTTAGTGCATCGCATAGCATTGCTAGCACATAGCTAGTGCATAGCAGGCATTGCTAGCGTCCTGCCAGCCGTTGCTAGCGGGCAGTGCATAGCGTTCCTTGGTTCTTGCTCTCAAAGCTTTCGGCAGACGTTTCTTGCAATCTCTGCGGTTAGGAGCTTAGTGGGTGGGCGGGAGGGAGCAACAGTGACCGGGGCCGGGCAGGGTGGCTTGAACTTGCTGCAAGTCGTCCGTCGGGTTCCATCTGCTTGGTGCTGGTAGCAGCAGCCTTGGGCTGCATGCTTCTCTCTGGCAGCATTCTGGCAGGCGGTTTGAGGAGCTTTGGGTCAGCAGCCGGTGCGAGAAGCCTGTTAGCCGAGTTATGTAATTCATTTGTATAGCGCTCCAAGAGAACTTAATCTCTATTCAGGCGCTTCACATATGCCTCAGGGCTCGAGCCCACGATCTCAGCCAGACCTTGGTCGGGGCGAGCACCTTAACCACCAGACCAAATCAGCTCGAGTTCAATCGTGATTTAGAGCCGTGCCACCCACCAGCGTATTTACCCGTGCAGCAGGAATGTGCAGCCTTGGCTGCTGCCACTAGATTTTCCCGGCCTTCCGTTAAGCTGAGTCGGCATTCGCAACGGTGTCAGCGAGCCAATAGTGATGATGGACTTCGTGGGGAGGCTTATAATGACGAGGTCGCTTTCGTTTGAGCCACAGCCGGAACCTGTTGCCTGGTGCCTGTTACCCTGCTAGCACGTGCACAGAGTTTGCTCTCCATTGCCTGCACCCATATTGTGAGGATCCCCGGAGTGATCGGCCCAGCTGATTGATGCAGCAGCTCGCTCGTCAGAACCAGCCAGCCTGGAGGCAGTGCCGTGACAAGACCTCGGTGCTCGGTGCTTCTGCTTGCTGAACCCGTACGGAGCGGAGCGTGTTGCGAAGCAAGAGGGTGAGAGAAGCCGGTGGCCAGCAAGCCTAGCAAAAAGCAGAGAGCGTCCGGCCGGATGTTCGAGCTTAGAATGTCGCCATGGGGTACTGCATTAGTCAGCGGTGTCGGCTTGGGCATGCATACATTATCAGGGGACAGAAGCTCGTTGATTCGCTTGAGCAGGAACAGCAAATGTTCTCTCTCTCTCTCTCTCTCTCTCTCTCTCTCTCTCTCTCTCTCTCTGTGTCTGTCTGTCTCTCTGTCTCTCTCTAACACACACACACACACACACACACACACATACACATACACATACACATACACACACACTCACACACGCACACGCATGCGCGCGCGCGCACGCGCACACACACACACACACACACACACACACACACACACATATATATATATATATACACACACACACATGTTGAGATCGGGATGTTAGAATGCATGCCCCAGCCTATTACCGTGCGGCATCTAAATGGTGTTTTTTTTTACTATTCTCAGCCAGCTAGTCCTGTAGAGCTCGGCTTTGCTGCGGACAGCTGTGTTGATACAAGAGAGATGAGAGAAAGATGCGAGAGAGAAGCTTAGCTGATTTAACAGCCTCATTTATATATCAGCAGCAAAAGAGCCTTTACGGCGACCATCACTGCTTGCAGCCGGCGATACGGAATCTCCCCACTGTTGGACTCGAACCCACGACCTGGGTCGTGAAGAAATAGCACCTGACCTCCTGTGCTAAGTCCCAGTAAGAAGGAGAGGGAGATGTAGAGAAGAGTTTCCTCATTCTTTAAGATATGCACTTGTTCTGAGAGCCATACTCGGTCTTCCTCCTCCTCCTGCTGCTTCTGCTGCTGCTGCTTCCTCTTCAACGTCTCAATGTTACAAGTACTCTGTAGTGGCTTCGCAACTAATGTCCATACGCCGAAAAACACGGGGCCCCTCATTCCACGTTTCCACCTTAATACGACAAGTTCGCATCCACAGTGTACACCAGTCACTCGACGGCTGGCATAAGGCTGCAGCAGGCATCCAGCACCAGCGGCCTAGAATACATCTCTTGCTGCTCCGAGCTGCTCAGGACATCTCTCGCTCAGGGCACAACTCAACTGCCTGCCTGCGTCAAGGCCTAGAGTACAGCTCACTGACTATTACGTCGCTTTTATGTATGGTATGTACCTCTGTCTGTAACTCCACAAGCCACAAAGACTATGTGGGTGTTACGCAGGAGAGTTTTGTATAGTGCACTTACAGCCTAAGCGGCTTTCGGTACGCATTCGGTAGCCAACAGACTTCATCTCACGCAACAAAGAGAAAGTGGGAAGCATAGCAGAGTCAGGAGAGTAGTTGAGGTAGTGAGTGGCATAGAAGTAGCAGTTCAGGACTGCTGAAAAGGATGACCCATAGTCGGCAGCAGTCGTAAGCAGCAGTCGTCGTAGTCGTAGTAGTCGGCAGCAGTCATAGAGAGTAGTTGTCGTTGTGTAATAATCGTGGAATTGAGTGTCACAGTCTAGGACCTGCAGAGCTAAAGCTTCTGTCGCTTTTATGCCGCCTAACCGCAGATTATCGCATAGCCGACTCGTAGCCATTATAATTAAGGAACTGCTAATAATATCTCTGCAGTCATAATCTAGCTTATGAAGCACGCCAACGTTTCATTATGTGCGGATGTATGTAGATGAACATAAATGGATTTACCCTGCATGTATGCATGCATATATCTATTTCCGTCAGTAAGTTCACTAAGTCAGAGGAATAAGGTGTTACAGCTCATGCAATGCCAATGCAGCTGACTGTATTAATAAATGTAGTCAGACGAATCCACTGCTGCTGCTCGAAAGTGGCTTCCATCTTTTGCTGTTCCCTCATACTTCTCTGCATGTGTGTGTATGCAAATTCCATATTTGTTTTCATCAGTGTAATTCACCCGTCAGTGCTTGCTTGGCAACTGCATACGATAGGCAATTGCATTACCATCTGAGGCAGCAGTGCCTATGTCCAGCTGTCGGAGGGATGCATCGCATCTGGTTATGTCAGGCCGATTAGTTGCCAGCTCCGTGGAGCTGGCGGAAACCAGAAAAGTGTCCACAGCGGCTGACCGGGAGCCACGTGGTCAACCGGTTTCCCCAGGGGCCACGGCACCCCGACTTGTGCGCAGCAGCAGCAGCAGCAGCAGCAGCAGCAGTAGCGCTTGCAGTTGTCCGGTGGCCTCGGCTGCAACTTTTAGATCAGCAGCAGCAGCGGCGCTGTACTCTTGGCATGAGCTCCCAGCTGACATATTGAGTTAAAGCGCCCGATTGCGGTCTGGGGACAGACTAGATTAGGTCAGCTCGGCGTGTGACCCTCGAGGCTGGCTGTGACTATCGGCTCGCTGCGTCGGAGCTGCTGCTCGGCTGCTGCTGTCACCGTGTTGCAACCTCTCATCGGCAACTGCTGTGCGCAGTCTCACTGAGGTCGGCCGGTCTGTTTTTGAAAAAAACACGCAGGGTTCTGCTTCGGCGGACCGTGCATTGGCATTCCTACGGATCATGAAGCTGAACGTCGTTGCAATGTACGAGTGTGTCTTTTGTTGCATTTCGGCGGCCGGACAAACTCAGCGATGGTGCTTTGCACCAACGGTTACTCGGGTTTTTTACTGTCAGCATTGAATTTTTACAATGTTCCTTCGATGTGTCGATCACAATATGAAACTGACTGCCGATGCAGTAACTTAAAAAATATTTTGCTTTCGAATCACAATCGGTTGTAGGGAACTGCTTGAGTGAGCACCTCGTTTTGGACTGGTTTTGAGACTTAGATAAACGAGTGTCTCCAAGACGTAATAATAATAATAACACGTCTGTATAGTGCCATCAGAGAACTTAATTTCTCACTAGAAACTGTACACACACTGCAAATGAAGCAGGGTCGAATGGTTGGTGGTAGCATGCTCGATGACAAAAAGCAGAACATGTTTATAGGTGACATGCACAGGGTCAGCATGCAAATAATGGTTAGTGGCAGCATGTGGTGTGAGCACCGTTATCCGCTAGCCACTGACATGGCATTCATCTGCATGATGCCAGGATAACGTTACCAAGGGTCTGCGAAAGTGCCGTGTGTGTGTGTGTGTGTGTGTGTGTGTGTGTGTGTGTGTGTGTGTGTGTGTGTGTGTGTGTGTGTGTGTGTGTGTGTGTGTGTGTGTGTGTATGCTAAGACTAGTGTGCAATTTGATTATTGCGTGCCTGAATTAATCAGTATCGACCTACTCAGTACTAGTTGTGGGTCAGATACAACAAATGCAACCTTCGAGTCTCTAAAATGGTGACCGTGGCCACGTGGTGACCACTTTGATTTATAGAGGTCGAGCATCAAGCTCGTGCTGCATGCACACACGCACCCACGTGTGCTGCTCTTGTGGGTGAGTGATTGTTCGCAAGCGTATGTGTGGCTGTGTGTTCGTGTCACCACCCGACCGCCTGCCACTTTCTGCTATGCGAGCGATTTATGGCACTTTATGCGAGCCAAGTCTGCACATGGCCAAGCAGGCTTGCATTCCGATATAGCCCTACCTGAAAGATCCGCCGACTGTGAGTCACCTGCATACTTGGTTGTGCCAGCTGCATAACAGACCATAGCAGACAGACTTGCGACGGTGGCTCAATGGAAGAGAATTTGCATCAACTACAAACCCGATTTTGATTAGCATAAGGAGAACTGGATTTATCGGAAAACCGGAAATTTACTTAAGCGTGCAGTGTATTATTTTTTCGCCACTAGCATAGCGACACATGGTGCAGCTCCCGGCACACTACAGCACAAGTGACGTGGCAGGCGCCTGCGACGAGCTCGCCTGCAAGTGGCTTACAACGACACGCAGCGGGCACGGCGACCGACGTGCCCGCTGGCTGACATTGCGAGAGAAGCTGAAAAAAGCACAGTGCCAAGCCGCGACCTCTTGCTTACGTGAATCTCTCAAACGTTCAAATCGTTCTCTCTCGACTAACCCTGGCGAGGATGTGGTAGCCTCGTTTGTATGGGGGGGGGGGGAAAAGAGAGAAGAGGCTTCTGCTTCCGCTTGCAGCCTAGGCTGTTCTCGAAGATTCTGCTTCCGCTTGCAGCCTAGGCTGTTCTCGAAGATTCTGCTTCCGCTTGCAGCCTAGGCTGTTCTCGAAGATTTTGCTTCCGCTTGCAGCCTAGGCTGTTCTCGAACGCACAGCCTAGGCTGTGCCGGGGAAATGGCGAACATGGTGAAATTGTTGATGCTATGTATGAGTTGTACAATAGTCTCACGTGCAAGTTATGTAGAGGAGTTTCTGAGTAAGTAGTCCCTAACGCATGGCTGGCTGGCCCAAGTCGCATGAGGTGAGATTCGTGTGGCACAAATTTCGCCGGGCTGCAGACGGGAATGCAGGGCATACAAGATTCACACCGTTAGGCTTGTTCGGGCAACCACAAGCATGCATGACCACAGCCACTAGCACGGTCCTGGACACTGCCAGGTCAGGCTCGGAGTCAGGGTTGTTGGCACTTGTGACTGCTTGCACGTGGTGACTGCCTGTCAAAATAGAGGAGCGCTGAGCGTGTGGTGGAGATAGCCGTACGAATGGCTTCGGTGCAGCGGCGGTTTCTCGATGGCAGCCTGGCACGACTGCTGCTCCGGTGCTTGCTGGTTAGTGATGGGGAGGAGACGTCGGCTTGCTGCTGCCCTCCGGCCTGTCCCCCAAGCTGCTGGTGGCGGCCCATGCCTACCGGGCAGGTGATTGAGCAGGCAGGCTCGACTGTGCTGCCAGGCTTCGTTTGACCACACAGGGCAGGCCTTAAGGTGTAACCACCAAGGTGACATCCGGCTCGCAATGATGGCTGCGGTGGGATTATGGTTAACGAAGGTCGGCTGCATCTTCAGTAGCAGCAAGTAAACTTGGGTGCTGACGCCACCGAAAGATGTTAATTACCCAAGACATTGTTTGTGCCGATGCTTCCAGCAGATGCTCCTGTGTATGCCGGCTGCTGCTGCTGCACAGTAGCAGCAGCAGCAGCCGTTAATAGCGCCTCTGGTCCAGCCGGTGAGCTGCACCTGCTACTGTCGAAGCCTCTTCAGCGGTTGCGGTTTGTAGTCCTGCGTGAGAGTGAGTGAGTGAGTGAGTGAGTGAGTGAGTGAGTGAGTGAGTGAGTGAGTGAGTGAGTGAGTGAGTGAGTGAGTGAGTGAGTGAGTGAGTGAGTGAGTGAGTGAGTGAGTGAGTGAGTGAGTGAGTGAGTGAGTGAGTGAGTGAGTGAGTGAGTGAGTGAGTGAGTGAGTGAGTGTGTGTGTGTGTGTGTGTGTGTGTGTGTGTGTGTGTGTGTGTGTGTGTGTGTGTGTGTGTGTGTGTGTATGGGGAATCTATTTTCGATGAAGCAGGCAGCCAGTTAACTAGCATTGCGGTTTTTTGCAGCACTCATACCTGCAAAAGCTTCCGTGCCTACTGCCAGCTGTGCCATCATCGCAAGCCACACACGTGCGTGCTGCTTGCTTAGCTGATGTTGAATTTGTCTTTGCGTCAGTGGGCTTCTCCCTCTCTATCACTTCTCATTATTTCCCTCTCCTTCGGCCCCATCTCCCCCTTTCTCTCCTCTCTCTTTCACTCTCTCTCTCTCTCTCTCTCTCTCTCTCTCTCTCTCTCTCTCTCTCTCTCTCTCTCTCTCTCTCTCTCTCTCTCTCTCTCTCTCTGTCTCTCCCTCTCTCTCTCCCTCTCTCTCTCCACCCCTCTCCCTCTCGATCAGTTCCCTTTCTTCTCCTCACTTTCTCTCTCTCTCTCTCTCTCTCTCGCTTTCTCATCCGACTCACTCACTCACGATCTCATTTTCTCTCCCTTACTTTTTCTCACAGTATCCTTCTCACGATTTCTCTCTCCTCTTTCTCTTTCTCTCTCTCTCTCTCTCTCTCTCTCTCTCTCTCTCTCTCTCTCTCTCTCTCTCTCTCTCTCTCTCTCTCTCTCTCTCTCTCTCTCGGTCTCTCCGTATTACTAGCCTTCTCTCTCTCACACCTCTCTCGGTCACTAACAAGCTATCTCTTCATGAACGACCTGAATCGGACAGCCAGGGACACGGCCGGGATTAAGCTGACGAAGCAATCAGTCAGAAGCAGCCTTCGAATGACTTGTCTGCCTCTGGCAACCTTGCCAGAGGCAGACAAGTCATTCGAAGGCTCAAGCGATGCGTTTCGTGGCCATTTGACATCTCTCACTTCGGATCTGACCAAGGCCCCCACCCCGATCTGTTAGACCCCTCCTGCTACGAGGAGTTGCAATCGTGCTCAGACACGGGACCAGTGCTTGATTTTGTGAGTTTGCGCCCTTGCTTTAACGCTCGGGCACGTGCTTGAGTGACTTGAGATATTTTAATGCATCACCTGCACATTCTCTGAGGTCACAAATTGTGCTGCTTTGGTCATCTTGCTTGGAAGACGTAGACACAATAAGCTGGCAGCAAGCGATCTGTCGGCATTTTTTTCAGTCATGCTATATGCTCAACTCTTGAGGCGGACACTCTTGCCACGATCGTGCTTCCTTGGTGGATTCCCAGGACGAAGCCTCTCGGGTATAGTGGAGCAAAGGGCGAAAAAAATCTGGCAGGCTAACCACGTAAAATAGTAATGGGTCACCTACTGGTAGATTGGTTGCATGCCATGCTTGAACTAGTTTCTGCAGCCGAAGGAGCACAAATGTCGGGGTACAGCTACACGTAAATTAGTAATGGGTGCTCCACTGGTAAATCGGTTGCATGCCATGCTTGATCAGGCTTCTGCAGCCGAAGCAGCACAAATGTCGGGGTAAAGCTACAGTACACGGAGTCTAACCACCACACTGCCAGCCCAATCCAAACAAACTAGCGTTCATTATGAAAAAACTACCACACAGCTGTGTGCTTGCTGTCTGTGCTGAGCTGTACCAGCTGAGAGCCGGGCTGCTCCATCGTCCATTGTTCGGGCTTCTCGTTGTCTTCGATTGCTTCGCCAGCTTCAGGCAGGGTAGCTTGCTGAAGGAGTGCAGCTGTGGCAGCTCTGCTTGCAGCAGCAGCAGCAGCTGCTGCTGCTGGAGAGTTTTGCAGTGTGCCTACGAAAAGATTTAATTCGAAGCACTCCCACCTCTTCGAGCTTGGTAATGAGAAGTAAATAAGAGAAGCAGCCGAAACGCCCATGCTCAGCTGGCTTAAGCAGGACAAAAATAAATTGTTAAACGATCGTCAGGCGGAGCTCACAGCAGCTAGCAGGCATCCTGCCAATGCAAGTGCGAGCTTTGCGATTGAGTCTCGTCCGAATCTCAAACTGGGCTCATGGAGAGAGGGAGAAGGAGAGGGGGAGAGAAGAAGGGGGAGAGAGGGAGAAGGAGAAAAGGAGGGAGGGAGGGAGAAGGAGAAAAGGAGGGAGGGAGAGGGAGAAAGAGAGAGAGAGAGAGAGAGAGAGAGAGAGAGAGAGAGAGAGAGAGAGAGAGAGAGAGAGAGAGAGAGAGAGATGGATAGAGAGGGAGTGAAAGGGAGGGAGGAGGAAGGTATAAAGAGGGAGAAGGAGAAAAAGAAGGGAGGGATAAGAGCTCGCTGGCTCTGCTTGAGGCCTGCCTTCTGCCTTTTTTAGCCTTGATCTTGTGCTGCTGTTCGCCTATCCGATACCCCAAGAAGCCCCGTGAGCTCTTTAGAACTTGATCGCACTTGGTGCACACTCTCAAGCTGCTCACAGCGCTCGAGCCGAGCATCTAGCATGCACACGTGACCGTGTGCTCTCGAATCCAGTGCAGCCATAGTATCTAGCATTGCTAATGCCCAGCCTTTGGTCGAATTCCCCACGGGCTCCCCCTCTCTCCCCCTCTCTCTCCCTCTCTCTCCCTCCCTCTCTCTCTCTCTCTCTCTCTCTCTCTCTCTCTCGTCCCATTGCAAATGCCAGATCAATGACTCGATGGGCATTTTTAATCGCCTGATTACGTTCTTTTCAAAGCAGGCCTACTACTGTCAGACAGCATATGTCGCCCACCCACCCGTGGCATTGTTTGAGGCGTCAGAGAGATTTTGCAACTGGGGCTGAGCAGGAGCAATCTAAACGGGACCACAGACAGGATAAGCTAGAATGTGCCATGTTGCCATCTAATGACAAACACGGTTTAGTTAACGTCTTTTAATAGCTATCAATGTGGGCATGATACGCATTTGTGAATGTCTACATGTTCATCGGGCACTCAACAAGCAAGGGACACATTCTGCAACCAAACCTGCAGCGCAGCGGCCAATGACAATGAGCTTCAAAGAGTGAGACCTATTACATAAGCTCTGCTATCGGCCACTGAGTTGCAGTGAGGCAGGCGTAGCATCCGGAAGTACCAGCCGGAACACATGTGTTTGCATGTACCGGTAGCTGTCCTATTCATGCACAAGTAAGCAAATGCACCTGTGGCTGTCAACGTTAAATAAACGCTTGACAAAGCAGAGCAACCAGCACCGTGGCTTTTGTGCAAATCGACGGAGCCCCAGTGAGGGGGGCAATTGCAATTCACTTCATTCAACGAACGAAGCGCTGCTATGCATCTCGTCTGTCTCGAAAAGTCTCGAGAGTAGAATCCAGGACAATCCCAAAACACCTTAACAGCGGCCCTACTCCAGGATGCAATTTCAATGCACAATTTCAATGCACTTAGACACGAAGAAGAATGGGAGACACAGCAACTAGTGGAGCATTTATGAACTCTCGGCGATAACGGGTTGTCACTTTGCCAAGTTATCTTCAGCTGCCAGTCGAGCTTCTCTGCGACAGCCCCTCATTTTAATCGAGCTGCTGCAGCCGAGCTATTGGTCGCCGAAAGCATGTGTTCCTCATTTGCTTCCTTTGCATATCCTTGCCAATAGCAGATGAATCAATGAAAGCCGGCACCGAACAGCCTTGCTTGCTCGATAGCAGCTTTCCCGTCCAGCTAGAGATGCATCATCGTGCAGAATAACATTAATTGTACCAATTATGAAACATTTATATAGCAGCACCCTAGGAGAACTAAATCTCATTCTACTCACACTTATGTATGCTGGAAAGGAAGTGCTCGATGTGATTAGGGATAATAATAACAATAATAATAATAGCACACTTGATAACGCACCCTCAGAGAACTCAATCTCTTTCTAGGCGCTTTACATTTGGTGCAAAGGGAAACACGATTGAACGGTGAGTGTTATCATGCTTGATAAACAACAGGAATAACATGGTTAGGGGTGACATGCACAGGGTCAGCATGCAAATGTGGTCAGTGGCTATGCACAGTGTCAGCATGCATAAGCACAAAATAAAGGACGAATCACAGGGACAGCATGTACAGTTTCAGCATTCAGCATGTGGACAGAGCAAATACTGAAGAGAGCAGATGGACGAGCGCACGCGCGCACACACACATACTTATATATATATTTGTTCATATATTTGATATAAATAATGTTATGCATATATATATATATTCTGTATACAAATATACATCTAATTCATATCGCCGAATTAATAGAGGTAGCTATGATGATGCAACCTTTTCCAAGTTGATTGAGCCTTGACCTTGTTCGGTCCTGCCATTCGTAGGGAAGCCAGATGAGAAGTGGACAGCAGCAGCAGCGTGCTGTGCGCTACTTTCTGGTTCAGTCGCAGGAGGTATGCAGCCTGGTCGCCTCCTTGCTTTGTGTGCATTCGGTACGTATGTGCAGGCATGCTCAACTTTAGATTTTCATAAATGCTGCATGAACCCCTTCAGCTTGCAGCTAGCTGTATTTAGAGCCACAGCCGGAGCTCGTACCGTACCAAGACGAGCAGGCCGTTAAGGAAAAGTGATGGGCAAATGTGCCTGTTTTTTATAAGAAGACTGCCGCACTCGGAGTCAAACAGCAGGCCTGGTTTGGCCCCCCTCAGGGTGAGCGGCTTGCCTGTAACCACCAAGTACGTGAGCCCAAGCCCTTCGGGGAGATGTGAAGTGCCTGGGTTGAGACTAATTTCTCAAAGGGTGCCATGCAAATGAATTATATTTTAAAGACAGTCGAAGAGATAATATGATATTCTGTGTCAATAGTCAATAGTCATATCGTCGATGTGGAGGAGGAATGGCGATAGTAGTGGGGACAATAAGGTGTGCAAGTTGGCTGACAACATTGCTATTTTTGCTTCCGGCAAACTATCGGAAACAGCAGCCCTTTAGTAATAATAATAATAATAATAATAACACACTTGATAAAGTGCCCTCAGATAACTCAATCTCTTTCTAGGCGCTTTACATTTGCTGCAAAGGATTTAACAGTATAGTATCGGCACATCTGCGCTCGACCTGCTATATATAGAAACGCCGAACTGACCCCCGCATGACAACTGCTGCTGTTCACGTTCTGATGTTTTTACCTTGACATTGACTAAAAATTGAACATACAATGACGAAATGTTTAAGTCGAGATTCCCATGAACTTGCATCGAGTGCAGACTAACGGCGAACCAGCCATTTTTGCACCGTGTAACAGTTCTGATTCGAGACTAGCCTCGTTGTCGGGCTGCGGCTGGTACACCCACTTTCACCTGATAGCAAGAAAGAAAGATCTCGAAAGTTTGAAGGTAGTACAGTTTCTCGCTTGGCGGTAAATGAAAATCAGCAATATGTGTATCAAGCCATCCACGGTCACGTTTTTGTGCTGCCACGTACTCGAAGGAAACTGCTTCCTTATCCTTCTATAGTATTATTCTTATTCCTATGCTGTCTTTATAAATAATTCCTGCACCCCGAACTCTTGCAGTCTCACAGACTAGTTGCTCCCGCGAAATGCTTGGACGAAGGCAGCATCCATGTTGCTTTTCTATCTGTTAATGATTGGTCGGCTGCCTAAGAAGTCCACTATCACGAAGTAGGCCGCCAGGCTAATTCCTCGACCCCACCCGAAAGACCCGGATTCTTCCTTTCTCCCACCAGTCCCCATCCCTTGCCAGTCAAAACTGATGACAAAGCTTCAATTTCTCCCGTGTCTCGACTCTGAACGCTCACCAGCGGAGATGTGCAGCTTTTTCGGTGAGTGGCAGGAAGAGTGGCAACGGTATCACTTGCTATGGGCTCGCTTTCACCCCTGTGCATTCCACTCGGCAAAAAAAGGTTTCGCCGCAGAAAAGATGACCGCTCGTGACGTTTTCTGAGCAAAACTGACATCAGCCTGCATCAGCCGAACGGCTAGCGTGCTTGCTTGTCGACGAATCGAAGTGCTGAAGGGTCGCTAGGCACCGCGCTCGCTGCCTCTCTTGCTCTTTCTTCTAAGCTCCTCCTCCGGAATACGCCGCTATACATGCTGGACCGACATGCTGGCTGCCTGCTCCAATTGGCAGCCAGCCGCGTCAGGTGGCAAAGCTGAGAAAGCAGCAAAATCTCATTTGTCTCGAACGATTTTCAATGCAATTCGATGCTCGGCCCCTCGAGCTCCATCTGCCTTGAGGGCTCTGCCGTGGGGTAAAGAGAGGCAGCTTGCATTGCTCGCATTGTCAAGATGCCTCTCTGCAGGTCTGCTGCCGAGCTAGCCGAGCGGTCTCCTCCTGGCCGCCCACTGGCTTCCACAGAGTGCAGCCTCTCCTGACTTGACGATGCCATTCGTGCTCGCTCATCGTCGCGTTCAATCTCGCAGCCGCTCATCAGCCCGGCGCAGAGCCCTGTAGTGCCAACTATTCAAAGCGATCGAGCCGGCCGCGTGGGCGGCACATCCGAGTACATGCTCACCGTTTGCCTCCTTACCAGTGTGTGTGAGCCGTGCCGTGCCACCTGGCTTTGCTTGGCAGCTGCGGTGGACTCGTCATGACACTGAGAAAAGACAGATAGATGGAGAGAGAGTGACAGTGACAGTGAGAGAGAGAGAGAGTGACAGTGACAGTGAGAGAGAGAGAGAGTGACAGTGACAGTGAGAGAGAGAGAGAGAGAGAGAGAGAGAGAGAGAGAGAGAGAGACAGTGAGAGAGAGAGTGACAGTGAGAGAGAGAGAGAGAGAGAGAGAGAGAGAGAGAGAGAGAGAGAAAGTGTCACTGTTGCTGCAGTGCGGCCCATTCCTCTAAGTCTCGCTAGTCCGAGCTCGAATAGCTTCGAAGCTTTCAAACGTCGAGCCTTTCCCAGGAGCTGCTCTCATCTGGCATGCCACCATCCGACATATACCACCAGAAACATCAGCTTGTAGAGTGAATGTTTCAGTTGGCAAAACAAATGGCTGGACTTTGCAATTATGGAGCATGAAACCCGTTTTGTATCAATCGATATGCATCAACTGCAGTCGTTGAATGGACAGTGAGGAAATGCAGGCTTCGTGCTGCTGATAAGCCCGTAGAGAACTGGTAGCCCTACCCCTCCTGTCAGCAGCATCACAGTGGCGGCAGCTGGTGTTTGCCTACTCACACCTGCACCGTCAGACCTCTGGCAGCTACCAGCAGCTAGGCTCCCGGTAATAGCTCTTGTCCCCAGGATGCCAAAGCGGGTGGCATTGTAAAACCTACTACTGTACCGAGGAATGGATTCAGAGGTCACCGAGGGCATCTGACGAAGCAGTACAGACGGATCGTCTGGAAAGCTGATCCGTACTGGCGAGCCTGGTCAAACTATTACATAATATTTCAGTATTACACGATATTACGATATTACAAATAGTATCTCATAATATTGAAATATTACACTTCCAAAGCTCAGCCTTTCCAAGGTCAGTCTGACCCAGACAATGCGAGTCGAGCAAGCAGACAGTGGCTTGGCGTGTCCTGCATGCAGTCAGGCGCCGCTCAAAATGCAAGAGATTATGTGGGTTACCAGTGGTGGTTACGAGTTTTGAGTGCAATTATGGCAAATTTGAAATCGACTCTCTGTCCAGACAGGACCGGCTGCCTTTGGCCTAAAGCTGTGCTCATCTCTTTCCTTCTAGCTGCTGTCTGGTGGCGGCTTTGGCAGGCTTTGGCTAATGGGAGAGCACAGCTGCAGCCTCCAAAACGTGAGATGCTGCTGCACGGAGCCCAGTAAGGCACACATATACATTATACATTTACTGGCAGAAAACATTTTGGCTTGACGAGTGCCTCGAGGAACTGGCATTGTGTGCTGTCGAACTTTGGTCTGCAGTGTGGCTTAACCGGCCTGGCACTGGGCCTCTGCCCGGTGGTGTCCTTCCTACTGAAAAAAAATAGTACAGTATTGTTCGACTGCTACTTCGAGATGCCATTGATTGTTCCTGTGTACCTGAATTGCTCTGCTAATTAATGGATGTTTTCTTGACAAAGTCACTAAGATGGTGTGAAGCCGTTTTTATTCCATCCAACAGGCAGTCGGCAAAGTGGTCACGTGATGCTTGGGCCAAGACAGCTTAATGATGCTTGGGAACTTGACTTCTTAGGTGCATGACAGCAGCATTGCATGACCGTATGGGTGTGGCTGGTTTATGGTCAGTTGCCATGTATGGCCTTGTTGATTGCCTTGTAGCCAGTTTATGGCCAGTTGGCCACCCTAATCTCATTCCCGTTGCCAGTTTATGGTTCGTTGACATTTTTGGTGTCTATGGATGCTGTTACATTGGATTGTGGATTTATGAGGGGACAAGTCCTAGCTTGAGGGGTGGGCAAAAGTTACACCTGAGGCATTCCAGGGTCAGTTTCGAGTCCCAAACCACCGAAGCTGGTTGGTGGTGTTGGGAGAGCTGCCGAGCCCAGTGCTGGAAGAAGCAAGGAAATACATTTTGGTATGTGCCTTGCCACTGAGCTTCATTTGTTCCGAGCTTTGCAATCGAACATGCTTCGATGCACATGAGCCCGCATGCTCGTGCACATGAGCGAGCACATGAGCATTCATGAGCATTCATGAGCATTCATGAGCATTCATGAGCATGCACGTAAATGCACACGCCTATACGTATATGCCCACACACTCGCACATCCATTCAGTAACCCTCGCATGCACCTTCATTCGCATAGTGCCACACTCACATGCGTGTGCACCTACACATCCCGGAACACATGTGTCCACATGCTCTTCACATAGGTAACAGCCGGTCACGTAAGCATACATGCATGCACACGCAAAACACACACATGCAAAATACACATACACAACACAGGCACATCCAAGCACACAAGTTACCTGCGCATCGAACACATCTGCGAACACACAGCATCACACGATCACAGCTGGGCTGCTGTTATTTATTAATGCATTGTCTAATTACCAATAGGTCTGGCATAGCTCAAAATCAGGTCAGCATAAAATGGGAATTTACTGCTACTGCTGCTGCCTGCAAAACCAAATTGGATCGGCTAGAGCATTCACTGCCAGCAAACAGAATGAGAGGTCAGCTGTAATACAGCTGGGGGAGGGGGTTGGAGCTGTGATAGGCCCCCTGCACTCTGCCCACCAAATTTGGACTGCCTTTCCACCCAGGCCCTGCCAATCACAAAGCTTTAGGCACCGTGCTGCTGCTGCTGGTGCGCTGCGGCTGCCGACTAGAAGAGACAGTGACGAAGAGCTCAGCACACGACGAGCCAGCAGCTGTGAAGCTGATTCACGCTGGGCCAGCATACTCAGGCATACATCGGCTGCTCAGCATTTCTAGCTGTCAGGTCAGCTGCTGCTGCCGTTGCTGCCGCCTAGCGAGATTGCCAGCTTGGGGCGCTGCTGAGGTTAGCTGCATCGGCCGCCCAGTGCCGGGCTAGAGAAGGGCTTCGAAGGGTCGGTCGCAATGCAGAAGGCTGCCGTAGCTGACTACAGCCACTTGCCTCCCATGAAACCAACTGAGGTTGGCGCCGAGGTGACCTCGGCTGGCTCTCTCTAAGCACCGCCTGCTCTGCTTTTGGATCGGCTGAACGAGACTCGCACCGCAACGACCTTCGAGCTAGCTCTCACCTGCCTATCCACTGGCCTCCCACTTGCCGGGGGGGGGGGGGGCTGCGGCGGCCAGCCGGTAGCGCAGCTGTGCAACTTTGGTGGGGGAGGGGGAAAGAGAGGTGCTGCAAAGCTTGGCCCCTGTCGGTTCGACGGCTGAAGGTCATCATCCACCTCGGCAGTCTGCCTAAGGAGTGGAGCAGCACAAGTTGCTGCTGCCGAGCGGGCATGCATGCAAAGCAGGTAGATCTTCCTGCTTTTTCTGCCGAGTCAGCTGCTGGCCAGGGAGCGAAGCACGTGACTACTAAGGGCACTAGCCGCGGCAGCGGCCGTGGGCTTCTGTTTGCCCTTCCAGCAGCTTCCGCCATCAGCTGCTGCGACTGCGCTCACGGCGACTGGCAGAGCTTCTCACTTTTCCTAACTCGCACCCGCCGCGAGCTAGCTCGGGCGAGCTGTCCATTTCGTGTCGCAGCAAGTGCCCCTCGTCAGCGTGTGCTATCGAAGCGACTGCCTTCTGCGGATCTGACGACGCCTTGCGACGCGGGGTGCAGCTGAAGTTATTATTGGCTGCGTTTTCCCTTGTCTGCAGGTCTGGATTCCCGAGCAGTCGTAGCCACCGAGGACTGATGACTGACTGACTGACTGACTGACTGACTGACTGACGCGAGCGGCCGATCTCAGGGGCCGCTGATGCGAAGCCGTGCTCTCTCTGGCCCTCTCACCCATTCACGGGCTCACTCTGCCGAGCGCATGAGCACCAACAACACGGCGCAGACCGGGCCGCCACCTGGCGGCGGAGGTGGCAGCACCAGTGATGATGGCCTTCGAGCTGCCGACCTCGAGCGGCGCTTTCGGGCGTGCGCTCAGCTCGAGAAGGAATTCGAGGAGTTCTCCAATACCGCGCTGTCGCGCAACCCTGCTGAGCCGCAACGGCAGCAGCAAATGCAAAAACCGACTGTGCCACCTAGCGGCATCGGCAGTGGAGGTGGCAACGGTGGCAGCAGCAGCATCGTTGGCGCCGGCGTTGCTGCTGGCATCACCGATGTCACCGCTTCCTGCTCGATAGACAATTGGACACCGCAAGCATCAGCCATCAACAGCTGCCAGCCGGCACCCGCACAGCAGCAGCAGACGTCGTCTGTGCAGCTGCCAGGGCAGTCATCTCTCGATTGGATGCATGTCCTAGTGGCTGCGCTGGAGCACTCCGCCCGCCTTCTGGCTGAGAATTCGCAGCTGCGCGTGCGCTGCACGTACCTGGAAGGTGTCAAAGATCTGCTCGAGGTGAGCAGCAGACTTGACCATTCGCCCTTGACCCTTAAGCAGAGAGCCTGCTGCTGCCAGCTGCGGCAACTTTAAGGCACAAGCAATCGATGCATACTCTGGCTGTCGAATCGGTGGGGGTGGGCTGGAAGCAGGATGGGCAGATCGCTCGAGATCAGGGTTCTCACTTGCCTGTTTTCGGTTGTAACTGGAGATGGGCAGAGTAGAGGAGGCTTCTATTCCGCCCCACTGCCCAGCCTGGGCGGTGGCTGCATCGCCTGCATGTCACAAGCAGTGGTATCATGCAGCTTCTCTCTCCAGCCACCTTTATCCAGCCTCCCACCCTTTTGCTTCCGCCCCTGCCCCGCCCCCGCCCCCCCCCCCCCCCCCCCCCCCCCCCCCCCCGCTCCTGTTCTGCTCCTGCTACAAGCCAAGGATCTGTAATGTAAGCAGCCGCTGCACTGCATTTGTTAGGATAATTTGCACCTGCACTCACTGTGCCAGCCTGTTTATGACAATTAGCTAATAATAGACGATCATGCTACTCGATCGCTTCACGAAGGCGACCAAGGCAATCGTTTCCCTCCCACTGCTGCCTATAGTTGCCGGTTGTTGCACGCTGTCGCCTGCAGCTGCTATGGAGCAACTTACCTTTGCCATCAGTTAGTTGCCCACTGTTTTGGTCAGTAGCCTGCTGCAGCTGCAGTCTACTGCTACAGCTACTGCCTGCTACTGCTGCCTCGAGTTGGCTGCTGCAGTTGCACACACAAGCAGTGAGTCGGCCGCATTATCCTTTGCTGTCACCGTTTGCTATTTGCTGGTTTCTTCCCTTGGACCACATGCCACAGGCCTGGAGCATTAGGAAGTGCTACTGCTGCCTGCCTTCGTGCTTCAGTATCTGGGCAAACCTCTTTAGCACCTGCCGTGTATATACTTTACTTCCGGGGTATGATAGCCTGCTTCCAAAGGGAAGCAAATGATTTTGTGTGATCTCTTTTCTCATGCTCTCTGTTTCTGAGGAAAGGCTAACGCTCAAAATCGGCTCTGCCAGCATATCTCCTGTTGAATCTGCATGAAATCTAGGCGTCATGTTCCAGAGTGACCTTTCGATAGACGACCACATCAGCTCCACAATCAAGTCTGACTACTTTCAGCTACATAACATTGCTAAAATTCGGACTTGTTTAGATAGGGGTACCACATCTACGTTGGTCCATGCATTTCTGAAGTCTCGTCTTGACTTCTGTAACTGGCTGTTTGCTGGCCTACCGGCATGTGCAATCAGGTGCTTACAGCTGGTGCAAAACTCTGCAGCTAGGCTTGTCTGCTGCTTGTCCTTTGTACTCCCCTCTCTCTCTCTCTCTCTCTCTCTCTCTCTCTCTCTCTCTCTCTCTCTCTCTCTCTCTCTCTCTCTCTCTCTCTCTCTCTAAGACATAATCACAAATTGAGTTTGTCAACCGATTCGCAATCTGTCTTATACATCCTGGGTTTGCAGCTTCCCCTCGTTATGCTCCGACTACATCCAGCCATCATGTTCAATGTACCGTCTCAGTATTTATTTGCAGCCAAATGTTTTGCCTTACCTGCCTGCACAGCATACCACAGTCGCTAATAGTGGCATGCACTATTTGAGCTTGCATAGTCATGTAAAGTGAAATGCATACTGATGGAGCAAAGGCTGTTAGGAAGAAGAGTGTGCGGTAAGCTTCTTTACTAGTTTCAAGTCAGGAATGTCGTGTCTACAGTTGGGAGTGAGCTACAAGCTTTGGGATCTTACGCACTGAAGGGATGGTCTTCAAAGAATTTAGTGCTGGTCAGAGACTGAGCCAAACTCCTAAAGTCAGTAGAGCTGCTGGTACAATGTGAAGCCTCATTAGGAATTACTTTGGATAAGTACACAAAGCAAGAGAATGAAAGGACTTGAACATGAGTGACAGAGCCTTGAAGTCGATTAGCTGCTGGTTTGGGGAACCACTGTAGGTCAGTGAGAAGGTGCTTGATGTGGCCACAATGTTATGAAGCTGGAAGTGGACATACTTAACTGCGGAGCTAGTGTGGTCATCTTGTAAAAGGTCGTTTGGAACCGAACACTCAACACTCTGGTGCTGAGATCACAGGAGGAGCTGCGCTAGCCGAGCCCATTTGGAGGGCTTTCCAATTTCTGAGTAGCACTAGATTTCCCCCATGATTATTAAGTTTGCTACATTTTTGTTCAATTTGAGAAAGTTTAGTGCTACACAAGTGCAAATTTAGATGTCAAGGGAGTTGAGGGAGTACGACATGCTGTAAGGCAGGTATGGATCAAAGGACGGGAACATCAAAGGACAGGGCAAGGATCAAAGGACATGTACAGACCTGGAGCATTTGCACATGTGTCATTTGCACACAAGGGAGGACTCAGATTGTGTTTGGCCATTACATTGGCAAGAGGAAGAGTATGTATGCATTTTAAAAATAAAAGCCCTTAAAAGAAATACTAGCTGATTTAATGGCCTCTTTTGTATAGTGACAGAAGAACCTTTACGGCTATCACCACTGCTAGAAATGGCGATAAAGGATCGCCCACAGCAGGATTCGAGCCCACGACATCGGGACTGAAATCGTGAAAAGGAACCGCCTTACTTAATGTGCCATCGTGGCTCACCCAAAGTTGGAGGAATCCCTCGGGTAATTTATATATTTTAAAGCCCCACTCGATGAGCACTATGTCCTGATGTTAATGCTTTGAAAGCTCAAATTGAGATAGGACCAGAACTGCTGTAGCCAGTTGCAGAGCCAGGGTTTTCATAAAGGGGGAGGGCAAGATCTGCAAAATATTTCTGTGTTGCAAGTTCCCTCAAGATTTTCACGTGGGCTGGCGAGACTTGCAATTAGTGGAAACCTGTAGCAACAAATCATGTTCAAATCATAGTGTTTATTCGACACCAGTTCGGCTTGCTCATTGAGTGGAATCAAGATAATATCGTCGTTCCCTCCCTGGCTTTGCCACTGACTGCAGTGCAGTGATTGTAGAGCAGTGCAGTGCCTGTGAGACACTGGCAAGATGATTGGAGCTCGAGAAAGACTTGGTGACCAATAGTATCCAATGCTGCTGAGCGTTCGAGCAGAACCGGGAGGGAGAGAGTCCCTATATGAGTAAGCATTCGTAAGTAAGTCATCATACACCAGCAGCAGTGCTGACTCTTTGGAGTGATCAGCTCTAAATCCTGACGGGGAATTTACTTGCTCGTTTTTCAAGTTTTGATACACGAATTTAGCTGGTTGGAAACTACTCCGGCATAGAACTGGCCCCATATGCACCTGAAGGGGCTCTCTCGCAGTACGATTCAATTAATGCAGCAATTTTGTCATGCATGCATGACAAACTGTAGGTTTTGTTCAGGTTGTCACCACCACCCATTTTGCCTCCAAGCATTGGAGGCCAACACTTGAAGGCTGCACTTCTGATTAGCCCTCTGCTCCTCGCTTCCGTCGCCTCACCTTCCCCAGTCCTGGCCAAGAACTGTCGAACTGGGCTATGTATCTCCGTCAGTAAGTCGGTGCGCGCACTCACAGCCTAAGCGGCTTTCGGTACCCATTCGGTAGCCAACAGACTTCGTCCCACGCAACCAAGAGAAAGTGGGAAGCATAGCAGAGTCAGGAGAGCAGTTGAGGTAGTGAGTAGCATAGAAGTAGCAGTTCAGGACCGCTGAAAAGGATGTGTCATAGTCGGCAGTTGGACTGGGCTCTATCCTAAACCAGCCCGACTTAGTACAGTTGCCTTCTCAGTGATGGGTGTAAAAACCGACCGTCGATACCCACCTTACCAACTCATGTAGACGAAATCGCCATTAGAAGATAACCTGTCTTTTTTGCCACTAGGTTTTCTAAATGGCCGAAGGGCTGTGCGCTTGTGTCCTTGCACGCCACCAGCCGCTTGGCTCGTTTGCAGTGAGCACAGCAGCGACTGCTGCTGCTGCTTCAGTTGATTATCATCCTCGGTTTTGTTAGTAGATTCATCGGCAACTCCCTGCTTTGGTGAACGTCAATGTCAGCTAACGGTATAGTCTGTGCACGCATCTGCTAGACCATTTGCATTTAAGGCCGCTTCTAGCAGTATCTGTGCTAAGCAGTATCGGCTCTTGCTCTGTGCTTGCGTGAGCAGAGAAGCCAGCGTGGACAGTGGCAGGACACAATCAGGAAGTGCACACAAGTGCACACAAGCTGATCGGTCCGACCGACCTCCTAGGCTAGGCTAGGCCAAAGGTGAGGGGAGGAGGAGGAGGAGGAGGAGGAGGAGGAGGAGGAGGGGGCCCTACCGCTGCATTGTTCAGCTGAAGGTGGGGCTGGCTGGCTATTCGGAATGAGCCACATCGTGCAGGTAGGCTGCTCTTCCGAGTATTCACCAAGATGGTCCGAGCCTTTTAATGTATGAACATTGGCCTTGTCTGGAACAGCAGTCGTAGCAGTAGGTGGACCAGCGTGGTGCCTCCTTACTTACATGCACTCGAGTGATAGCCAGGCGAGAGAGAGAGAGAGAGAGAGAGAGCCTCCAGACCCGACAGCTGAAATCATGTCCGAAAAAATGGTCCGACCGAGACTCTTTGCCGTTCTGCGACCGCTCTTGTGACCGCTCTTGCGGCTTGTGAGCAGTTGTTGACATTTGGGTTCAGCTCGACGGGCTGTGCCGAGAGGCCGGCTGGCCGTGGCCGCATCCCAGTGACTTCGGTTCGGACCAGAGCTAGCCGGCACAGTCCAGTGCGCAGCCTTGGGGACATTGCGAGAGGTTGGCTCACGTTCTCACTCCAGCTTCTTGGCTTGTGACGATCCCCCACTCTCTCTCTCTCACTCTGTCTTCTTCTCCATATCCCTTTCCATCTCCCTCTCCCCCCTCTCTCTCTTTCCATCTGGTTGAAGAAGAGTGAGGCTTTGCTAGCTGTAGTGAGGCTCTGATCTGCTCCAACGCTGCAGCCATCAAAGAGGCAGTACATCGATGGCGGTGCCCTCCCGCTGCTGCCGCAGCGCATTCAGCTTTCAGCGTGAGCGGGCAGACGGCTCACTGCCATACTCTAGCAGAGCCACTTCGTCGTCATCTGAGAACAAAACGTCCACGATTGGCCACTCTCCTTCCTCCGAAAGACAGATAGGCAGCCCTTGAGCACTGCCTGTCCGTGAGTGGTTACGCCTAGCTAGTTACGCTAGTTGCTAGCTGGTTACGCCAGTCTAGCTGGCTGGCGCGGCCTGTCTGTAAGCTTACAGACAGCTAGCAGGCTGACTGGTTCCCTGAGTAGCGCTCGGCTGCTAGAACCGAGGTTGAGTCGAATGCACCAGAGCGGTTGCCACCATCGGCTTCGGATCCTGCCACGAGGAGATGCCGATGTTACCACCGAACATTTGATAATGCTTTGTATGCAGCATCTGTAAAGTGCCTAGAGATAGGTTCAGTTCTCTGAGGATGCTATACAACTGTATTATTATTATCATTATGCCACTTGCCGTGCCCTGATGTGCCACCTGGCGGCAGACTAGCACCACGAGTCGGCCGCTAGCAGCCTACACCTCTAGGCTGATGATGCTCGTGTGCCACGCCCCTCACCCCCCCCCCCCGTCCTTTCGTGACCGCGGTCTCACGTTTTTTCTTTGATGCATGCAGGTCCGAGTCAACTACCTTCTTCATGCCCATCAGCTGCCTCAGCAGCCACGGCCGCGTGACGGCACTTCCGGCCTGACATTCGGGCCAGCGACCGTCGTCGGTGCTGCCAGTGCTGGCGGACGGTCGCATTCTATGGCTGCTGCTGCTGCTGCTGCAGCTGGCTACAAGCTGGGACGCAGCGCCAGCGGCCAGCTGCCGCCCACCTGGCATTCGATCATTTCGGCGGCGGCGGCAGCGACGGCGGGCCGTGGTCCCGGCAGCGGCAGCACCAGCCTGCTCGACCAGGTGGCAGCGGGCTCACAGTCGGCCGCTCTGTCACGTCTGAGCTCGTCGCTCGAAAGTCTGGACCGGCAGTCGCTGGCCACTCCCACTTCCGCCGAAAGCAGCAAGACCACAGCCGCCGGTGGAGGCGCCGGGGCCGGAGTGGCCCGGAAAGAGTCGGTCGACAAGTCCTCGTCGGAGAAGGTGAAGGCAAGCCCGTGAATGGGAAGGGGGTCGGCGGGCGTCTTTTCTCCGCTGCTCACACCCTTCCGTCGCCTGCTCGCACGTGTGCTTGCGAATGCCTTGAGCTCGGGCTCAGGCTTTTGCTGCCGCCGGCGACCTTCCGGGTCGCCGAGATCAGCTTGCGTGGACATCATCTCTGCCGTGCTGCTGGGAAACCGGCGCGTCTTTCGCAGGCGCCGCTCGACAAGGGCAAGCTGAAGGGGACGCTGGAGAAGATGAGGAGCAAATTGAAAGGCGCCCCGTCCTCGCCCGGCACCTGGGTCAGGCGGCACTCGAGCCAGATGCCCAAGGAAAGCGGTAAGAAGCAATCCGCCGGCAATCCGCCCCGCTCACGCCCCCTGGCAGGGATCCGCTGCTCGTCCGCTGCCTGGACGTCGGATGGATGGACAGATATGCACGTGCTCGCTGATGCCGGTGTCGGTGCAGTGTGCACCACAAGCAGCCTGTGGCTGTCGTGAGCACAGGGGGGGAAGAGGGTGTGGGAAGGAGGAAGGGGGTAGGGGGTCGCCGCCCCCCAGAGAGCTGCTGCAGCCTGAAGCAAAGCAGCTCTTGTATCCAAAAACTGTGGTAGCTATAGCGAGCTGAGCTCAGTCGGCTCGGGACGAATTGAAGCACCTGCGCTGACACCCTCCCCACCCCTCGGCTCGCCAGCTGATGCACCTGTCTGGGTGTTTGCTGTGCCCATGCTGTGCTTGCCTGTGCCTTCGTTCGGTGAGGTTTATTATGCTCTAATAGGATACTCTGGTAGGATTCCTGCGTTGTCTGGCCTATTTCTCGTGCTTAGGAGAAAAGATGTGACCTTTCAATTATGACCGGCATGCGAGCAAACCGGTTTGACTAGCAGCAGCAGCTGCTGCCCAGCAAGTAGCTCAGAGAAAAGCCATCCCAAGAACCACTCGTATAAAGAAATGCTGCCTGAAGCGTGGTCACTTTCGAAGCCTCCTGGTCCCTGGAGCGTGGCCCCGTGCGGAGACTTGTGGCTCAGTGCTAAGTAAGCACTGAGGAGCAGAACAACCCGTGTTTGTGCCGTGCAGCTTTGTAACGGAGAGCAGAAAGCTATGGAGCAGTGATGGGAATGCTTTGCTGTATGAGAGGGAGAGATGGAGATTGAGAGAGAGAGAGAGAGAGAGAGAGAGAGAGAGAGAGAGAGAGAGAGAGAGAGAGAGAGAGAGAGAGAGAGAGAGAGAGAGAGAGGAGAGAGAGGGCGAGTGGAGAGAGAGAAAAAAGAGGGGAGAAAAGAGAAAAAGAGGGAGACGAGAGGAGTCAGAGAGAGGAGAGAGAGAGAGAGAGAGAGAGAGAGAGAGAGAGAGAGAGAGAGAGAGAGAGAGAGAGAGAGAGAGATGCCTTCAACAATGGCTGCGAATCAAGTCTGGCCGTGCACTTGGCCGGTAGGGAAGAATTAAAATGATAAGAAATATGTAGAGCACACTAACAGAACTAAATCTCTGTCTGGGCACTTTACCTATGCTGGAAAGGAATAATGACACTTAGGAAGTGATACCTGGCACAGTGTCAGCGTGAATGGAGCTGTGAGGAACGAGTAATACAAGGTTTTGAGGTTTGATGAGAGGCACTGCTAAACGACTTGAGTCAGAAGAACAGGTGGTACGATACGAAGGCTGAGAAGGAAGTATTTCAAATAGGTAGGCTAGAGCAAGAGAATGAAATAACCGAAAAGTGAGTGACAGTACATTGAAGCCCACATGCTGCTTGATGATGAGCCAGTGTACATGCCCCTGGGTCTTCGCCCAAGAGGCAAGGTGATCGCTCTTCACTACCCGGCTCGTGGGTTCAATTTCTACAGTGGGCGATCCTTTATTGTCCACTGAAAGTGGTGATGGTAGCCGTTAAGGCTCCTCTGCCGATATATGAATGATGCTTTTGAATCAGATAACCTTTTAGATCGGTAAGAATTGATGTACTGTAGCAGTTGCAACGTTAACCATAGAGAAGCCTAGCTACAGCATTTTGCACCAAACCTAAGCCTCCATTTCATTGCCGAGCTGGGTTGACCCAGTGGTTAAGGTGCTCGCCCCGACCGAGGTCGTGGGCGCGAGCCCCGTAGCATATGTGAAGCTACTGAATAGAGATTAAGTTCTCTTATGGTGCTATACAAATGAGCTATATATGTGTGTGTGTGTTTGCTTATATAAATTTGCTGCCGCTGGAAGACCTCTCATGTAGTGAGGTACAGAAGTTAAGAATATCTACAAAAAATAATTCTGTTGTATGGTTCCCTAAATGAACCAGATATCGATTCAGTCGCTTTAGGACTTGCTGCCAGAGAAGCAAAAAAAAATACATTGACCAGATTGGTCTGTGGTATCCTTATCCAATTAATTCTTCATTTTAAAAAAGAAAAACGTGTGTACCTGAAAATAATCAGACTTGCCTGGTCACTTTGAAGCAGGACGTCCAGCCGCTGCAGGAGACATTCCTGCCGTGTCCAGTTGAAGGGTCGGGCTTTCCAATTTCTGACAACATCAGGATTGCCTATAACTAGTTAGTATGTTTGTTTTATAGTAAACCTAAGTTGAGAAAGCGATCTGCCATCCAAGTGTGAATACCAGTGATACATGCTACAGTGGATTTATCAGAGATCAACGTGATGGATCAAAGTGCAAATAACAGTGGTGAATCATCTGCATAAAAATGGAAGCCCAAAATGTTCTAAGCGATTTCATCGGCTTGAGGCAGAGTATGAATTGTGAAAACAAGTGGACCAAGATGTTTGGGGTGCCCCGTAATCAAAGCCCCCCTCGAATGACCGTTGACATCAATACTCTTAAATCTCCTTCTTAGATTGGGCCTAAACCATAGCAATGCAGTGCCCGTGGGTACCTGGGGAAGATGTTTGGCGCTCTTGAGCACTTGGTGGTCAATTATATCAAGTTCTGCCGAAAGATTCAGTATAACTAGCAGAGAGACTTTCGAAGTCAGCATCGTTATATACTCAAAACAGCGCCGACTCTTTGGAGTTATTAGCTCTAAAATCTGGCTGGAACTTGCTTGGTTTGAAGTTTTGATTGCAGGAGTTCAGCTTTTCTGCTTCTACTTGGTTCAAAGTCTTTATTTTGAATGGCAATACGGAGGCTGGTTGGAAGTTGCTAGAACTTGGCCTTACGATAATCTTTTTTGAAGGATCCAGGGACAAGGCCTGAGGCTAAGGACCTATTTATTATGTTAGTTATGCAGGTTAGAAAATAAATCAATGCATTTCACAAGAAGAATCCTAGGCATTATATCTAGAGTGCCAGTAGTCTTTGTATACTGAGAGGCAAACTTCGAGATGAGGTCATTGGTAACTGGGGGGGTGGGGACATTGATGATTAGCCAGCAATGGAGGACGATGAGTCCAGTTAAGATACTACCTTGGGGATGGAGTCTCTGATATTATCTTACTTGCCGACAAAGACGCTAGGAAAATGATCTCCTAGATCGCAACAAATATAGCTTGGTAAGGGGCTGACATGTGCGTTGTTAAGGAGATGGTGTGTGTTCGGCATGAGTTTTGGATAGTGCATCTATGATTTCACCTTTTTTTATAGAATCCAAACTTGGCTTTAGATAGGATGGATTGGCACGACCTGCAATAGTCTTCTCGTGCCTGTCGAGGACAGCCAGTCATGGTCTTTTGTATGCTTTCTCGAGTTTCCCTTACTAGTCCTGGATAGTTCAATATTGCAGTAAACTGTATGCCATCTCGGCAATGGCAAAGAGTGTGCTTAGTCCGATGAGAAAACTTATTCATACACTCCGTATGCTTTGCATTGTAGCATTCTAGCAGAGACACAGAGAGAGAGAGAGAGAGAGAGAGAGAGAGAGAGAGAGAGAGAGCAGGTTGGAGGGAGAATTGAGCAGAAAGGGTGAGGAAAATATTTTCTGCATGAATAGCATCAATACCAGTGGCTTTACGATCAGCAGTTGGTTCTTGATACCTAATGCAACAGAAAATGTCTGGCCTAATAGCATGCTTAAGGTCACTATCTTGATGCCAAACATAACTGCTGTATTCTTAGGGTGAGAGTTTGCCAAGTACAACACATTCATTAGTATAACTCTTTAATGAGCAGAGCAGAGAGTGCCAAGCAGTAGCTCCAGAGAGCGAGTGGGTGTTTGTGTCATATGGTGGCAGGGGTGGCCTGATATACCATGCCTATGCAAATTCGGATGCTTTGTTGCGTCGAGGCAGGTTACTGATTGGAAGCACTATTGGGCCAAAAGATGGACTGCCTCCTGGCTGGTTCGTTCGGGTAATTTCCGAAGGCTTCAGGAGCCACCACATGTCGTGTGGCAGACTGCTCCGCCACAATAGACACCCACAAGAGGAGTATTTTCGCTTTGCAATCCAACTAGCTGGGCCAGTTGAAGGTTCACGTGCTGGTCCATAATACTTTTTATCTGATGTACAGCTCCAACAGCTATCACGGCAAGGCTGCCCCAAAACCATAAGTGATTTTTTGCTGAATTTCACGGTAGGTTGAAGGTAAAAAACCGATAGACTCTTTATATCGGTCGCCTAATCCTTATGCATCGCTTTCTGTTACCAAATATCGTGTACTGACATTCATTACTCCTTGAAACTGTATTCAAATAGTCCCCTGTCCAGGGAGCATGGTCGTCGTGGGCCCACTGTAAGCCATCTGCTTCCTAACCGGATGGCAAGCAGAGGCTTGCAGTGTGCGACCCACCGGAAGACACTTCTTTTAGGAAGCCTCTCACTCCCCCATCTTCTTTACTAATTTCGATCCCTGTAGTGTCTTGTTATGACCGCGCAAGGTCTCGAAGTGTGGCAGTTTCAGTCTGAGGCACTACTGTCAAACCAAAGAGTTGGTCACCTCTGCCATGCACAGCCGACCGGATCCGCCGGCCATCGAACCATCGAACTGCCTCCACTGTATTTGCTAATAGCATAGAGCATTTTGAATTTGCTAATGCCAAGCCGTTGTCCAATCTCGCGACTACTGTGGTCGTTTTGATGCAGCTCTCCAAACTTGCCAGCTTTTATTCTTGAGCACCTTGGTTACACTCCTGGGTCTTAGCCCAGGGGTAGGTGCTCATTCTTCACGACTCAGACTGTTGTGGGTTCGAGCCCTGCACTGGGCGATCCCTTGTAGCCAACTGCAAGAGGTGGGGATAGCCGTCAAGGCTTATCTGCTACTATATACAGATGAGGCTGTTGAATCAGCTAGCCTTTAACTTTACCTTTTAACTGGGAAGCAAATCAGCTTTAATGACCCCCTGCATGGCAGGCAAAGGCCTGCTTATTGAGTATGATAAGCGTCATAGAATTAGGATACGCTGTCACTGCTGTACAACCAAAACAAGTCTGGCAGTTTATTTTGCAGAATTTTTAGCTCCAGAGGCTTAAATCGCACTATAAACTATTTCCTGCTACTCCAATGGAAAATGTAAACACTATGTGTCACATGTAATTAGCAACTGAATCGGTAGGCATATGGTAAAGGAACTGGCCTTGATTCACAGTAGCTAACCGGCTACGACTGTACCTCCATCTGGCTACCACCAATGCCGGATAATCCTTCCTACAGTTGCCCTACCTATGGCTGCAGTAACAAAATGGCTGCAGTAGGGCTGTAGTAGCAGTATTACGGCTATCTCCAGTAGCAGTAGTCGGCTTCGATGGCTTAGGCCATGCACATTGTGCTGCCTAGTCTGCTGATTACCACTGAATACTCGAATCTGTACAGAACGTGCTCTGTGCTCTACTCCGAGCAGCACCATCTAGTAGGTTCCACCTCACGTCGGGATGAGCTCTTCGCATCTCTACCGCACTGCTGCTCTGTGCTCTCTGCTCTGTTCAGCAGAGCTGTGCTCTTTGCTTTGCACCGAATCACCGTGCACTTTTTGCTGTCAGAAACAGTATCCATCTCCTGTCTGCTCTCAGCTCTACTCGCTATCTCAGCACTACTAAGCATCTCTATGTCCACTCGGTGGCGCCACGATGTTTGCTCTGCTCTGCAGCATCTTACTATCGGCTTTGCTCTGAGGAGCTATGCTCTCAGCTTTGCTCTACTCGACACTGTCGCGGCCTGTTCGGTTCTGCTCCTCATTGCCATGCTCTCTGCTTCACAGCACTCCGCTCTCGCTCTCTTCGGTTTCATCCAATCTTGGCATGCACTCGTGTCTGCATAGCAACATCACTGCTCGGCTCTGCTTTAGGGAATGATGCTCCAGCCACTGCTAACGTGCACTGTTCTCAGTGTTATTGTGCTCTCCACTAATCATGCTGCTTTACCATTCAGCGTCTTGTCGTCTGTTCTGGTGCGTCTTGTCGTCCGTTCTGGTGCTAGCCATGATGACGCTGCTGCAGCTGTACGAGTAAATGTGCATCTGTATGTGCCCATGTGCGCGTGTCCATACGTGTGTGTACGTGCGCGCGCGTGCGCTTGTGTGTAAGTCCGTGTGTGTCCGTGTGAGTGAGGCCAGCCTCGGGGCAGGGGGGCAGCCGTGGATGCTGCCCTAGCACTGTCAACTCTTGCCACTTCCGCTTCCGGTACCCTGGCCTTCTGCGCTTTGTTCGACCAGCTCCCGCCTGTGGCCACGCAAGTGCTGAGGGAGCAGCCTCCGAGGAGGGCCCACCGAGGGAAAGGGGGGGGGGTTCTGCAGTGGTCGGTCGTCGTTGAATGCCTCTCGACGTGCTCGGCTCGGCTCGCACTAGACCAGCACGTGGAAGAGCAGTCGCAGCGCAGCTCGAGCGGATTCACGCAGTGCGAGGTGATCCCTCCCTGCGAGGAGCCGAGCGATTACGGCGGCGTGTGGCTCGGCTTCGATACCGCCGACTATGGAGGTGAGTGACTCGGTGTGCCATGCGTCAGCAGCAGCAGAGCAGCGTTTCGCTCCGGTCGTCCAGTCGTGTAGAGCTTACATAGCTAGATGGCAGCATGCATCAGTGGCTGGCCACAGCTGCGGCCGTGCACACCCGGCCGGTCGGCCCCACGACATCGCCGAGCGAGCGGAGCAGCGTGCTGACGGCACGCATTCGCACTCTTGCTCGGCAGGCAGGCTGGCAGCTTGGCTACTGCTCTGCAGCACTCTAGTGGGTGCCCGCACAGTCCCAGATCCGAGGTGTCCAGACGATTCATCCAGAGGACGATTCATCTACAGACGATTCATCAAGAATAATATTTAAACTTGCTAATATGAATTGCGACCGCACTGGAAAATGTTGAAGCAAATACTTTTAATTAGGGTTTATTTATTTATGTATTAATTATTATTATTAATTATGTATTTATTTATTTAGGGTTTATTTATTGTCAGCATGAGCAGTCGGTGGATGAAACCTCTTCTAGATGAATCGTCCTAGGATGGATCGTCCTAGAACCCTTACCTACCTGGCCCTCGACGATTGCAGGAACTCGGCAGTCCTCGGCTTCTAGTCACCGTCGTCGGCATAGAAGCATCTCGAGACTTGCTCGCTCACCCGTAGGCACGGGCGCGCTGCAGATGTGCTCACTGTGCCGAAGACGCATGCGCTCGGCCCATCTACCCACCCAACTCGAGCACAACCTCTTGCTAAATGCTGAGGAAGCATCTGTTAAGGCTTGCAATGCTTGTGTGCGCGCATCCTTCAACAACTAGTGCACGCCGTGCACTTTACACGTGCGTACGCGATGCACCCAGACGAGTAGGACGATTTGTATCGATGTGCACGCCTGTGTTCGCACTCCTTCGAACACGATCGCAACCGTTTCGGCAAGCCCCGTTCGTGTCTGCAGCTTTTCAAGCATAGTTAGTTGTTCTAGCGACTCGACATATTTGCCTAAATCCTGCTCGGTCTCAGCTGACGGTCTCGCAGATCGTGACGTAAAGCGCCCTCAGCCCTGCGAACGAGCATGGTGGCAGGCCCGTGTCTGCACTCGACAGACAGCCACCGTGCCGGCTGCTCGATGCCGGCATCTGCTGCTGCTGTGGCATCCCGCTTCTGTTCAGGCGTTGTGCCGTGTCTCTGTTGTCGTGCCCAGCGTGGCAGCAATAGCTTGACACGTGCCGAGCCATTCTGAACTGGTACGTTTTGGCTTCAGTGTTGTCCGTGGTGGCTGTTTGGGTTGTCTGCCGTGCCGTCCGTGACAACGGTATCCGTATGCAGAGTAGCTATACTCGGGCGTCGCTGCGTGCCCGATACGCAATCCAACTCGTGCTACGCTTGCTCATCACCCGGACGATGACGTGTGTGTGTGTGTGTGTGTGTGTGTGTGGCCTGTGCCGACTCAAGCTCGGTTGAGCAGTTGGCGCCCGTTTTGGAGCCTCTTTGTTCGCTCAGTGCAAGCATTAAGCTCGTACCAGCGCACCCGTTAACGCTGACGTCCCTGCACGCATGCTTGCTTGCATGCATGCATGCTCGCTCTAGCTAGCCCGCGCGCTTGAGCGTAAGTATGCGCTCCTGGGATCGTGGGCTCACGTTTTTTGTTTTGCTTTCGTTTATCGTTTGGTTGCACATCAATTGCAGGCGTATACCTGGGTCCTGAAGAGACCTCGACTACACCGCTTGTTCAGCCTTCCAAGCCTCACGACAAGACCCGTGGCACACCCGAGGAATCGAGGACGGCTGTGACGGTTGTGACAGATAAAGCCTTACCGGTGAGGCGGCAGGTCAGCTGAAATTGTGACCTTGCAACAGCCTTGACCTTGGCTCCGCAGCCTTGGCACAAAGTGGGCTTGACCAGTTGTCTACTAAGCCCATGCTTGAGAAGTCATTCAAAAGATCAGGACAGACTGCCCGTCGACATCATAAAAGGACTACTGTAGATCATGCCAATCTATCCTAGCACATGCCAAGTCTAGCTTCTATAAAAACAGTATCGAATCACAAATGCGCAATTTATAAATGCTAATGTGGACCATCAACCACCATACTTACCCACTCTCAGGTTAGCACCTTACCTATCTATTGATCCTTGTGATGATATAGCAGATCGTTACTCTAGCTTCTTTGTCAGCAAGATGGGCAAGGTCAGAAAGGTCATCCCTAAGGTAACAGCGTGCCCATAGGGCTCTTGGCCCTCAGTAACAACCCCACAGGACTCCCCTCCTTCAATTCCTTGCAGCAGCTCAATGTCTATATTCAAGCCTGCCACTAGTGACCTCATCCTGAACTTCATCTTCCAGTAAAAGAAGACTACTGACCCTCTTGACCCTATTTCCACTGCCCTGCTTCTACGATGCATAGATCTTCTACTGCCATGCATAGCTAACATAATAAGTGTGCCCTTAGCCTTAGGTCATGTCCCTTTACCTTTCAAAAAGGCTGCAGTTACGCCACTTACTAAGAAAGCGACACCGAGCGACCGAGACACAAGCTTGAGCAGCTTCCGCCTTTCAGTCTCCCTTCTAGTGTTCCAGTCAAAGAGACTAGAACGAGTTGAGGCAGATCAACTGAACTCTTAAAAACTTCAGACCTAGCAAGTAAGCTCCAATCTGGTTTTAGAACTAATCATGCAAAAGAATCACCATTGCTTCGGTTGTATAATAACTTTACCAGAAATGCAGACTTAGGTACAGTCCCTATGCTTGTTTTGATTGATCTTTCGGCAACGCTTGATACTCTAGATCATCAAGTCTTTCTCGAGCACCTCTCATCTCACCTGGCATCACTGGTACAGCACTACAATGGTTCAGGTCCTATCCCAGTGAGAGACTCCAGAGCACTGGTGTGAGCAGATAAAGATCATCCGCGAAGCCGCTGAAGTTCGGTGTGCCTCAGGGGTCTGTGTTTATTCCACTTCTACTCTCAGTTTATACACTTCCCCTTGCCGATGTGGTTGCCAAGCGCAATCTAGGTTTTTACTTCTATGTAGATGGCACTAATCGAATTCTCTCAATTCCCTTGCTGCATTTATTACTTACATCGTCACATGGATGGCACCAAACTTCTCAAATTGAATGACGATACAACCAACTGACCTTTTATGGGAAAATCAGTGTGATTCAGAAATGGGGGAAAACTCACGCTCAAACTTATCTCTGCCAACATATTTCGTGTTGCATATGCGCAAAATCTAGGTGTCTTGTTCCAAGATGATCTTTCTCTAGACGACCAGATTAGGTCTACAGCCAAATCTGCCTACTTTCAGCTACAATAGATGGCTGAAATTTGAGCTTGCTTGATACAGGGATACATCCAAATTGGTCCATGCATTTGTGATATTCCGTCTCGACTTCTGTAACTCACTGCTTGCTGGCCTACTGGCTTGTGCAAGCAGGTGCTTACAGCTGGTGCAAAACTCTGCAGCTAGGCTCATCTGTCGTGAGCGTCGCAGTTGCCCCATTGCACCATTTCTCGCCTACCTGCACCAGCTCCCAATCAACCAGGGTATCGACTTCAAGGTTCTGCCACCCACTTTTAGGTCTCTTCATCCGCTGGCTCCAGCTTATCTATCAGATCTACTCCCCCACCAGGCTAAGCACCCTACCACCTGCTTTTCTGAATCAAATCGTTTAACTATACCTCTTACGAACCTCAAATCTTCTGGAGACCTTGCCGTAAGCTCGTATGAGCCAGAGTCCGGAATTCAATCATGACTGACGGCACGACTTGACATTTAAAAAAAAAGCTAAAACTCACTTTACTTACTGGGTCCTTCTGAATTGTCTTTCTTGTGTGTATGGTACTGACACTGTACATGCTATCAGTGATCGTATTGAGATGCTTCATCAGCAGATTATTTAAAATGCTTAGAAGGAGATTCGGTTCTGTGAATGCTCTATACGAACGGGTTATAATTAATATTACTATTATTATTGTATGCTTGTAGTGAAAATTGTAGGTCGCAGCCACTCGGCTATCAGCAATGGCTGCAGTAGCAAGGACTGTAATTGGACTTGGCTAGGGGTCGTGCTAGCCAGCTCAACTGCTGTGATAAATCACTCCGAGTCATGTCGACCTTGTTTGTCAGCTGTCTCCTTTGATGGAAGCCACGATGCAACCCCTGGCCTATTGCTTGCGGTTCTGTTGTGCTTTCTCTCCGGTCTTGAATTTAGACAATAAAGATCTTGGGCTTTTTAGAATAAAATACTCCTCAGTGACAATTCTGTGCTTGCATGCCACACTCCAAGTCTGTAGGGGGCAGCAATAGGCTCTCAACTGCAAAAAGCTAGAGCTGTCTGATCTATCTATGACCTTGGTCCGTGTCTTTTGGTTCACCTCACTGGCAGCTAGAAATGTAAGCTATCAAAGTTGTGCTTGTTGACATTGAGCATGCTACCATAAAACCATTTGACTATGCTTCTTGTACAGCAAATGTAAAGTGCCTAGAAAGAGATTAAATTCTCTGAGGGCACTGTACAAATGGGTTATTGTTATTATTATTAACCTCGACACGGTCATTTAGATATTAATTGGAGCAAGAGATCATTGTTCACTAGGCACTTGCTGTCTTTATTCATAGTATATTTTGCTTGACTTTAGTTTGGTTACTGTACTCACCCTCTTACCCATAAGTTATCAGGTAAATGGCTCGAGCCGTGTTGTCCATCGAATTGTTGCAAATAGACTTGCGCCGGCCGGGTCCTGCAGTGCTACAGCAGTAGCTTCCGAAGTGTGACCTTTAGCCCCTGGTGCAACTGGCGATTTCAACTTCTTCGTTCAAGGTCTCGCTCTATCAGAGCTCTTCGGGGCATTGTGGTGGTGCTATGTAAATCTGGCCGACGATTTTAGTTCCATTCTGCTTGCTAGAATGTAATCATGGTCACGTGGCTCAACTTGCCGGACCATCGCAGCCGTAATCCTATGATGATGATGATTATTCTGACCTTACCTGCCATGGGCTCGGTCGCTGGAAAGACGTTGGGAGCTGCCCCAAACTTACCCAGCCTGTGCTGAAAGGCGTCCTTTGCTTGACCAGCAGCCGGCTAGACGGACGGCTGTGTCACTGGCCAAGCGTGCCAGCTCTCGGCCAATCGGGATCTGCTTGACCTCTGGCACAGCCGTCCGAGAAGCCGTGCAAAAGCCAGACGGGTGCATTTGGTGAGCCTGTTGAGCGCTGCTCTCCGGGCGTGTGCATCTTTAAACATTTGAACTGGCATTTTGAAATTACATGCTGGGTGCTGGTGGTGCTCAAGCTGTCAGCACGAGCGACCATCCTCCTTCCTCTGAACGTAAACCAAGCAGAAGAGCTCTCAGAGCCTTGCCATTGTTCAATCCTATTACGAGCATGCTTGCAGCAGCTCTAGTACGAAGCATGCAGTTTTTTCTAGTCAGGCTGTGAAAAAGATTTTGCTCTGCCGCAGTGCGCCTGCATGCATGTTTATTTCCGAGCTCGTATGATCTTGTTCTGTAAGCTACAAACTAGTGACCGGGCTTGCTCGGACACTAAATCTCTGCCGCTCCCGCGAGAGGGTTGGTTATGCAATTCAGCACGGTCATGTGCTGTGCCTTCCTCTCTGTCGTGCATATCTGCTGTTGGCAGGATGGGCTTTGCATGCATCCTTCTGTTGACAGGCACCGACGGCCGTCCATGCAGGCTCTTCCGGCACGCCGGAGCGCTTCTCTTCGGCACCAGTGGCCTTGACCGCACCATCACCTGGCTCGTCTGGCACAGCCTTGCTCAGGTACGCTACGCTAGGCGGACCCCAGGAGAGCTGGACCCTTGGACCAGCGGAAGTGTGCAGTTTCCTGCTTTTTTGCGGTGGGAAAAACAAAGTCCTCTCCACCATTGAAGATTTTGTGGTTTTCCACCGGGCCGGGTTAAAAGCCGATATCTTTCCATCGAGCTCTGTCGCTGCAGCAGCGGCAGCAGCAGCAGGCGCACCGAACTACGACCTCGTGGGACGGTTCTCTTGGACCGGCCGCGAGGGCACACACCCTTCCTATCCATGCCCTTGCTTGGGGTTGAAGATTTGCCCCCTCCTTAACATAATCTAATGCTCGTCGGTAGCTTTCCTCTGGGTCAGCTGTGACGCCAGCGGCAGCTTGAACACTACTGCAAGTCTACGCACATCTCTGCTGACCTGTTTGGTGTGGCACCACAGGTCGCTTCGACCAGCATGCATTTCGGAGCACTCTTATACCTAGGCTTGATGATGAGCATGGCAGCAGCGTCGCCATAATGAAACAACGCAGGCAACGCAGCCGTGCTGCAGTTGAGTCCGAGAAACTTCGCAATCGAGCTGCTTCGTACCCTGACATTGTTGGTGCCGAGTATCGTGGTATCTTTGAGAGAGATGGCCGCTGATCCCACTTGCCTCTCTTTAGTGGTGCTGGTTCCCTGTGGTCGATTCATCGTCTGACCTGTGCGCTGCTTTTCAGGGCACCACCAGCCGAGGCGGCTAGTTCATCGGATGCAGCAGGTGAGACCAGGTTGCTCGATGGCTTGCTACGTTTACCTTCGTCTAATGGCTTTGCATTTGCCCCGGCCGCAAGCTAGCTAGCTATAGAAGGAAGTGCTCTGCTCGGCGGCACCTTGTGTTCACCGAGGAGCGCCTCGATTACAGATTCGTCCATAAAGAGGGAAGCGGTGGCAGCGGCAGCGGACGGCAGCAGACGAGCAAGCGTCAATCTGGCCAAGGAGCAGACGACACCGGCAGCCGCTGCAGCCACCTCAGGCACCTCCCTTGGTCAGACCACCCCGGTCGATGTACGCCGAAGAAAGATGGGCGTGAGCGACAGTCGCCCTTCGTCGGCGCAGCCGGGCGCGCCGACGACCGTGGCGTCGACGGTGGCAGCGATCGTCGTCTCGACGACTGAATCCACCGGAAGCGTGGCCTCGACGTCACAGCAGACGGCCTGGCCAATGGTGAAAGCTCCAGCTGGTGGCAGTCAGGCGGCCACGGCTCCGCCGACGTCCAGTGCTGCAAAGGAGCTGCTGCTGCTTCCGCAGCCACTGCAGGCGTACACTCGCGGGCAGCGCTCGGTGTCGGACGAGATCTGTGGCTCGAGCCACGCCTCTGGCCTTCGAAAGGACGCTGCAGTTATGGTGGCAGACTCGCGATACTCGGCCAGCTTTCCGCACCTGCACGACGTCAGAGGCGGCCGAGGCAGCGGCAGCGGGTCAGCCGCCGCGGTGGACAGGGCTAAGAGCAGCAGCGGTGACAGCTCGCCCAACCCATCTAGATCGAGCGATTGCCTAGCGACTGCCGACGTCGGCCAGCCAGCTCAGTCTGCCGGAGTCTGTGGGGGAGATCGGCCCGGCGACGGATCGTCGGTCACTGGGAATGACAAGACGGAGAAGGTCAAGGAGAAAGGTGAGCAAACTCACGAGGTGCTGGCGCCTCGAGAGGCAGTCTTTCTTGCTGAGCATAGAAGACCCAAGCTGTTGAAAGGCGTTTTGGACAAGAGAGGAGAGAGAGAGCGCGAGAGAGAGGCAACCGATGTGCGGATTGCATCCCAAGCACATTAACCCCGTAGCATGATATCTGGGGCTTAGGAGTAAGGATGCTGTGCGGTTGGCAGATAGTAAGCATAGGCAATAAGTGTGGTGAGCCGTGATGGCACATTAGGTAAGGTGGTTGCATTGCATGACCTCGGTCCCGAAGTCATGGGTTCGAATCCTGCGGTGGGCGATCCTTTATTACTGATGCAAGGGATGGTGATAGCCATAAAGGCTCTTCTGTCGCTATTCAAAACAAGCTGTTAAATCTGTATCTATTATTTAGTATTATAATCTAGTATTTTTTATTTTATTTAAGCAGGCTGACAGCTGGGGAGCAGCCGAGGGAAACCCGTTTTGCTAGGCTTCCATTGTTTTTGTCCCGAAATTTTTTTCTGTTGGGGCTGGGGTCGAACGTTTCACGGTGTTCTAGCCGCTCATCTTGCTCGCCTCGTTGGCACTTAAAGTTGGTGCAAAACGCTGGTGTTAGGCTTGACAGTCACGGAACGTCACAATTCCTGCGGTGCACCACTTCTCGCCGACCTGCACTGGCTCCCCATCGAGCTGGGCATCAGATTGTCCAGGTTCTGTCACTGAATTGTGGGTTCCTTCATTCTCTGGCTCCAGCCTACCTCTCGGAATCAGGCCAAGCATCGTACCACTCGCTCTTCTGGCTCAAGCCACTTAGCTGTGCATCAAACTAACCTCGAATCCTCTGGAGAACCGAGCACCTTTAGTTCGTGTGCTCCCAAAGCCTGGAACTTACTTCGCGACCGACGTCACCTTACACTGTTACTCGACGTCATTCAAAAAGAGCAAAGAAAACGAACCTGCTCCTCATAGCATTTGCTGGGTCCATATGAGTAGCTATCCTGTGCATGAGTGCTGAGACTTCGAATGTTATTCACCAGCCAGTTAATCAAACCTTCCTCGGCAGCATATTTAAAGTATCTAGAAAGAGACTTCTAGTTCTATTAAGGTTCTGTACGTATGTCGTACTAGTATTATTATTATTATTCACGGTTTATACTCTTCCTCTTACCGATGTGATTGCCAAGCACAATCTAGGCTTTCACTTCTATGTGGATGACACTAAGTTGTACCTTTGCTTTGATCCATCCCAGCCCTTGAGCACGTCATATTCTCTTAGCTTCCTTGCTGCATGTATTGATGACATTCGCACATGGGTGGCAGAAAATTTCTTAACTTGAATGATGATAAAACCAACTTCCTAGTTATGGGCAAACCAAGCAGTATTCAGAAATTGGAAAGAGTAACGCTTAAAATCTGCTCTGCCAGCATATCTCCTGATGAATCTGCACGAAATCTAGGTGCCATGTTGCAAAGTGACCTTTCATTAGACGACCACATCAGCTCCACTTTTAGGTCCCTTCATTCTTTCAAAGTGTGTTACTATTATTATTATCATTAATACATTTGATAAAGCGCCCTCAGAGAACTCAATCATTTTCCAGGCGCTTTATATTTGCTGCAAAGGAAACATGATCGAATGGTTAGTGGTAGCATGCTCCAATAAACAATAAGAATAACATAGTTATGGGTGACATGCACAGGGTTAGCATGCAAGTGTGGTAAGTGGCAGCATGCAACAGTGTCAGCACGGATAAGCACATAAAGGACGAATCACAGGGACCCACTAAATACTGTCGTCAATAGATGTGCTAATTACTTGTTTATGTATTATTTATTAATGTATTGTTATTATCGAATTATTCTTTCAAGCTCCGGCGATGCATTTCCTTCAGAGGCCAAGTAACGATGTCGTTAAAGGCATGCAGAACCTTTTTCGGCCTCATTTAGACTGCTTTGACTTTTCTTTATCTCCTACCTGCTTTTTCAATAGCATGGCCACCACTTCACCAGCACTTGGAACCGTCCTAGCTGGGAAGCTTGTGGGAATCAGTGAAGCAGGGGGTCTCCTTGGTGACTACGACTTTACAGAAGCGATAACCTATTTACCAGTCGGAACTGTCTTGAAGGGACTGCCATCGTTGGAAGATGACAGCATGATAATAATGATAATAATGTACTTGATAAAGCGCCCTCGGAGAACTTAATCTCTTTCTAGGCGCTTTACATTTGCTGCAAAGGGAAATGCAATTGAATGGTAAGTAAAATCATGCTTGAAAAACAAACGAAATGAATAGCATGGCTAGGGGTGACATGCACAGGGTCAGCATGCAAATGTGGTTAGTGGCAGCATGAACAGTGTCAGCACGCATAAGCACATCAAGGACGAATCACAGGGACCCACTAAATGCTGTCCTAAATAGGTGTGTTTTCAAGTTCCTTTTAAATGTGGTCAGGTCAGGGATGTTCTGACGGAGGTCGCGAGGGAGTTCCAAGCTTTGGGAGCATACGAACTAAATGCACGTTCTCCAAAGGATTTAAGGTTTGTACGAGGTATTTCCAGACTGTTGGATTCCGAAAAGTGGGTGGTGCGATGCTTGGCCTGATGGGGGAGTATGTCGGAGAGATAGGCTGGAGCCGTAGAATGAAGGGACCTAAAAGTGAGCGACAAAACCTTGAAGTCAATCCGTTGCTTGACTGGTAGCCAGTGCAGGTCGGCGAGAAGTGGAGTAATGTGGCAACTGCGACGCTCACGACAGACAAGCCTAGCTGCAGAGTTTTGCACCAGCTGCAATCGCCTGATCGCACATGCTGGTAGGCCAGTAAGCAGTGAGTTGCAGAAGTCGAGACGAGATGTCACGAATGCATGGACCAACTTGGACGTGGTATCTTTATCTAAACAAGCCCGAATTTTAGCAATGTTATGAAGCTGAAAATAGGCAGATTTGACTGTGGAGCTGATATGGTCGTCTAACGAGAGGTCGCTTTGGAATATGACACCTAGATTTCGAGCTGATTCGACAGGAGATATGCTGGCAGAGCCAATTTTGAAAGTCAGCCTTTCCAATCTCTGAATCACACTGGGTTTGCCCATAACTAGTAAGTTAGTTTTGTCATCGTTTAGTTTTAGAAAATTTGCTGCCATCCATGTGTGGATGTCCTCAATGCATGCAGCAAGTAAGTTTAGAGAATTTGAGGTGCTCGAAGGCTGGGAGGGATCAAAGCAAAGGTGCAACTGAGTGTCATCCGCATAGAAGTGAAAGCCTAGATTGTGCTTGGCAATCACATCAGCAAGAGGGAGAGTATAAACCGTGGAAAGAACCGGACCTAGCACGGAGCCCTGAGGTACTCCATGTTTCAGACGTAGTTCAGATGATCTTTGTCCATTCACGTCAATACTCTGGAGTCTCCCACTGAGATAGAACCTGAACCACTGCAGAGCAGCGCCAGTGATGCCCAGGCGAGATGGCAGCACCTTTGCCTTGGTTGAGGCTACGGTGAAAGCTCACTTGCATCCGATGCTGACCTCACACGTAACGTAACTTGGCAACGCCGTGATGGCACACTAGGTAAGGTGGTTGCTTTCATGACCTCGGGCCCGAGGTCATTGGTTCGATTCCTGCGGTGGGCGATTCTCTATCGCCCCTGCAAGCGGTGGTAATAGCCGTTAAGGCTCTTCTGTCGATATCCAAATAGGCTGTTAATCAGCTCGTATTTATTTATTCAATGTTGCCGCCAGCTCGCACTGGCTTCGGATTGCCGCATCCCAGCATGCATTGCCATGCTCCCAAATCGAAGCACACTTCCCTGACACTGTTTCCGGAGTTGTTTGGAGTGTATGTATATACGGTGGATGTAGAAAGAAAAAAACAAGTTAAAAAACGTTAAAAGGTTAGCTGATTCAACAGCTTCATTTTGTATGGTGGCAGAAAAGCCTTAACGGTTATCACCACTGCTGCTTGCAATAGTGGGCAAGACAAAATCATCTGTGGCGGTGGACTCAACCAGTGACATGGGCCGCAAAGAGCCAGGATAATGCCTTGCCACAGGTTTGAAACGTTCTGCAACGGGAAGTAACAGGAAGAAAATTGAAAAGGATGTAGCACCGGCCGAAAGAGGCCGTTAGGGTGCGCCAAACCTTGGCCTCGCTCGAACCGGCTTTGCACAACCAATCGAAGTGTTTTGGCGCAACTCGTTGAGAGAGAGAGAGAGAGAGAGAGAGAGAGCATGCCACAGGCCCATGGAAAACTGCAGCGGTCCATCTTCTATGCCTGCCCCCTAGTCTCTTTGCCGGTTTTCGAGTGTCGACTTTTCTCCGTGCATTTCAGGCAAAGCCAACCGGGGCCGATTTGCTCAGCGCGTAAAAAGGGAGCTGGAGAAGAGACTGTCCCGCTCGAAGGAGCGTGCTCCATCACGATCCAAGTCGTGCGAGCGAGCCACTGCTGCCGAGGTGACAGAGGACTTTGCCGAAAAGCTGCGTGATTGGAGCGTCAAGCAGGGCTACGGCCCCGACTACTACATGGCTGACAAGGTCACCCATCACGAAGGAAGTCGGAGGTAGCTATGCACTCTCCCTCTCCCTCTCCCTCTCTCTGTCTCTCTCTCTCTCTCTCTTTCTCTTTCTGTCTCTGTCTGTCTGTCTGTCTCTGTCTCTCTCTCTCTCTCTCTCTCTCTGTCTCTCTGTCTCTCTCTGTCTCTCTGTCTCTCTGTCTCTCTCTGTCTCTCTCTGTCTCTCTCTCTCTCTCTCTCTCTCTCTCTCTCTCTCTCTCTGTCTCTCTCTCTCTCTCTCTCTCTCTCTCTCTCTCTCTCTCTCTCTCTCTCTCTCTCTCTCTCTCTCTCTCTCTCTCTCTCTCTCTCTCTCTCTCTCTCTCTCTCTCTGTGTCTCTCTCTGTGTCTCTCTCTGTCTCTCTCTCTCTCTGTCTGTCTCTGTCTGTCTCTCTCTCTGTCTGTCTGTCTGTCTCTCTCTCTCTCTCTCTCTCTCTCTCTCTCTCTCTCTCTCTCTCTCTCTCTCTCTCTCTCTCTCTCTCTCTCTCTCTCTCTCTCTCTCTCTCTCTCTCTCTGCTGCTGCTACCTGCTCCGGCTGTCTAGCCCCTACACCCCATCCCCCTGCGTGGCCAATCGGAGCTGAATGCCCGTGGCTGCCGTCTCTTCATTGGCTGCCGCACTCGCACCTGGCGGCTGCCAGCTGCGATGCTAAACACGGCGGTCGCTGCCAAATGCGTTCCTTCAGCCACGGTTCGCTGCCCGGAGGCAGGGGAGTGAAAGGATACCAGGCTGCACTGGGTCATGCGTCATCGCCACCGCCGAGGCTGCCGCACGGCCAGCCTCACCACCAGCATGGCCACGATGCACTGATAATGGTGGCTGACAGCGGCCATGCTGCTGCTGGCGCTCCTGCTGCTGCTGCGCCTCAAGCGGCCACAGTTCAGCAGCCACACCATCGAAAGCCTGGCAGTGACGAGAGTGGTCGACACCGAACTCGCCGCAGGCGAAGCTCATACGATGCATCAGCTCACGAGCCTCACGATTCTTCGCCTCAGGCCTCAGTGGCTATCGAGGTATGGCTGTCAGCTTGATCTACTGCAATTCTGATACGTGTGAGCAGCTTACAGGTGCTAAGTGTTCAGAGCCGTGGCATCATGCCTACCAGCAGCAGGTCCATGCTAGGTTGCAGCAATGGCTGATCTATTGCAAAACTTCACCTTATTCTCTCTCTCTCTCTCTCACCCTCTTCCCTCCACTAAGTATCTAAAGATCATAAATAAATAAAAGTAAACATAAATGAAAGCTAAGTATCAGTCCTAATGTGGCCGATCGAGCTCTCATCCATTTCAGTGTTTGCTCGATGGTTTTTAACGATGCACTCGAGAGGGCCGTTAGTAAAGGGTGCCACCGACCAGCTCACGTTAGTAGGTGCCTCCTGTGGCTCAGAAAAATACGCTGCGGTGTAACAGTCACTGGTGGTTAATGGATCTTGAATTGCAACAGCCATGAATCAATGAGCCGTGAGTCATGCAGCGTTAGCTTCAATCATTCATGTGCATTCAGCTACAAGGCCGCGGCTTGCAGACGTACCTGTACGTAGACGAGACAACCACCTACAATTTCCGGCAACCACAACGCAGTACGTTGAAAATAGTAATCCTAGTGATACCTGATCGTTGCTTCACAGTTCCACGAGCTTACTTTGTAAATAGATATAAGTAAGTGCCCTGTACTATCAACCGAATTGCTGGAACTACTCGAGAATCATCGATGAATCTGATGCGTCATCTGATGAAGAATGCCATAATGATACAATCACAGGGTATATTCTGATCGTGTGGAAGCTGTCGTGCTGAAGTTTGCAAGATCATTTACTAATAAAGTACCCGTGGGACACCTAAAAGCTAACTACTTAGAACTTCTTCATATACAAGTAGTTTTCTAACGTAAAGCAGTGCTGCTTCGTCTGTAGCTCTACAAAGCCACTAGGACTAAGTGAGTGTCATGTATCATGCTGGAGAGTTTTCTACAGTGCACTCGAAGCCTAAGCGGCTTTTGGCACGCATTCGGTAGCAAGGCAGACTTAATCTCATGCAGCAAAGAGAAATTGAGAAGCATAGCTGAGCCGCGAGGGCAGTTGAGGAAGTGAGTAATATGGAAATAGCAGATCGGGACGGCTGGAAAGGATGAGCCACAGTCTGCAGCGAGAGAGATGACGATATGTTTCTAAGCATTGTGGAAGTGAGTTCTGCAGTCTATGACTTACAGAGCCACACCTTCTGTAGCCAACAGTATTTAAGCCAAAGAGTAGAACGGCGACATTTATTGTATTTGGATGACCTAAGAGCACGCGGAGTGACACCCAGACCGTTCTGCCACTATATAAACGAGGCTGTTGGATCGTCTGACCTTCTACTTTTCACTTTTCAATTTGGAGTTGAGGCCAGTATCGTAGCGTTACTTTGCCATGCAAAGCAGGCTAGTCTCCGCCGGACTTCGTGAGTCCGGTTATCCAGTTAAAGCGAACTCGATCTCTCCTCTCACCCTCTCTGTCTCTGTTTCTCTGTCCCTGTTCCTGTCTCTCTCTCTCTCTCTCTCTCTCTCTCTCTCTCTCTCTCTCTCTCTCTCTCTCTCTCTCTCTCTCTCTCTCTCTCTCTCTCTCTCTCTCTCTCTCTCTCTCTCTGGCGAGTAGCTGCCATTCCTGCACTGTCACAACGTCATTCGTCACGGAATGACTCGGCTTGCTGCCGCGATGCGATCACTTGCAGAACGGAAGCAGAAGTAGTAGCGAAACGCCACCTGGCGACGGCAGCAGCAGCAAAGCACCACAGGCAGCATCACTTGGCGACAGTCGATCGGATCCGGCACAGTTCTCTGCTGCCGCTGCAGCCGGCCGTCCGGTGACCTTGCAAGGAGCACCTTCCAGCGATCAGTCTGAGCCACCGACTGACGCTCTGCCCACGACATCCGAAGCGGCCCGGCGCACCGAGGCGCCACCTTACGTCGCCGCTGCTGCTCAGCACGCCGCAGCATCTGCTGCTCAGCACGCCGCAGCATCTGCTGCTCGAGCAATGGCACCAATGGCCGCGAATATCGCCTCGGCTGCAAATGCACAGCAAGGCTCACAGTCTGGTGGCGGTGGCGAGGCTGTTTCCGCCGCAGCGGCAGCATCGCCGTCGGCAATCGTGGCAGGCCAGCCGCCGTCGGTAGAACGAGCGTCCGCTGTGGCGCATACTCTGCCACCGGGGCAATGCCAGACTGTCAGTGAAGTTGCACCGGCAGGACGGTTGCACACGACCCAGGTGGCCGCTGCTGCCCCAACGTCGACCGGCCACCTGGCTTCCGGTCACGGACATCGCCAGACGCGCTCACTCGGAGCGGCGGCGGCAGCAGCAGCGGGCCTCGGAGCAGCATCCGCTGGTGCTGCCCCCTCCACTCGTGCAGGATCCTGTGCTGCTCTTTTGACGCCCATCGGGTCGCCGCCGGGTCAAGACCCAGCGGCAGCCGAGATGCCTGCGGCCACTGCCGCTCAGGCTGCCGTGCCGGTCAGCCGTGAAGCTCCGACGGCGGTGGCAGCTGCACCAGCGGCAGCAGCTGCAGACCGTTCCCAGGCGACTTTTCCACAGCAGCAGCCATCGGCCGCGCCGCACCTGCCGTCGTTGTCGTCGACATCGCCAGCCGCAGCACAGGCAGCGGTTCGGTCATCATCGGCCGGCCGGGCAGGGCCGGCACCGTTAGCGACCGGTGAGCAGCCGTCGGCCGAGACAGCGCTGCTACTGCAGCAGCACAGGGACGCTGAGGGCAGCAGCGGACGTCTCGCTAGAGTCGCCAGTGGCGCCGCAGAGACACCGGCCTCGGGAGCAGTTGGCACTCTAGCCGGCTTGCCTACAGCCGGAGCCACGATGCTGAGTGTGACGACCGTAGCATCTTCCGCGGCTGCTGCTATGCTGCAGCAGCAGCAGCGCACAGCAGGCTCGGCTGCCTCGCACGGCTGCGGAACGTCACCCGCAGCAAGCAGCGCTGCTACCTTAGCCAAGCCACCGGCCGCCGATGCTTCGAGCTCGTCTGCAGCAGCAGTGGCGGCGGCAGACCTGCGAGCAGCCCACGTGACCGCCGGCTCTCGAGGCACGCTACCGGGGCGCGGCACGGCAGCCGCCGGTGGCGCGGCAGCGCTCTCGCTCCTCGCCGCCTGCTCTTCGCCCGGTCTGGCCGCCCTGTCGCTCGAGGGGCAGAGGAACCGGAGTGGAACCGGTACTTCCGCCGCCGACTTGCTCGCTGCTCCATTCGCATGGCAGACGGCCGTCGCTGGCGGCGTCGCAGTTGCCGCAGCCACGGCACGGACGCCGGTCGCCTCAGACCGCCGAGCGTCGTCGGGCCGGCTCGAGCGAGTCGGGCGAGAGGCTTGCTCGCAGGCTGCCGGCGCAGAGCTCGCGAGCTCCGTGGGCCACCGGGCACCTGCGGTGGCAGGCTGCTTGGCTTTGGATGATGACCAAGGAAAGACAGCATCGGCTACGGGCGCAGCATCTACAGCTCCGGGCGGCGCAGCCGCATCGACCTCGCCGCAGAGACCCTCAGCCGGGACGGCGCCAGGCCCCAAGTCGTCAGCTACCAAAAAAGGAGCTCTCGTGGCGGTGGAGGCGGTCGTCCACCGCGAATCCTCGGCACCCAGCTCCAGCCCTAGTGATCCCGGCGAAGGTCAAGGTAAAGCCGTGCATTGACGTCGAGGCCGCTGCTTCGCCTCTCATTTGGGCTCACTCTCTTGCCTTTGAATTTCACATCTGAGCCATCAGAGAACTTAATCTCTTTCTTTACTTTACCTATGCTGTAAAGGAAGCGTGATCGAATGGTTAGCGGTAGGCATGCTCAATGTCGACAATCATAACATGATCATCAGGGTCAACATGGAAATATTTATGACTATCTATATTTAAAATATGTCTGACGAGAGTATCTCACTGTCGTGCCCTTTTGCAAGCTAAAACCTTTGCTCGTCCATCTGTGCAAACAAAGAGCAGCAGCAGCAGCAGAATTTTGCTTCTGTGTGCAATGCACAGTAATTCCAGCTCTGCCTCACTGGCCTCATCCTGCAGGTCGCATCCTTGAGAGTGTCTCTCCCAGCGACTCTCTCGTCCGTCAAGCTAACAGCAGTTTACCTGCAGCTCAGCACCGTGATGGCTGGATATCCAGTGCAAGTGACTCGGCTAATGCCATGCTCATCACGACAAGCCGTGCTGCTGCCTTGGCTAAGGAAGAAGAAACCAGCTTCCTTGAGCTGGACGCTGCCGTGGATGCAACTTTATCCGACATCAGCAGTGCATTCAGGTCCAGCTTCAGCAGTCGGAGCCCCCTCGGTAGGTGCCGCAGCCTAGCCAGCCGCCTAGACCCATCAGCTGCTGCTGCTTGCTCCGTACTTGCACGAAGCGTGGCCCTCGGCTTTCCCAGTCAGGGGACGGTTAGATGTGCCACCGTCAGAGGTTAGAAGTTAGAGGTCAGAAGTGCCGAGTCCACTTTTCCCTATCGCAGAGCCCTGTCTGCCGCCAGCCTTGCTGAGTGCTGTCATTCCGCTGCTACCACCTGGTGGTAAGCGGCACCAACTCTTCAGCTCTCTCCATGCTCTCAGGTAGGGGCAGCAGCCGTGATGGTAGCGAGAATGCGCCCAGTGCTGGCTCGTGGCTGGAACCAGACGGTGCCTCTGCTGCTGTTGCTGCATCGAAGTGGCAGCCACTGCCCGTTCTGCCTGCAGCACTGACCGTGGTCAACAGCAGTCAGCGCGGACTAGACAGCAGCGGTCAGTCGCCGGCCGTCTCGTCGGACGACGAGCAGACGGCAGCAGCCGGCATCTACTCTACTCCTCCGAGGCAGCCGAGCGCCGCAGTGGCCGGGCCTGCCAGTGGCCGACGTCCGCCCGCACCGACCGCAGGCAGCGACGGCAGCGACTTCCGGCTGCTGGCTGAATCGGGTCGAGGCCAGGCCGTCGAGACGTCGCTTGCGCCGGCCGCATCGGCTGGCCGTTCAAGCCGCGATGGCGGCTTTCGAGGACCGGGACGAGGACACCGGGACCCGGAGTGCACGGGCGCACCGCTGAGCGATGCGCAGACATCAGGGCCTAGGGTTTCGCCCGAGGAAAGGTTGGCAGCGCAGGATGCTGCAGCTGCTGCTGCCGCAGCTGCTGCTGCATCTGCGAACGTTGCGCCGCCGGGCTGCAATGGCGATGGCGGCGGCATCGGCGGTCGGATCGATGTCACTGCCCTGGCCCAACAACCGCACGGCACGAATCCAGAAGGGATGACGCAGGCTCAGGCGGCGATGCTGCCTGCTCGAGAGTCGCTCAGTGACAAGCTGAGAGCTTTGGCAGCCGAGTACGCCAGCTGCGGCAATGGCGGCAGCAGCATCGGCGGAGGCTGCAGCAGAAGTGACAGCGGGGGCGCCACCGACGGCCGACGGTCCAGCATTAGCGGCGGGAGGGATCAGCAGCAGCAAACTGCAAACCGCTCACGAAGGACGACCGCCATGCAAAGTGGCACGAAGGGCTCGAATGCAGTGGCGTGCACTTCTCAAAAAGCCGCCGCCGCTGCTGCAGCTCCAAAGGAGAGAAAGGTGGCGACCGGGGCGGTAGCAGCTCCGACTCCGCCAGACCGCAGCCGAGCATCCGGTGCCGGCACGCCGCCGGCCGCCGCCGCGCTAAAGCCGGCGCCGACGGCGTCTCAGTCCTCAGCCGGCGTCTGCGCCTCGAGTGTCTCGCAGGGCGGAAGCGGCGGCGGCCGAGCGGCGGCGGCAGCCGCCGCAGTGGTCGCAGTGGCTGCGTCTTCCTCGCCCGCCGCAGCACGCTCCCTCGCGCGCTCCGTCATGCGCTCGCTGAGCTCTCAGCCGTCGCTTGGCTGCAGCGATGGCGGCAGCGCCTTGGACTGCTTCCCGGCGCCGCGACAGCGCCGTCTCAGCAGCGAGGGCGACGGCGCTGCGCACGTCCTGAGAGCAGCGTCAGGAGGCCTGGCGGCCGCTGCTCTGTGCTTTGCCGGTGCGCCGGCGGTGGCGTAAGTCCTGCCCGCGAGTGCGTGCCCATGCGATCGGCGGCTCGCGTGCGCCTGCACTCGTGCACTCTCCTCTCTGGCTCTCGCTCCTGCTCGATCTCGCAGGAAGACTTCCGATCGTTTCGAGAGATCTTCGTCTACGAAAAATTGCTTTGACCAAAGCGCGCACGCAGTCAGCCCCTATTCGGCACACTGTGTCGTTGTGCTTGCTGTAGCCAATGTCGAGAGAGAGCTGTGCCAACTCCGCTTCGCTCGAGCTCTCTTGCCAGTGTGCTCCGTGGGCTGCTGCGGCAGCCGTGCCTCGGTGCATTCTAAGAACCAGCTCGCCGAGCTCGGCATAGTGGAGAACGCTCGAGGGTCCCAAAACTTTTAGCTACTCTTGTTCCACGCTGCTCGGTACAGGCGCAGTGGCAGCAGGCGCATGCAGAACACTGCAGACCCCAGGTCCGTCAATTTGTCGCCTTCCCTCTCCCCTTCTGCCTAGTCACGTGGCCGGCGATCTCAAACTCGAATCGCCTGTGGCCATGGGGGCCGTGTAGGGCGCGGTCGCTTTCGAAGTTACCTCCCCGAGTAGAAAACTTTCAACGCTGACGCCCATCGGTCAGGCGACTGCTCGACATCCCATTGTGTCCGGATGCTTATACGTAAAGTTCCCAGAAAGAGATCAAGTTCTCTGAGGGTGCTCTTCAAATGTGTTATTATTATTATTATTATTATTCGGTGACAGCGACGCCCAAACCTGCCACAAGCAATGCCGAGGTTCACGGCCGTCGTGCTTGTTGCGAGAAGACCCGCGTAACCAGGCATAACCTCTTACAACAGAAGAAGAATAAACAACAGAGGCAGACCCAGTCAAACTGCAACTTTCTTTGTACGGCTGCAGATACGTATCTGTCAGCATCGTCATTCTAGTATGTCGAGCTTGGGGTTTGGTAGAGATGAATTCTGTGGCGGCGATTTCAAATCTTTGCGAGCGACCGTCCCGTCACCGTGCTGCCACCGCCTGACGTCGAAGCAGCTGTCTGCTTGGTATTCTTCCTGCGTAGCCGAGCCATGCTCCCCGTGGGGGAGCCCTGTGAGCCTATAGCCCGGCGACTATGAGTTGCTTCTCGGCTCTGATTCTCCTCGGAAAATATCGAACCGGGCTGCTGAGAGCTAGTGGCCTCAGTAAATGCTCTGCCAAGTGTGGCGAAATGTGCTCAGCAATAAATTGATTTTTCTATGTGGAAAAACCATGTTGATGGTTTTAGCTTAATGCTCTGCTCGTGTTTCTCCGTCCCCTCCCCTCTCGTCCCGTCCCCTTTGTCATGTCCCGTCCCCTTTGTCATGTCCCCTCCGTCCTATCAGCTTCACAGCCCTGGGTGGACTCAAGGATAGGATGTTAACCTTACAAGACCCAGTTTGTGGCCTTCAGCCCTGCATTTGTACAAGCACCTGGATAGCGATTAAATTCTCTTAGGGTGGTGCTATACAAAGGAAGTCTAGTTTTCTGTTCCATCATCTGCTTGGTCTTATCTGCTGTGTTTTACCAGTTCCGTGCTGCCAGCGGCTGGTGAGCGCTGGCTCGGCAAGGCAGACCCGTGGTGCATTGCTAGGACTCCCTGGTCGCCTTGCCACACTGTTTCGCCCCATTTTTCCATGTCGACAAGTGGCTCGACGTTGGCTGCGTCGGACGTCCGTCTGCCCAAATGACACGTGGCTTCCTGACCGTTAAGGCGGGCTGTGCTGTCGACGTCACTGGACGCCCTGCCGGCAGCTGCTGCGGCTGTGGCTGGACACCGACAGCCAGCATCCAGAGAGGAGAGACGTGTTCCCGTTCAGCAGATTGTGTCGCAGTTTGAGCAGCAGCCAAGCGAGACCGCCAAGCTCGCGTCCCAGCCAGCGTCCGGCAAGCCGGTCAAGTCGCCGATGACGAAGCTCAAGACAGCTGCCGAGCTGATGACGATCAGCACAGGACGGAAGGACAGGTGAGGCGACTCCCGATTGAACGCTCTGGATTCGCTCGTGCAGCCAGACTAGCGGCTGCATTGCAGCCAGTTCCTGTGTGGGAATTCTTGACTTGCTTCGGCGTGCTCGTAATCGTGAACTTGAATCATGAATCATAAAGCTGCGAAGCTTAACTGCCCGGAAGGCTGCCGAAACTACTGGTTCTCTGAGGTATGGCCGAAGAGGCCTGGCTTTCTCCCTTCTTGCTGGTAGAGGCCGCAAAAAATACTCTAGACAATGAAGTACTGTTTACTGGCAATCAAGTTTGTGCCTATCGCAGCTGCTAATTGCGGTGCCCTGGGGGCATTTGACTCAGTCTTTCGCAGTACAGTTCGCTAAATGATATTGGCGGCGAGCATCTGCAGCTGCACGGGTGTGGACAAAACACGCTGTTTGCATGCTGCTAACAGAAGACGTCCTCCAACCTGAAATCCTTTCGTGACCGAGTCTTCAGATCTAACGCTCCCGAAGCCTGGAACACACGACCCGTTTGCAATCGCAACATCCCCTGATATTGAAAAAGAATCCACCTGTTCCTGATAGCATGTGCTTTGTCCATGGGCGTTGTCTTTGTGTGCTTGTCCGTGCATATTGTTTATGTGCTTCTACCAGCTGTAATTTTGCGTGCTATCACTAGCCATATCCATGTGATTTCTTTACAGCATATGTTATGAGCCAAGAAAGAGTTGTAGCTCTCTTGAAGTGCTCAATACGCTTTCATTTTTCATTGACAAATGTAAAATTAAACTGGCATGAGGTTGGAGTCTTCTTTGTCCCTACAAGAATTCTCTAGTGCTTTATTGTCAAACATCAAGAAATTCTAAAGGGGAAAAATTCACAATAGGTTGAGTAAAGGACACCATTCCAGGTCGCCTTCTGCATTCCCAATAACTCTTCTTGGTCCTGCTTTTTTCACGGTGTGTACCCTTCCTCTTGCCGATGTGATTACCAAGCACATTCTAGGCTTTTACTTGTATGCGGATGACACTCAGTTATATCTTTGCTTTGATCCCTCCCAGCCCTCCAGCACATCGAATTCTTTCAATTCCCTTACTCCAGGCATTGATGGCATCTTCACATGAATGGCAGAAAATTTTCTTAAATTGAATGATGATAAAACCAACTTACTAGATATGGGCAAACCAAGTGTGATTCGGAAATTGGAGAGGCTAACGCTCAAAATTGGCTTTGCCAGCATATCTCCCGTTGAATCTGCACGAAATCTAGGTGACATGTTCCAAAGGGACCTTTCCTTAGACGACCACATCAGCTCTACAGTCAAGTCTGCCTACTTTTAGCTACATAACATTGCTGAAATTCGGGCTTGTTTAGACCTAAGTTGGTCCATACATTTGTGACATCCCGTCCTGACTTCTGTAACTCAATGCTTTCCGGTCTACCGGCCTGTGCAATCAGGCGCTTACAGCTGGTGCAAAACTCTGCAGCTAAGCTTGTCTGTCGTGAGCGGCGCAGTTGCCGCTTCACGCCACTTCTCTCCGACCTGCACTGGTTTTGTCACTCACTTTCAGATCTCTTCATTCTTTGGCTCCAGCCTACCTATCAGATCTACTGCCCTACCAGGCTATGCATCGTTCCACAACAGTCTACCAATACCTCGTACAAACCTCAAATCTTTTGGAGACCGTGCCTTTAGTTTGTATGCAGCCAAAGCTTGGAACTCACTCACGACTTCCATCACGTCACCCCTGACTTGACCACATTTAAAAGGAAATTAAAAACTGACCTATTTACAACAGCATTTAGTGGGTCCCTGTGATTTGTCCTCTATGTTCTTATATGTGCTGACACTGTGCGTGCTGCCACTAACCGCACTTGCATGCTGACCCTGTGCATGTCACCCCTAACCATGTTATTCTCGTTGTTTATTGAGCATGCTACTACTAACGATTCAATCATGCTTCCTTTGAAGCATATGTAAAGCGCCTAGAAAGGAATTGAGTTCTCTGAGGGAGCTTTATCAAATGTGCTATTATTATTGTTGTTGTTGTCGTAACTCGCGAGAAGAAAGCTCGATCTCCATTGCAGCAGCAGCCTCTGTGCATCTCTCCTTACCTCCTGCATTAGAGCAGAAGCTGCTGAGCCTATTGATACTAATTGACGCCTTTGTCTAGCGAAGACCTGATGCAGTTTGGGTGTCGGTTGCATCTGCTTTTAGCTAGTGTGTTCCGCTTCTAAGTAGAACGTGTCCTTGGTGTTCGATGATCCTGGCCGACACATGGGACAATATTCGGCCCTGGGGCTGAACAGAGGCCAGAGGCTCTCACGCTAATCCTCACGAGCAGGGTGCCGGTGGATAATTACAGCAAGCCATCCTTGCCTGCTAACCAAGACATAATAGATGCATATAGGGTAAGCACAAAGGATTCAGGCGTCGCGGCCTGCTTTTGTGTAGTCTTTGGCAGGTGCTATTTACCCTGGCGGTTGCCAGTCACCGGCTCGTTGCCGTGCATCCTCGATTGGCAAGACTAAATACATACGCCATGCCTTACGGTATGCAGCAAGCTTCGGATTATGCCGCCCGGAAGTCCAGTCGTCGGCTTGAGAGGATGGTGGCCGTGCCCACTGTTGCCGTGCAAGCTGCATTCGAGTGAGCTCACATTCAGGCAGCACAGCTGGGCGTGACCCGACCGCCCTAGTGGCAAGGCCATTCGATGCCGGTGCTTTGGGCCCCGTGTTGAGTGCATAGCTCAGTAGGGGTCAGAGTCGCCTTCGGGGGGGGGGGGTTGCTCGAAGCGAGATTTTTTCTGCCTCTGTCCCACGTCCGTCGGTAGTCTTGCGTTTGAAAATAAAATTACGACTAATCGCTGTTTCACGTCTTGGTAGGCTAGCCGACTTGAATGTCGAGGAGACGGCCGGCGGCGGCAGAGCAAAAGAAAGCGCTCTCTCGCCTCGTTGCAGGGAAACGAAGCATGAGAAGCGAGCTCCTCTGGGAGCCGCCAAGGAGCAGCAGAAGGGCACTCCGAGTTGAAGCTGCCGGCCCTCCCCAGCTGCTTCTGTGCAGGCTTAGTTCGCTTCGTGCTATATAACAGTTTGCTTGGGCTGCCGTTGCTCGCTGTCTTCGGACGTCTTCGGACTGCCGACGAGATACTCCTGTCGTCATGTCACTCGCTCACGGACGTCTGTGAGGACACTCGAGAAATGTCAGCGAGTGAGACACGGCAGGCGATACGACTGCCATCGTTCTGTTCCTACAGCCGGCAGCACCTAGAGCGACAGGTGTTGCCTTGCGGTGTGAGCAAGCGGCAGCCGTAGGCTTACCCGGAGCCTCCGCTGCAGCAGGTCTGCTATGCCGAACCTGTCGTCGCAGGCAGGCTTGGCTTGGAAGTAGTGGCCCCGCTAACGCGCACTGGCCACACAGCGTGAAACAGTGGCTTCACCGAAAGCAGCCGCGTTCGCTCGACTTGCTGCGTTCGTTGCTTTTGTGCATTTTGGTGGCAGCCGTTTTTCTGCTTGCCACAAAAGGGTGGCTCGGGTAATCAGCGATCGATCTTGCATCAGCTGGTGCACATCCAGTGGGGGCAGGCAGCATGTATGTCCCCCGTCTCCCAGCAATCTCTCCGCCCAGCCTGCATTCGTTCCGAGTGGCTAATGCACTTGCCGAAGTGATTCTCCCTCTGCGCCTTCTCTGCTGCAGGCCAGACCTGCACTGGCCTTGCGACATTGACCCAGGAAATCTGTCTACGGTTAAACCGGCCATAGCTATCCAGAGCACGGTGGCCACGCTGTCATGGCAAATGCGCCTGCCGATTAAGCCTCGAGGTCTCACGTGTATGTGCTGCGCAACACTGATGCGCGAGTCGGCTCTTGTCATGTGCCACCTGGTCACCGACACGTGGCCTGGTCGCATGTGTTACCATGCAATACCTGCTTAGGAATGTCACAGCCCGATGTGCAGAGTGCGCTACTGGAAAAGGCCAGCCTGTGTCGCCCTTGAACCTTGAATCGTCTCGGTGAATCTTGGAGCCCGTCGTGCCAACGCCAAAAGGGAAGGGCCCCCGCACGTGAGCCTCGATCTCGTGGACAAACAACCTGGTCCTGCAGAGGTTCTCGAGTGGCTGCACCGACTCTCCCATCGGAAGCTGCTCCTCAGAGGCTGCTGATTTTGCAGCGTTCTTTGCTCTGCCGAGCAGACGAGCGTTGACAATCGTTGAATAAAAATACCGTCGAGTCTGTCAGATTCTTATTGTCTAGTCCTTCGAGCCTGGAGTGGGAGAATCGAGTGGAATTGCTGAATGCTTTTGCGAGCCCCTCCCTCTGCGTGTGCTGTACCTACTTGCAGTTGAAAACATAGCCATTCCTAGCTTCCTCGGCTGTTACCCCCTAATACAGAAATGCTTCTCACATGTTTTCATTTGTTTACTCTCACACATTCTCGCATGCTTCTCTGTTTTGAGAGATTGAGGCTATGCACCATCGCTGACGAACAGAAACTTGCTTATGCTTTTGAAGTCATTGTAGGACACTATCCGGAGTAACAACCGCTCAGAGCTCGTGGCTTTCGGAGTTACAGATAATGATATATTCACAATGTTGACTGTACACACCTTAACATATATCTGTAGCCTTACACACCTGAATATGTAATGTGTGTGTCGGTGAGTGTGCTCGTGCGCATGTGTGTTCGCGCACGCGCGTGCATGCACACACACACACATATGTGCACGAATCGAATTTACCCTGTGCATGTATGAGGCTTCGTCCGGTTTATTCCATTTAATGTCTACGTTACCAGGAGTTAACAGTCAGAATTAGCATCTCGAGTCGTTCCGAACACGGTCCGGAAACCTAGAGTAGCTGTGACAGTAGGAATACTTAAGTAGACTAAGGCCATGCTGACTGCAAAAAGGATTAAGATAGTCTGAGACTGCATCTGCCTACTTTTAATTCCAAGAAAATGTGCAGCATAAATTTTTCCGCAATGCTAAACCCGGAAAGCTGTGATGGAAGTCATGTTTACAACAAAGAAAGTACGAACTGCAGTGTGTCTCCTGAAAATGTCACAAGCAAGGAGAAGGTAGTGCATTCGAACCTTCGCCATGTGTGACTGCTAATAGAGAGTGGTCTCTTGCCGCTCCAAGACTAGACGAAACGTGCAGCACTAGCTTTAAACGGTAATGAGGATGGCGCGAGATATTTGCAATTCCTTCTTGGCGTCTAGAACGAAAGTATAGGAGGCATTACTTCATCTAGCCAGTCAGGGCTCAAGTGAGACCTGCTGATACATCGGTAGATAGCCGAGTGCTTTACGATAGTATGTAATTCGTTTGTATAGCGCCCTTAGAGAACTGAATCTATATCCAGGCGGTTAACGCATGCTAAAGGGCTAGAGTCCACGACTTCAGTCATCAAAGGTGTGCACCTTGACCCCTATGCCAAACCAGGGCAGCGTTTCATTCACTTGTCTATTCTAGTTCGAGAGAGAGGGATAGAGAGAAGCAGATCTAGAGCGAGGTAGCTGATCTACGGACATGCGCCAGTGGCTTATGAGCTGATTGTTAAGGGCCATTTGTGCAGGCAGCTTTTGAGACTGGTGCAATGCTTTTCTGTAGCTTGGCGGTGTAGATGGATGCAAGAATTAGTAACTTGCATCTTTCCTAAAAGCTTAATAAAATGCTTAGTGTTCTCTTTCGAAAGTTGCAAGTGCGTTAAATTGTACTCTGCTTGATTTTTAATGGAAGCTTCCCTGCATGAAAAATGCTGCCTTTATCAAGCCGCCCAAGGGCAGTGCCCTCGGGCGTTTTTACATACACGCCGGCATCAAATGGCTTTGTTATTGTTATTGCTATTTGGCGACGAGAAACAACCGCTGGGAGTATTTGAATCGTAAGCTAGCGACGACTCTTGATAGTGGTTGCGAAACTTCTCCCGGCCTCTGCTTTGTTCGTTGTAGCCCCAGTCAGCAGCACCTATCGCTGCTTCGAATGGCTTCCCAGGCATCGCCACGGAAGATTCGCAAAAGTACTGGCTTTTTCACCTTAGTTTCATGCCAAAGTAAAGCGTCAAATGTTTGCGTGCGTGCTACCGTCAAATTTCTGGAGGACGAACCATATCGAAATCCCGAATTGGTGACATCGATTATCGATCACGGCCGTTCGACGGCTGCTCCAGGAGAAATAGTCACGAGATGTCAATTCGGGCTCGATTCATTAAAAGAAGAATCGGAGAGAAGAGCATTGGGGATGTATACTATTCGCGAATCTATCACTGCGGAGAGACAAGTTTGTGTTCACATTGACTCAAATTTGCCTTTAGTCTTGCCAAGGAAGACTATATAGAGACTACTGTGTACCGGCCCGCGAAGAATCGAGCAAAAATCAATTTAAAAATGTAAGACGTTCAAGATACTTCGATGGAAGCTTGTTCCGAACATTCCTGAAAACTAGTTAAGGAATGAAGACACGTCTCGCTGAGATGTGACATCAGCAGCGTTGACATACGCAATTATATAACACGCTGACCAACTCGGAAGAGATAGTCAGGGTCGCAGGTTCTTGAGACCCCCGAATGACCAACGCGTTACAGGGAGTGTAACTAACCTGAGCCTGTCTCGTAATGAGCAGGTTAATTTCCGTTTCTAGCGTGCTTTTTAGCATTTCAATTTAGGCCGATGTAGCATTTGCTTGCTATCCTAAGCGCGATAGATACCTCGCACTGTCTGTCATTGACCGTCGGCTATCGCTTTCCCTGCTTTGATGGCTGTAGAGCGTCTAGTTAGAAATGCAGCTCAATGCAAACTACCTGCTATTGTAGTTTGGTCGCACAGCAGAGAGCCAGCCGATGCCCAACACCGACAGTTTATTCCCAACGCATGTAGCCCAAGAGCGA